>JBAIZL010000005.1:275797457-275927457 GCA_036971475.1 Prosapia bicincta | reverse complement strand
TGTTTTAAAGATTTAAATTTTTGTTGTTGTGAGTGTACTTGCATTTTATGCTTCTTTGAAATGTAATGTAAACAAATGGTTCTCAGGCTTGATAAGGGCAACAAATCAGTTGCCAAAGGTTGCACTAAATAAATAAAATTTTGACTTGATATTCATCCGGCTCATCATTTATTCATAGATTATATTGATTTTTTTAAACTGGAGACCATTCAGGTTGTATACATATCCGTATATAACAAACTAACTGCTTACCTACTGAAATTTAACTACAATTAGTTAAATGGGGTAATGTAGACAACTACATGATTAAAATATACAGTTAAAATTTCTTTCATTTAAAGTCTGTAAAAAAAAAGGCTTACCTAAAAATTCCAAAAACACACGGTTTTGGTAGGTTCAACGTAGTCTGATCTTATCAGTGTTGTAGAGAGAAACGGTTATAGCAGAGGGAAATAGCTTTCAAATCAGTGTATTTATTAATTGTTATATATATATAACAATCTTGAAGACAATATATAGAAATTTGAAATGTTATTTTAATGAGAAAAATAAGAAAGAAATAAGAGAATGACAAAAAAAATTGTAATTTAATTCATTAAAGTTCTTTAAATATACAATAATTTTTTTAATGAAAAGTTTTTAAATTTATTTAATACTTACTGTCCAAAGTATGATAAAGAAGTTACAAGAAATATTAAAATATATCCAGACAAAAATAACTCTTACGTAAAACAAACTCCATCTGATGCCATTGCTGATTATGAATTTATGCGAACGTACGTTATAATAAAGCATAAAATGATTTTCTAGTATAAAGGCGAAAAAGATTATTTAGTGGAAAATATGTTTCAAATTATTGAACCCCATAAATAACGGTTTTGTTTTCCAAGCATTTGCGACAGATGGCGCGCTTTGCAATGAATCTCGTAAATATAAAAATGAACACGAGATACATTTTATTTTATTGCCAGCTTCATTTTTATTTTAAACAAGCAGTTTTAACGATACAGAAAAAAATACATACATACATTCATACATACACACACACACACACACACACACACACACATATATATATATTTATATATATATATATGTTTTTATATTTATATATATATATATATATATATATATTATATATGGTGATATTTTTTCTTGTAATATAGTTAATAAATTAAAAATATTTCATAAACAAAAATACTTTTAATGAATATATTTATTCAAAGCTTTTCGCCGATAAAATAGTATCAGTATCTTCAGGAAAATAATTATCTAATCTAATCTAATAAGATTAGATAATTATTTTCCTGAAGATGCTGATACTATTTTATCGGCGAAAAGCTTTGAATAAATATATTCATATATTCATTAAAAGTATTCTTGTTTATGAAATATTTTTAATTTATTATATATATATATATTAATATATTAATATATATATATATATATATATATATATATATATATATATAATTATATATAGTATATATATATATATATATATATATATATATATATATATATATATATATAGTATGTATATATACAGCGTGTATAGATTAAATATAGTGTGTATAGTAGTATATTGAGGAATGCCGAATCCAATGTATAATTATATATTTAACATTGAAACATTTTTTTCTTATATTCACCTATCACTTACACTATAAAGTAGACCTACTTAAACAGGAATCTTACATGGTATACATGCGAGTTGACTATCAAGAGCTTCATTTATGTGTCGTCACGACTCGTGTCGACTGAAGGACACGTCTCAGAAGATGCTTAAAAATTAGTACACCTAAGTAATGTTCTGGTAAGCCACATCTCACATATACCAAGTAAACTTCTTGTTTACTTGTAGATTAAAGTATATTATATGTATATATATATATATATATATATATATATATATATATATATATATATAGCATTCTTCAAAAACCTTTATTCTTTTAAATAATAGTGCTTTTCTCTATACAGTCTATTATTACATTTGGCTTTTCTTATCTCTCATAAACACGAATTCTTAAAGCGTTTTATAAGTTCTCTTTTTAAATACTTTTTATTATGAAACCTATGTTATTGCAATATTTTTTAAACTGTACTCTTATACCCTCTTATTTAATATGAAAATTTAAAAATATAATAGTAACATGTAATTTTTACTTACATATTATATATGATATTACATGAATTTGCCGTAAACAAATAATAGTTTTAAATAAAGACTAATTATGGCCTCACAAGTGAATAAATATTATAAGCAATATTTACTACACTTATACTGATAACTATAGTGAGTGTGTATTAGTGAAACGTTTATGATTGTACAGTAAATACTTGTTGAAAATATTATAAAAGCAAATTTATAAAAGCCTTACTGAGACATACGTACTAAGTAATAAGGCACTTTGTAGAAGAAGCTTTATCTGAACGTTACGTATTAGTATTACTTACTTTTATTTTAATAAAAGTTTTACTGTTCGTTATATGGCGAAGTTCAAAGTAATTTCTTTTCAGAATATTCAGAATAAACAATAAACAAGTATTATTAAAAAACATTACTTGAAACCTAAAATAATAGGGATTAATAAAATAAGTAAAACCATACTGAGAATGTTAAAGTAAAACTTTTAGCTACCCTAGAGCACTATTTATGATAGTGTCGTAACCATGGCAACAGTTTAATGTTGTACACTGCAGATTTAACCAGATGGGGGGGGGATTTCATATACGTCTTTGAGAAACATATTTCTAGGTATTGGAAAGTTGACTCAGTCCTAAAACGCAATAGACTTCGAACATGAAGATTCTCAGTTCGAATCCTGCTGGACCCGACGAGTTTTATAATTTTGTTACAGAATAAATATTTGAATAAACTGTATTAACATCAATTGTCATTCGCTATATGGTAAACAAATTGCATTTGAACCTAATTGTATGAGTAAAAACGTATTGTATTAACGATTGAAAATATATCAAGAGAGTGTGAACTAATAGATGGAATTTAATAACAATGATACTTAGAAGTTTCGACAAAATTCGTAAATATAAATCATTGAAATATTAAATTTACTAATACAGGGAATCAATTTAAAAATTCAGTATTTTACTTTAGAGATTTAATTCGAATAAAATGTAAGCATATTTTTTAAAAAATTTAATAAAATCTCGTGCATATTTTGCCTGTTCACCTATATATAGTTAACAATTCATCAAAACCTAATGATCATTCATTTATGAACCATTCTAAAGCCCTGCAATCTCTCTTACTATCGGAACATGTTGAGATTAAAGGTTATAAAGTACTTACAGGCACGTTTAATTACCCTTGACAGATTTAGATAGGACACGTTCACCAACAGTTTTCACACTTTCTTTACAACTAAGTGGAAATTAATTTTGCTACATTATTTAAGTTATTATGTGTCTCATAGGAACATTCATCAGTTAACAGAATGTTGTTATTTACGCATGTATAGAATAAAAAATATTAAAGTTGTATTTATCCTATCTGTCACTCTTTAGATGTAACTAAAATAAAAATAAAAAAATAAATAAATAACAACCATCACGCGCTCATAAAGAATAATATATATTTCATACGCTTTTCGGTGACAAAGTTATCCTTATAAGAGAGTACATATACATTGCCCTAAAATGACAGTCAGGTTAAACCTATATGGTTTACGAGGTATGCATCCCTTTCAACACAAATCTTACATGGAAATACAAACACAACAACAAAAAAAGCTCAAGTATCAATATTTAAATAGGGATTTATTCAATATTTACTTTATTATAGTGTGTGCAAAATAAGCAAGGTTTTAAAGCCTGAAATGTACTAATGGTGGAATATATTGCTATATTTAATAAATTTATTGCATAGTGAATTCTAAATAATTAACTACGCACTTTCCAAATATCATATTTTTATTTAATGTCTGTTAATAACTATTAATTTTTTTATACAGGCTAATGACAGATCACAGACAATTTTGCTTTTTTTTGCTAAAACAGCAAAGTTGTCTGTGATCTCTCACTAGGTTATAATAAATAAAGGATTATTTTAATATTTTTTATGTTGGTAGTAGTACAAAGGGTTTAACTGTGTGGGTTATAACGTACACGGTATACATATATTGTTTATCTTGTAAATTTATACTAAGTGACAACGCCTTGGCTACTGATGCGATTCTCCGAAAATAATTTTGTTATGTTGGTGCCTGATTTTACTATAGATTATTATTAGCTTTCCTCACAGGATATTTTCATATAAGAGTACAAATAATAATTATATAATATGTTGATCAGAATGGTAGAATATATTACAATACAAATATTGGACTGGTAAACTGGTAATACATATTACATAAGATTAAACACTTATGTACACTTCAATGGCCATGTCAACATCATCAGAGGGTCTAATTACAAAACTACAATCTAGAAAGCAATAAATTACAAACTAGACAGACAGATTCAGTCTAGATTGTGCTAGATTTGAATTTTGTAATAAGACCTTCTGATGATGATGACATGGCATCAAAATGTACATTGGAGTTTAATATTAGGTAACACGTATTGTCATTAGTTTTTGATTATTTTTGTGGGGTTAGTGTTGTTTCCAATATTTTTATTGTAAAGCTTTAGATAATTAAAACTTAAAGCAACAGTCATAAAATTTCACTGAGAACCCACTCAATTTTCTGTAAAACGAGATTTACAGGTCAAAAAATTTAACAAAATTCAAAGTTATTTTTTTATATTTATGCATAAAGAAAAATAGCACAAAATATCATAAATAAATCACGAATTCAGTTTATATAACTGAACTATAAAAACTTATAGTTCAAAATGAAGTACTTTATAAACCGTACATTTTAGACAATTATCCTTAAAATATAAAATGTTTCCTGACTTTTAAAATTAATTTCAAGTATTAAAATAAAATATAAAGACTTCACCTCAATAAAATAATGTGATAGGTTAGCAAACATTTTTACGAAAGTTTGATTGATCGGAATTCCGATACAATGTAAAATGATGTGGATGATTGTTTAACAACAACAACTTTGGGCAACAGTGGTTAACAAACCGGCAATAAAGTTGGGTTTATGTTTGTCGAATAAGTTTTAGGGCTCTATTTACATTTAAGTAAGAAGTCTGAAAGCAGTTAAATGTTTTCTTCGTTTCTTTCTGTGTGGTGCAATAAAGTTGAAAGGAAATGTTTATGGTGCGCATAATGTTAAAACAGAATTAAAGTTATATTACGCTAAACTCAAAGCGATCTGTAAGCTCCTAATGACGTTTTAGGTTTGTTTCAATAAAAAAATATCAATCACGAAAATGGGTACGATAATAAAAGTTATTACAACTAAATGTAGTTTTAATATTTCAAAATTGCTTGTGAAGTTTAATATATTTATGTACTCGAATAATCTATTTTTATTCGTGAATATATTTAAAATAAAATGCATTGCATAATACGACAGTTGAAAGATATAATCAAGCAAAATATTTCTTCCAAATAATAGATTATTTATTTTTCGTAAAAAATAAAGTCAATTAACGATTCGAAACTAAACAGAACTACTTCCGAGACCTACCGCAACGGCCAAAATGACCGATGCACGAAATATGGTAAAAGTACAGAATTAGTAACCAGGCCAAAGTACCTAATAATAAAATATTTTAAATGAATCATATTAAACAAATAGTAAATATACTCTTAGCACTAAATTAAAAAAAAGTGTGAGTGTTTAAATATATTATAAACCAACATAACCGTAAATTTACCAAAGGCTAATCGATCGGTGTAAAGTGAACAGTAAAAGTGTAGTTTGTGGAACCAGGCCAAAGTGGCTAATGTTAATTAAACTTGGACTAAATAAACTACAGAATAGAAAATAATAAAATACGAAAGGGTAAACAGATTAAGTTAGACATATAGAGAACAAATTGTAATTCGTAACATATATTAAATAATACTATAACCTAAAAGTGACTAGCCTTAATGATTGATGCCAATAGGACGGTAATTGTTTAGCTTATGGAACCAGGATAAAATGCCTAAAATTACTTAAATGTTATCCAAATATAACACAGAATAGATAACATAAGAAAAAGAAACGTAAGGAGAGTAACTTAGGACAAGCTAGCGAATATTGTAATTAATATAATGTACTAAAAATATCATAATCTAACATTTTATGGGCTAGAATTTAGGTTAGGAACGAAATTATATTTGACTCGGTAGGAAAACGATATTTTATAAGATCTTGCCACACTGAGTAAACAGCGCTGCTGTAGTAAGTGTATACGTAAAAATGACAGTACATTAAATAAATTGTAATGGATATAGAGAAATAAATTAATAAAACGAAAGTTAAAAAATCGCATTCGAACGAATAAATCGAAAGTTAAATTTAGAAATCGCATTAAAGAAATGACTTTCATAAAAATCGAGAAGAAATAAGCTTCGCAAATACAAGTAGAATGGTTTGGAGATTAAATCATAACAAGACGGTTACCATGACAAAGAAGTTTCCATTGGTGGAAAGTCCAAGATGGAAGTGTCATGTACAGAGTTTGGGTTTTGTACAAGGAAGCGTTCTTCGCCGAAATACCGCGAGAGGAGAAACGTCTCAACCGCCATAACGAGCAGTCGTGTTTTAACCTCAATGAACGTAGAGGTACAAATATGTTTTAATACAACAGTAAATAGCGCTTCGGTGTGATACGGGAGTGTAAAGATATTTGGGCAAATGCCTCATTGTAACCAAGAAAATGCCTAAGCGCCGGACTTAGTGAATTTCATAGACGCCATGCATTTAGAAGACATCAGAAGATCAAGAAAGAAATGTAGAATGCCTAAGAGCCAACCAATTTTGGAAGATACGTCACCTTTTTGCAGTACAAGTTAATATAACAAATGTATTTTCTAATAAATAAATATATATATCAAAATATATTATTTCAAGTCAAAATTATATACAAATTCAATAGCCTAAGGAAGATAAACTTCTCTTAGGTTACCTAAAGTAATATATACTATGGTAAAATGATTGAAGTATGTATTAAAATGCATAGCCTATTGTAACTAATTAGGATAACTTTAAAATGGTTAGTACTCTGATATTGTGTTAAATGATGTTTGTATTAAAAGGCATAGCATATTGTAACTAGATAGATTAACCTTAAAAAAGTTGAGTACTAGCAAGACTCTAAGATGTTTTAAATTTAACTTTAATAAACAAAATTATGTGCAACATTAATTATGATAATGAAAATTGATATAATGTTAGAATATATTATGAAATTTATGCTTTTTTATGTTAGCAGGAAAGAATAGGGCATATATATATATATATATATATATAATTTAGACTTCATAAAGAAACATGTTCCACACTATTAACATGGAACAAGAACAGGGAAAATAACTGTAATTTCAGGCTAGATAAATCATAACATTCAAAATCCTGTAGAAATCCATAAACTTGTTGAAAATAAATTCAAATGTAAAATAAAAAAATTATATTTTCAATTAGCTTTGTTTTTTATTTAAGATAAAATAAATTCACTGGGTATCCAATTATAGTCTTTAAGTCAAAAGTGTCTCTCAAAGATTCCACTACCCCGAAAGGAGCTTAAAAGGCTTATAGGAGACTAATTGGTGTTTGTAACAAATACAGGGGTTGGTTCCCCTGAGAGGTTTAATCCTTGAGATACAGGTCTCGTACCATGGTTCGGAGTCATGGGATAAACCATTACTTTCTCACGGACAAGGAGAGATCATCGAGGCGAGGAGAGTAGAGGAGTTAGCGAGAGGTCATCGAGGATAAGGCAGGGTGAGGTAAGACTTATGTAAGACTAGGTAAGAGCGCAGAACCTTCCAGTAGCTTTTCGGAAAAATATAGAGTAGGTAGGTCAGATCAGATCTTTATGAGCTCTTGGACTAGTTTCCTATGAAGCTATACGTCCAGTATGTTTTGTAATCAGGTTCCGGGCATACAGTAGATTTAAAAATTTATTAATCCTTTAAATACATCCATCCAAAGTGATCTAATTAAAAAGAACTCTGGTAAAACAATGCATTTTAATATATAAATTATATATTGAACTAGCAGTAAAATCAACCGCCTTGTAAGCTAAGTGTCGACGAAGCTTTGTACTTATTCATATATTTGTTATTTTCTTTAACAACCAACTTGAGTCAATGATATGGACCGATATATTCATGATTCCGACTCCTAAATACGAGATCTAGAGCAATTAAACTATTAGTAGTTAGACAACGCTAAGCTGGGAGTGTGAGATTACGTTGCACTCTGCTTGTTCCGGTGACCTATAGTAACTTTTTAATTGATTATATGTATACGTAATATATAGTAATACGTAGTACTTTTCCTGTTATACCTTTCATAGAAACACAAAACATAGCATATATAACATATTATATATATATATATATATATATATATATATATATATATATAAAAGTCAAATTAACAAATATATACAACAACGAATACTATACTCCAACATACAAACCAAACAACAAACTAATAAAATAACTTAACAACATAAACCACAAAACAAATACAGAAAAACACAACCTATCAGGAACTTTCAAAATTACATGTAACGAGTGTATCACATTTTACATAGGGAAAACAACCAGATCATTTAAAATAAGATTTCAAGAACATTACCGAGCATTCAAAAATAAAAATACAAAAGTATCAAATGTTACAGCACACCTAATATCACATAAATATGAACTAACTAATTACGAAAATAACCTTACCATACTTGAAATAAATAATAACATAATAGAATTAAACTCACTAGAAAAATACCAAATTTATAAAAACATACGCATTTAATACACATACAGACAACATATGCAGGAGATATACTATTCGAAATCATTATATTTGCAACTCAAGAGAAAATGCGGGTAACGTCAACAAATACCAACATCACGGACCGAACATCCGCACCAGACAAAATAGAGAAAAATTAATCAGTGATTCGACAATGGTCAAGTGACCGAAAGGTGCCTCATCACACAAGGTAAAATTATTGCACTTAGTGGTGGATAAAAGTATTTACAATTGTAATATATTAGCTTCATATATATATATATATATATATATATAATAGCACAGTTGCCGTCCTTTGTACGGGATTGACTAATATTTGTTTTGATTTAACTTATATTTGCATTTTGGTTGAGTCTAATTTACTAAAATTAATTCCCTATAATTATATCAAACTATATATTATAAACCTAGAGTTAACGGCAAATTCCAAGGGCAGTGAGCCGGTGCCCTGACGGAAATTCTATATAAACATAAGTCTATGTGTTAACCAAGGACCCTAAGAATGTCCGTGTAAAACACACACATACACTCACACAGACAGACACCATTATATTTTTATATTATATATATATATATATATATATATATATATATGTATATTTTTTTAGAAAATATATATAATATATATTATATACAATATAATATAATTATGTTATATATATATATATATATATATATATATTTATATATATATATATATATATATATATATATACATATATACACATATATATATATATATATATATATATATATATATATATCAGTTTCACTATATGTACTTAAACAAGAATCTTACTTGGTATATATGCGAGTTAACTTTCAAAGACTGGTCCTGTCTCCATCATCGGCATAATGACCGGGGGTTGTAGTAGACTGCGGCTGTGTGGAATTCCCGTTGTTACTGGTGTATCGTTATTTTCGGATTCACTGCACTGTGATTCTTTTAATTTTGTTTTGGGGTTAATTTTGTCTATTAGGTTGAATATTTATCATTTTTTGATTGTATTTGTATTTGTTCGTTAATGATATTATTTTTATTAGTTTTTAGTTGTTCCCAGATTGTCATTTTGACGCCTTTTTGTACTTTTTTTTATTAGGTGTACGTTTTTTAATGTGGGGAATGTGTGTTTGTTTTTTATGGCGTGTTTGTGCTAAGTTTGAGTTATAAGTTTCAGGTTTGATGTTTGCATTGAGGTGTTCTTGATATCTGTCTTTTAATTTCTTTTTTGTTTGGCCTATGTATATTTAATTACAGTCTGGGCATTTGATTTTGTATATACCGTTATTAAATGTGGGGCATATTTTTTCTGGTTGGTTTATTTTATTGATTATGTTCCCTGAGTTTTTGAAGGCTATGTTAATATTATTATTTTTTAGTGTTTTAGTTATTCCTTTTTTGCAGTACCCTGTATATGTGAATGTGGCCAATGTTTTGTTATTTGTGGTTGGATTTTAGGTTATTTTAATTTATTTAATATTTTAAATTCTAATTTATCTATAGTTATTTATTGTATCGATTTTTTTGAGGTATTTGATATATTATTTGTTTTTCTTTAGTTGTTTCTTCATTATTTAGAGGCAGTTTTAGCATTCTGTATACGAGTGAGTTGTGTATATATAATATATATATATATATATATATATATATATATATATATATATATATATATATGTATATATATATATATATATATGTTCATGCATATATTATTAAATATATAACATATATCTAATATATAACTATATATTATTACATGATTATAATATATAATAGTTATATATGAATTATAAAATGTATGTTTCACTTCAATGTTTTCTTTTTATATCTAGCATGTTTATTATATATCTCTTAATATATTTAAAAGCATTTTATTTTTGCCTTTGCATCTATTCATTGATAAGATTGTTCTTCCTAAACTTACACAAAAGCAAAACTACTTATTACATTTCAGAAACGTATATCTAATAACTGCTCTATTAAACAATTATAACCTTTTAAACTTTTAACCTCTAAACCTTTTAAATAGCATCATTCGTATTCATTACATATTAAAAATGAACCTTGTATAAACCTCTGTCGTTCTTGTAGTAACGTTGGAGGTAATTAAAAGTTTCACTATAAATTCGCACGTGACATTTACTGCATTCAGAGTGAAAACGGATTCGGTTATTTCCTCTCACAGAAAGAAAGCTATTTCTTTTACTGTATCCTTTCTTTTAATATTAGTCTAAATGTTATTTTGACGAGGTAATAAACTTAATTTATTTGTTTTAGTTTCTAGCATTCTTCTGTTCTCTAGCAT
This sequence comes from Prosapia bicincta, assembly GCA_036971475.1. NCBI lineage: Eukaryota > Metazoa > Arthropoda > Insecta > Hemiptera > Cercopidae > Prosapia > Prosapia bicincta. The sequence continues at coordinate 275,916,257 of JBAIZL010000005.1, read as the reverse complement.
TAAATATTTGATAAATTTGTGTATTTAAAGAATAATTAATTGCTACATTGGTGGTCTACATTTGTATTTAAACTTATCTCAATTAATAATTGTTCAACTTACAATTACTGCAAATCTCAAATCACAAGCGAGATGATTGTTATTGGTGTCCTTTAAAATAAACATTGTTCCAAATGTCACTGAGAACAAAATTTACGAGCTACTTTTCATATATATTTTCCAATAATATTTGTGACTGCTTTGTAAGACAAATTCGATTACCCTGCTATAGCATACGTCTGTAAAAAATGATGATAAATTGCAACTTTTAGGTATATAAACCTGTGCCCGTGCCACAAGACCACTCTATCATGTATGTCAGTCTACTTTTATAGTTCACTAGCGCCCTCCGGCAGCTTCACCTATAATTGTCGAAAATTGTCACTGAATATGTTAATTTAATAAATTTAAAAAAACTAATAATAGATAATGATTATGGAATACAAAGGTATAATAGCGTATTGTTACACCGAAAATATATATGCAAATGTATACATATGATTGAACCAATCGAATGTAATATTACAATTTTTGAATGACTAGCCTTTAAAACCAATATTTTGGAACCTTGAAGATTTCAAGTATCTATGTTATACAGTATTTTCTCTACGTTGGTTCTCAGTCAGTCACTGAGGACAACGATTCTTATATACAGTAGAGTCTCGAACAAACCGAGTACCAATTTTCTGAGCTTCCATTAAATTCGTGCCTTTTTTTTATTTGAGTCTACGTTATGAATTTGAATGGAAATGAGTCGGGCGTCCAAGAAATGTTTAAAGCCATAAAAAACTAAATCGGATGTTCAACAAATATATATATATATATATATATATATATATATATATATGTATATATATATATGTATATATATATATATATATATATATATATATATATATATATATATATATACTGTATTTTAAAACAACATAGGTTATTCAAGTACAAGAATATTTATTAATTTATATTCAAAGCTTTTCGTTGGTAAACAGTACAAACATCATCAGGAATGAAAAATACAATAATGCAAGATGTAGGCCTAAAACATATGTTAAATTAGAAATAGAATTGTTGCTAAATTTATACAAATTGTCAAATTTATTTTATTGCTGTAACATTATAGACATTGAATATAGTATCATATTTACAATGTATTTGTATTTGTTCTTTTATTAATTTGTTATTATTACTGTATTTATATATTCCGAAAGCTTCATATATATTCATTCTTAATCCTTTATTAATTTCTTTTATAAGTTTCATATTTTCAATATTTAGACATTGTTGCTTATTATTAATACCAAGGTTTGCAAAATTTGATTTATATATTTCTGGATTTATATAAGCATTCAAATGTTCTTTATATCTTTCTTTTAATTTTTTCTTGGTTTGAGCGATATAAGTTTTATTGCAGTTTTCGCATTCTAATTTATAAACATCACCTTTTTCATGCACATTATTTATTTTAATATTATTATTTATTATGTTTATTACTTTGTTATTAGTTTTGTAAGCAATTTTGATATTTGTATTTTTAAAGGTGGTGTTTATAAATTAGATTGCGAAATGGTCAAACCAAGAAAAATTAAAAGAAAGATATAAAGAAGATTTGAATACTTATATAAATCCAGAAATATATAAATCAAATTTTGTTAATCATTGTATTAATAATAAGCACCAATTTTCAAAAATTGAAAATATGAAACTTATAAAAGAAATGAATAAAGATTAAGAATGAATATATATAAATCATTCGAAATTAATAAATACAGTAATAATAACAAATTAATAAAAGAACAAATACAAATACATTCTAAATTTGATACTATATTCAATGTCTATAATGTTACAGCAACAAAATAAATTTGGCAATTTGTATAAATTTAGCAACAATTCTATTTCTAATTTAACATATGTTTTAGGCCTATATCTTGAATTATTGTATTTTCCATACCTGATGATGTTGGTACTGTTTACCAACGAAAAGCTTTGAATATAAACTAATCTATATTTTTGTATTTAAATAACCTATGTTGTTTTTATATTTATATACATACATACATACATACATATTGTAACGTTTTTAAGAAATTATTTTAGTTTTAATTTTAAGTTTAAGTTTTAGTTTTAAGTTCTAGCTTACGGTTCAGGCGTAATAATAACCGCCTGTCCGAAACGCTCTTCAAAACTTGAAGGTAGAACTCCGTTACATTAAAATACTTCAAAATACAAAGTTAAATCATTTAAACTAGCAGAGTTTCATTAAATTAATTTTTTAAGGCTTAATAACTTGAAATGCATGAAATTGTGTGCTGGTTAAATAATTACTCTTTTGAATTTCAATTAAAGCAAATTATACTCATTTTATATAACAAAGAAAAATAATATAAATTATAATCATGATACAAATTTCTTGACATTGCTTCAGTTACGGATTATTGAACATTTAATATTTAACTTATGAATTTTTACGGATAGCAATCTATCAATTAATCCATCAATGGATCAATGGCTGAAAATGAATCTGTACTCGAGTTTACTTGCTTTTTTTTATAATAAAATTTTATAATTCAAGGTGAACACAAAGTTCACAAAGTAAACATTTTATAATTTATGTTGAAACGTTAAAGGTTCATTAATTTGAGTTAAACTGTCTAACATTTTAAATTTTGTAAAAAATCTCTAAAGTTTGAAATCGTCCACTTAGCTATTTTCACATGTCGTAGCCTAGCATCCTTCTAGTGGAAAAGTCTCAGGAAATATCATCGGTAACTTCAGCGTCCCATCTTTGTACCTGGTTACGTACGCTGTCTTCTACACCATGATTATAACATGTTTAAGAAAAATAATATTACATTAAATTTTGAAAACGAAATAAAATTTCCTTGCTCTCGGACACTTTCGTTGCCCTTTACATCTTGGCTAAAAGAGAGTTTAAATTGTCGTTGGAAGCAACCTTCCTACCTACTGCGCAAAAGGGTGGGCGCATACCTACTTTAATTACTTGTTTTAAAATTCTCCGACAGATGTCACTATCAACCACAGATCTCATTAAAAATATTTCTCATACATCACAATTTTTTATATAGTTGTATATTGTTACAATTTTTGAATACATTCTCGTTTGTTTTCTGAAATTGGCAATTTAATATGTAACACCATCTAAAGTGTGTTACAATATATATATATATATATATATATATATATATATATATATATCTTGTTCAAATTTTCACTCTTTAATAAAATGCTTTTTATTCATCCAATCAAATTTAAATACATTTTTTACACTTAGTGTAGGACACTTGATATTATTACAGTTTTTTGAAATACTAACTCATTGATTTAATTTAAATAACCCATTTTAATTTTATTTGTGGAAACATTTTTCTTTTCATTTGGTTTAAATAAAAGATAACATATGATTTCATAAAACAGCTGATTTTATGTTATAGGTTATATGATAGAACAGCTGTTCTATTTCATAGGTTATGTTAATTGTAATTATTACAAAGTAACTAGAATATATTTTTGTTGACTTAAGTAGGAATTGACTTTAAATATGTTTTGTTTATATTATTTGTTATATAATTTTTATCACCATATGCTCAACCTATGAACGTAAATAGATAGTATACAGTCTATAAATTAAATGATAAAAGTAAAATTTTTAAGATTTCTGATTATTCTATCTTTGAAGTAATGAAAACATAAACACTGATAATATTTTCCCAGTATGGAATAAGATTAAGTAAGGGTTGTTGATAGAGGCTGGGGCGGTTTTGGATCAGACCCAACTTTCCTGGACCTAGTGTGTGTTTTCTTTTCAGATCAATTAGCGAAAGAACATGGCTGTTAGCCTTCTAATACTTCCTGAAATTTGATATTGCCACTTTACCGTTTTTTTATAGATTTGTGTATCGTAGTGTCTACAATACACATTTGAATTTACGGAAGTTAAAATAAATTACCTTTTTATAAGGTTAAGGTTAGAAAAACCAGTTATATTTTATAAAAAACTTTTATTTATGGAGAAATAATCCAATTATAGAATACATTTCTGTAATTAATAATTTGTTTAAAACATTAACTCCATTTATAATTTACAGAACATAGATACAGAACATACCTCCTGCAAATGTCGAGTCATCCTACTGTCTTCATATGCAAACATATTATTTGTAAAATACTAATTTTATAATTAATTAATTAATGTTATTTGCGTACAATAATATGTCTGATTACAGGATAAATGTGCGATATATTCCGTTAAATTTAAACCCATGCTGCAATGTGACCAAAATGCTGTAGAGTTCGAGACCTGACGAAGCAAAATTATGTTTCCTGACATTTAAAAATAGGTTTTCTTTTATGTGACCTAGAATATAATTAAATCACCAAATCTGAAATAATTTGAACCAATTCCTTGGGAACTATGGTAGTTATTTCGTATTAGCTTTATTTCTATTTATACTTGTATAAAAATAAGAGAGTTAGCCGCGGACACTCAAGAAACTTTCACTCTTACACCGGAATGTATTAGCGCCAACACCTCGAAACCTGACCAAAGAAAGCTCTGGTTGGTAATTCCAAGCAACAGATGTTTACCCCCACTATTGAGGCCTAGGACAAATTTTTGTATCTGTTACACATTTACCATGGTTTTCAAACTTGGTTACTACAAATATATATATATATATATATATATATATATATATATATATATATATTTACATTTACATTTAATCAAACTTAATATTGATTTCCTAAGATGCGGAATTTATTTTTTCCTAATTAGTTAATTATTCCCGAGAAAGTAGTACTATATAACTTATAAATACTTATTGGGAGTATTGAATTGTTACTACATCTTTAAAATCACATGTATGAGGTTCTAACAATGTTTGTAGAGTCTTGTTTTACCATTTGCTATGTGTAGTAGTTCTATAGATTTCAATAATATTAACTGGGGAAGAGCTTTCGACATCATGAAACTATTAAATGATGTTTATATTTATTGAATATTCAACAATAAAACTGTTATCAGTTATATGAATTATATATAATTCTGTTATTTCTGTTGTGTATATGTATATATATATATATATATATATATATATATATATATATATATATATATATATATATATATACAGAGAAAGATTTATATACATATATAAATATAAAATATGTTTTCTTTTATAATAATAAAAAACAACTGAAGTGATTCAAATAGAAGACTTGTTTAATTATTTTTATTCAAGGATAAATAAAAATTGTTAAAGAAATTCTCGTATTTCAATACATACATATATATATATATATATATATATATATATATATATATATATATATATATATATATATATAGGGAGAGAGAAAGAGAGAGAAAGAGAGAGAGAGAGACAGATAGAAGGACAGACAGAGAAAGAAAGAGAGAGAGAGATTGATAATAGCGTTTGGTGTATATTAGTGTATTAATATACATTCATGAGTTGTAAGTTGGAGTTTGTAGTACCAATACCCACTGATGATTGAAACGTGTATGTGTGAAAACATGATTAATTTGTGAGTTTTCTGTGCTTATTTTATTTCTTAATAACATAGGCTCACAAAGTCAGCTTAAAGAATAGTTGGCATTTAATTATTGATAACAATTTAAAACTTGTTCCCTCACAATTTATTCCAACGTTCCTCAATCAATGACAAATTAAATAATATTTTAAACGTGTTGAATATTCAAAATACATTTGAAATAGTCAGATTCGTTCATTTTGCATATTTATCAAGTTTTGTTGTTGAAAGTTTCGCAACTGTTTAGATTAGTTTATTATTAGGAGGTATATTTATACAGTTTATAAAAATCAGGCATAAATAACTAATTTAAATTCAGTTACAATTAAATATATGGTAATGCATTAAAATGTAATATATATTATTTAAAATATAATTGTATAGGAACTTTAAAGTATGCATACTTAAATATCGGTTTGCAAAATAAATTTGTTTCATTCGCAATGGCAAACGATTAATTTATGGTAAATTACAGTAGACCTATTAACTTTATTCCAAATAGGCTTTATATTTTGTTCATCGCGATAGACAGTTGAAATGTCTATCTTTATTTCTATTCCAGTCTTTGGTTATTGAAAGTTTACCGTCAATTTAAACTTTTATATGCGACTAACTAAAGTTTTTACTTTTATTACATCTAAGTAAGAGGGGAAACTTATTTTGGTTTCAACTAGTCACAAATATTGGATTTTTAACGATGAATAGACAATAAATGGCTTTATTCCGAGACTTGAAGAAATAAGGCTCAAATATATCAGTTATAATTCTGTGCATTAGTATTTAAGGTTATATTTTAAGCCTCATTAAAAGCCTAATGTTTCCATTAAAGTATCGATTATTTCAATTGATGTCGAAATATGAGTTTAGTTTCAATAGTTAATGTATTTTCTAAGAGATTGATTCTTTATAATTTTCTCTTCCCTATAATCCAATTAAAACGCTAAGCAACTAACTTATCAACCGGTTTGATTAAATTCATTCAAAAAATTATGTAAAACTTTTTTTGCAAAAAACTCATATGGGTGTATAGGCCTATAAATAAATATATGTATATAGAACCGATATATATTTAACGGAAAGGATATTTCTTTTTAAATTTATATTGGAAATTGACATAAACAAACATATAAATGAGGAGGAAAACATCTGTTATAGACGAATGCGTGGATTATTTGAGAGTCTAATATCTTCACTTCCTCACAATGCGAATTCAATGAAATAGAAATGTTTGTTTAAAACCTTGGACTACGTTCATTTCTTAAAGTCTACTTTCGAAAATGTCATTACTCAATCAAACAAGCTGTTATAAACAGTTCTTAAAATAAATTTCAATAATATTCAAAGAAAAGAGGTCTATTAGCATGCGGTAAAATTTAATTATGAAAGTTTAAACATGTTTGTTATATATAAACAAGCAGTAATAATGCTGAAAGGAAATAAACATCCTAAATATTGTATAAAGCAGTAAACATAACTCACAAACAAGTAATAAAAAATTTAAGTAAATTCCTACTGAGGTTAATAAAGATAAATTTTATTTTAGCTACCCTAGAGCACTATTTATGATATTATGTGGTAACCATGGCAACAGTTTGAGATTGTACAATGGAGGCTTCGACGACAACCAGTTAGGGGGAAAATTCACATATATCTTTGAGAAATTAATGTCTATGTATTGGAAAGATCGCGCAGTGCCAAGGCGTGCTACACTTTGAACATGCAGATATTCTGTTCGAACCCGACCTAGATACTATAAATTTTATAATTAAATTATTGATTAAATATTTTCAAAATCGTATTTTAATAACGATTGAAAATTTGTACAAGATATATATATTTATATATAGGGACTTTTCAAATAGGCTCACATATTACTAGGTCGTAATTGCTTAAATGATTAAATGAACTGTGTAAGCTAAATTCGATATCAAGTGAAATGTTAATAAACATTTGTTAGCTGCTTCAATGATTTGGTGCCTCACGTTAGTGGGTAGTCAAGTACACAAACATTATAGATCATTATAGATTTACTCTCCTCGATATTTAATCTCAGACCCTATATCTGAAATCTCTCTACTCTTCTAACTGATTATAATGTAAGGTTTTCCATGTTGTCAATAAGGGTTGTCTTATCTGAATAACGGATATGCTATATTCGCGTCCCTCTCAGCGAATTCCGATGTATTTATTATCAAAAGTCTCCTTTTATTCTTAGCTTACAATATAATGCTTACAATATACAACCCTACGCAGCGCTACCTAGATTTCTCACATCATCAGAGCTTTGTTCTTAAAGTGTCTATTCCCTATAAAATTTATATTATGCATTGAAAGGTTTATTACTATACTACTTTGTAATATTAGTTTATTTATTTATTTATTTTTAATTGGTTTGTTATTAACGTTGATAACCTTCTACTTTTCCGCTAGGATTTATATTCTTATTTAGGGTATCATACTTATCCGCCATTCCCAGTATTGTCACACTATTCGTTGACGCGTTTCGAAGGACCTTCATCAGTCAGAATCTTTTACCCTGAACTGTTCTTCCCTGCATTGGAATCGTCTTCAATCTTATCTAACTACACCCCCTTGTTATCAATAGTAATAATGACAATTGATTATTTTTATAACTAAAATATATTACTAGGTCTAAATATGTTACGATAAAATGCAATTCTATAATTTGTCTATGTGTAAATTTTATTTGGTTCATTATGCTTTAAATATGACCTATAAAATCAAGTGAGTAAAACCAATTACTTTCTATGTGATCGACTCATATTTTAACAATTGCAATTTTAGGAAATTCTATTACTATTTCACTTGGACTATATCAACATTGCCATATTTATACAGTTATTTTTTGAGGTTAGCATATGAGGTTATGTTAATACAAATAAAGAATGTACACAAAAGTCACAAAAAAACTATTAAATCATCTACTTACAACAGTTTTAAGTTAGAGTTTGTAGTAGCAACACTCTCTGATGATGATGATGACTTTGTCTTTGAATCGCGTCTGAGTTAATAAATGACTAATCTGTGAGTTTTCTGTGCGTCTTTTATTTCTATTAACATATTTGAGTAGTTTTATTCTCGATTGTAAACCACCGTTAACCTGTTTATCATATGTAAGACAAATATCTAAATGTATTATTTACATATGATTAAAGCAGTGTCAAAGCAGGTGTAATTTGTCTTGTTGCCATGTTGGCAACCCTATTAATTACGCACAGCTTAATGAATAAACACGTGAAATTAGGCATGCATCTGTTTATTCACGAGCATCTGTTCTCATTATGAAATGAAATATTCACAGCTCTAATGTTAATTTCCTAGTATCAAATGTTGATAATCAGCCTACGTGTCATTGGTTGATAATTTAGTCCATAGATTTACTACTTTGGATCAATGATTTTGATAATTAGATATTAATAGTTATTAATCAAATACCAATGACTGATTAAAGAACGTAAACTATTAATAATCGTTTATCAGTACCATTGTTGTACTCTGGTGACTGAACGCGTTTATTATTGAAACTAGAAATTATAATAAACTATATTAAAAAGAATGTTACTAATAATTATTCATACAGATAAAATATTGGATTCTTAAATAATAGTTTATACATTTGTCTATTTCTTCTATTAGTTCACACTCTCATTATATATATATATATATATATATATATATATATATATATATATATATATATATACTTATTTATTTATTTATTTATATATATATTTATTTATTTATATAGAAGGTACAATTTTCTTAATCGTAATAAAAATACGATTTTATTCATCTAATCAAGTTTAAATACATTTTCTTAAAAGCTATAGTGGAGGACAATTGATGTTAATACAGTCTTCAAAAAATATATATTCAATAATTTAACTATAAAAATTTAGGGGTCTAGGTCGGAATCGAAGCATGTATCTTCTTTTCGAAGTCCAGCACTTTAGCAATGAGTCAACTTTACCATAGCTAGAAATTCACTTCTCAAATAGGTATTTGTATTTTTCCATTGCCCCATCTGGCTGTTGTCGAAACCTCCATTGTACAACCTTAAATTGTTCCCATGGTTACCATACATCATAAATAATGCTCTATGAATACAAATGAATGAAAATAATAAAATAAACAAACAAACTATATTTACAGTATCGAACATTGCTTCACAAACGGACAATGCAAAAGGAAAGCGAAACGAAACTACAACACAATGCATGCGACAAAAAAACAAATAGCAACAAACATAAAATAATAGTCCAACAGCATACATAGAAAGGAAAACGGAAAATTGCAAGGGAATCCCCTTTCTATTTTGCAACTTAATATTGTTATTCTGACATATCTACGAACATATTTATACTAATTGTAATTATAACATATAAAGAAACTAAAACAAAATTTCTTTGTTGATTTAAGTAGGAGTTTACTTTTTAAAAAAATTTGTTTACACGGATAAATCCGAACTTACTTATGTACGGAGATTATTTGTGTTTTTCCGTAACACATGATGATAACTCAAAGTTAAAAAAGTGTTATTTGTTTGCCTCTGAAATAATTACAAAGAATCCAGTAATGATATATTTATATATAAGATCAATAAAATATACTGGGTTTTGTTGTGTGACAAATGAGGATGACAAAAAGTACTACATATTTTTCCTTCAGTATTTTGCTAACTTTTTTATGAATAAATAATTGGTTTGTGTATTTGTGTGTTACAAAGTTAATATTTTTTATTTGCAACCAACTCTTATCACCATGCCTTTCCAATCAGGGTGTCGATTTCTGTTAAAGTTCCCTCATTTTTCTACGTTTTTCCCTTACAATCTGCTGTGCCTGACACTTTTTCTGTTTCAAAATGGTAAACATTCCACTTTCACATTGAGCTACATATGCAAAGATGTTCCAAAATTTTTACGTTTTAAATTTCTTTTAAATTTCATTCCAGTATATTCATTGATTGAAATCCGATCTTATTTGTTAATATTTTAGCCCAAAGACTTCTAAGGTTAATTAAACATTACTTTTTAAAGATACTTTATTGTGTTTGTTGATCAACTTTTCTCATTACTTGTTACTATGAATTTATCTCTTTATTATTCTACATTAATACCAACTAGCTTAATACTGGTACTGTTAGTGTCTTTGTCCGTTCCATGTGCACCGTTTTTATGCTGTTTATACGTTCAGACACACAATTACAATATTGTCAATTCGGTCTTCCAAACTGTCCTTAAATACAAAAGGCTCTTTGTCTTCTTTGTAATTTCAAATGTTTATAACAAATGGTCTATTGTCTCAGCAAACACCTTTCAAAATCAGAAAAACTCATTAGAGCGCCGAATACCGATTTTCAGAGGACGAGTCTGTTTGTTGTGGATTTATCTCAAGTTTTATTTGTTAGGCTTCTAATAAGGAACAAGTGTACAACAAAATTTAAACATAAAAAAAGTTACATAGAATAAATAGTACAATAACTGAAAAGTAATAGGCAGATTATTAAAAACAGTGAAAACATTAGGTTAAGAAATAATTAGTGAAACCATTTTGCAATAGGTAATATGTTCACGAAACAAAACTTGTAAATTAAACAGCCGGTGACCGAGTTTTCATAAAAATTTATTCAAAACATTTAATTCATAACAATAAGTGTTACAATCGTTTTAGTAATGAATAATGTTATAATTGGTTTGGTGTTGGTTTGTTCCATAACAACAATTACAATCGAACGTGGTTAGTATAAGATGATAAGAACCTTCTAATCATCTTAAGACTGGAGTCTTATTCTAGTCACATAACTGGACAGTGATTTATAAATTTTGAAAATGCTAATAATGTAAATTAGCGAAAAGCTTCATTCAACAATAAAATGAAGTAATACTCGTATATTCTTGTTTATGAAAATTATTTTATTTCACCATACATATTCAACAAGAAAAAATAATTCATCTAAGTTTTACAATATATATATACGTTTTAATCAAACAAGGTTTTATATTCCTTAATTAACTAAGTAAGTTGTTTATTGTCGTTATACATTCTTTTTATGTAAATCATAACTATCAAATCGACACCAAAATCTTGTTCAAATTTTCAATCGGCAATATAATACTTTGTATTCGTCCAATCAAGTTCACATATATTTTTTAAACTTGTAGTGGAAGACAATTGATGTTAATACTATTCTTTTTCAAACAATAATCCATAGTTAAATTAATTTCTTAAATTATATATTTTAGTTTTATATGACAGACAAAATTATAACAAAAAGCGGCAATATAGATACTCCGTCTCATTTTTCTTAAAATAAGTGACAACATATGCATTCATAAAACAGCTGTTTTATTTTACAGGTTATGTGGTTGAAAAGCTGGTTTAAGTCATAAGTTATGTTACGATACTAATAAAAATTATAATTATTTTTTAAAATTACGAAAACAATTTTTTTTTTAAATATGAATTGGCCTTAAGTGATTTTTCGCTACATTACTTGTTATAGCATATTAGTTGTAAACAGTTTTCAAAGATGTATAAAAAAAAAATACTTTAAATCAATTCTTATACACTAAATTGAAACTCATACTTGTGTCTGACATAATAAAAATAAAAGTCTTTTTGTTTATAAACAAGCCTAAACTAAAGGACACCATTTAGCTTTGTAGTTAACTCACTACAGTAGTTCGTAGTTAATTACTTCATAATTACATGCGAGTTTATGAGTTTATGTTAATATTATCTCAGTTCTTTAATGCATTATGTTTAAACGTTTAATATTATGATAAATTTATGAAATAAGCGATATGTATAATTACGTTTACCTTGTACAGAATGTATCTTAAGTGAAAAGAATACAGATAGAAATATTTCAGTCTTTTATATGTATTACTGAAAAGTAAAGTTCATTGCAGTCTGCATTATTAACTAGGACCATAATTCACTATAAGTTACATTCGCTGGGTTTTTCTGAGTAACTGATGCCTAAAGTGAAATAAATGGTTTTCCTTTAATTAATAAATAGTGAAAGTGTTGTTGACATACGTTCTTTAAGACGTATTCTTCATTGCAGCTTTTATTGGGAAAATAAAAGAATATTTTTTCAACATAGATTGACGAAAAATTTAGAATTGCCTAAGCATTTTCCACTGAACTTACGAAATAGTGGTTAAGTGGGTTTTGTACCTTCTTTACAGTTATATCTTCTAATGATGGTGACTTGATCATCGAAACTTACATACTTTTTTACTCTGGATAACTTTCTTGATTTATTGACTTTACAACTTTGTTAATGTATTGATTATATCTTGTGTTGGGGTATTCAGTGTTTGATTAATTGTATTGTTGTAAATTTATCGCTAACAACCACTTAAAGGTAGTGCAATACATAAGTTAAATATTTAATAATACAATAGTCTTCTAAAATGTAAATTCAGTAAATAAATTGGTAAATATATAAAATACATATGGTGTTACGTTTACTTATAATATAATTTACGAATACAAATATTGCAAATGCAAGAATAGTTTTAAGTTTCATATTTTTCAAACCTTCATTAATAAAATAAGTAATAGGAAAAACCATGATATACCAAAAGTCTTTTAAAAACATTAAGTAATATATCCTTCAATTCAAATATATATTTATTGGTATCTACACTTCTGTATAGCTTTTGTACTATGTAATTTATTAATTAACAAATTCAAGTGAAATCAAAACACCAAACCATTTACAAAGTTATTAATGGCAAAAATTACATAGAAGTAAAAACACCAATAAACATATGTTTGAATTGTCGTAGATATGGCTTAATGTTTGTAAAGAAATTTTGATACATCATTGTCTTTCCGAAAGATGCTAATACAGTACTTATTTACTTAAGGAAAAGATCTGAAATTATATAAATAAAAACGGTTTTTGTACTTGAAATATATTCTCTATATATAAAAGAAATATAATATATTATATATATATATATATATATATATATATAAAGAGGGAGAGGAAAGAGAGAGAGAGAGAGAAAAGGGAGATGAATATACATGGAATACTAATAAATATAACAATTCCTTAAAGAAAGAATAGCTACGTAAATTACTGATATAACACTGGGATAAGGCAACGGGGAAGAAGTGGGGGCGATTTATCTCTTTGATTGATAAAACGCCAACGCTTAAGGATTCCCACTTTTTTGCTCAGGGAGAGAGAGAGAATTTCTTATAGTGGCTTATATAAAAAGAATATTTTTGTAAATAAATTTCCAAAACGCAAACCTCTACTAGTGTGCAAGCATTACTATAAGTACTTCTTTTTTCCAATTTTTCAAATAGAGCAGCTCAAATTTGCATACAAAATGAGCCGATTTTGTTCGATTTAATTACCACATAAGTTCACCGACTGTTGTAAAAATGTGGGATTTTCTAAGGAAAAACCTCCTTATAAATAGAACTGGTTCTTAGCCATGAAGGCGTTGCAGGAAACAAAAAGGCCGACAAACTATCCAAAAAGGGGACCAGAAGCCGAACGACCTAATGTTTAATGCTCCCCAATTTCAGCCCAAAACATCAGTTACTCTATGGTGAGCTCCTCCAACCGAAGAAATATAGCGAATTATGGCAAAAAATAAAAAATGAGAGTTCCTAGTAACCAGAGGTTGGATTTCGAGATTTTTAACCCGGATGGAGGCCGTCACCAGATTCCTAATAGCAATCGGCCACGGTTATCTGCAGGGCTAACTACATGATGATCTGACTTATTCTCTTTGCCAAACAGGCGTAATGGACGGCATCCACAATTACGTGATCTCTTGCCCAGATCTTCCAGCTATCCTGAAGACACCGCTCGACGCTACCGGTAGCTGCGACATCGAATAGCTGAAATGCCAAGAACGGCAATTGCCTGGATAAATAAAAAGAACTCCTGTGTAGAAAAATGAGAAAACATTGCTTCCGCTAACGTATTAGCATAGTGGAAAGAGAGACATATCAAGTCTCTTGGTAAGTTTGCAGAATTGCACGTGCGTGTGATTAAAGTTATGTTGGCCTTTAAACTTCCTTCGACATTGTTATATTACTACAATTATATATACGTGTACTGGTTGAATGTGGAAAGAGCGTACTTCAAAAATATACGGTTCCCGTAACAAGTTCAGGCATATAGGTGCTCCAAAGCCATTTTTAGAATTCCAGAAATTGGCTTCCCGATTTAACCCAATAAACCCCTGATAGTACCCTTATCGAGCTCAGATAAACGTTTTCGTACACCGATTCTTAGCCTGACATAGTGTCCTGTGCACATTTCCAAGAGCAATTAGCTAAACCTAAACAATTAAAACCTTTTATACTATCGCTCATTAGTTTATTACAATCGGCCATGTAAGGAAGGTGGAGAAAGTTCGATGCAATATTAATTTTTTTATAAAACACTTTGAATTAACTCTTATCAATAAATGTATCACCTATTTGAAAAGTCATATATATATATATATATATATGATGAATAGTTACTATATGGAGTACATCCGTTCATTCTGCATTCCATAAATTCGCAGTTCCGACGTTTCGCTAGAATCTCATCAAGCATTGACGAGGTGAACCCAACAACAGTAGAAGAGCGAGTGAAGAGCGCAGATAACTCGGCTCCTATATAGAGAGGAATGAAGCCACGCCCATTGACGTCAATACACACACTGACGTCAATCCACACATTGACGTCAATCCACACACACACCTGATCCAAACAATTACTCACATTCCTTTGCCTTTGTTCACCTTTCTGCCGATAAAATCTATTGCTTGTGGTTTTACATTTGCAAACGTCAAACATTATTGTTGGTTAGCAACAATCGTCCATGGCAAAATGGAATACTCATGATACAGAAAATAATCCTATAATAACTATTTGGCATTGAGCTACTAACCGATTGCTAACATGTGTTCACTCACTTTGTTAAAGCAGAGACGTCTTCAAAATTAATCATTCCAAGGGAAAAAGATTCTTTTGTAGCCTACTTTGATATTTGCAGCAAATTTTGTAATTTATTGAGAAGAATCGTAATTTTACACATTGTTTGCGAATTTAAACTCTAATTAAATACGAGTTTGTTTATTTATCGGATGTGCACCATATGGTGTAGGTATATATGCGTCTCCTGTAACTGGTAGCATATGCTGCTCTGTACTTGCTGGAGCAATCCTAAATATTGTGGTTTTATAAACTAAATATTTCTATACCATGCGCTTTAATATAAACCGAGAAACCGTATATAAGACCAGAGTTATTTATCAATTACTTTTAGGGATTGTTTATTATCGATAATATTGAACGAAATTATCTAAACTTAAAGACGAACATTTATATATCATCAAGATAAAAACTTTTTCAAACCATAAAAATATTGTTTACTTTAAATAATTATAATTATCCATTAATGGTAATAAGTCTTATCATTTATGTAGAACTAAAATGACGATTCTATAGTAATAATTCCATTATGTGCCTACGATTACAAAAACAATTTTTCTTCTTAAAGCTCTATCGGTTTCAAAAGTGGACACAATAACTGCTACTATTATATTATTTACTGCCATCCCAAAAAAAATGAATCATGGGGATTTTGAGAAACTTTAGCCCTATATCTATTCATGCCCCACAGAAATAACTTGTGAAATATTATATTTCTTTCCATTGTGCGTACGTCAAAGATAGTGTAGTTTTCGTGTATTTAGCGTCCATACAACTTCTCGTTTTTCCCATCCCTTAAATAAAACCCTCATCTGCGATACAATCTGTCCATGGTTTCCTCAATATTCTTCAAAAGAGTCACATCTTATATTATTCTTCTTTGGGCTCCAAGACTCTTCACTTATGGATTATTACCAAACAAAAAAACAATAAAGAGTGCATGTATGTCAAACTTACGTGAAACAGCAGTGGACCTAAACCTGTACACGAAACCCTCACACAAGCGTAATAATAAGAAACACATGAAAGGATATGAAATGGCTCTATATTATATATATATCGTTAAAATTTTCCCATCCAGTGAAACTGATGACAGAAAATTCTTGCAAAAATATTATTGCAGTACTATAACGATTTGAAAATGGTTAAGGTTTGTGTCAAGAGAAAATACTTCCTTGCATTCCATTCGTTTGTAGGCTCAACTATTGTGTCTTCGCATACTTGATAGAAACTAAGGAGTTTCAATAAATGAGATAGGAGTAGTTGGGGCGTTAAAAGAGGATAAAGAAGGAAACACTCACTGATGTCACTGACTGATATCGCAAATGCTAAAAGTCCTTGTAAAAAAGGCAGGAGAACTTGAGTACATACTAATCAACCAATATATAAAAATTTTAATAGTTGTTGGGCACATAACTAAGAAGAGGTGTACAATCAAACTCACACATAAAACCATTCAGATTTAATTAATTTTATTAAAATAATAATAATTTCAACGATGAGGCCTTTTTAGTAGTGCATTTTTATAGATATCAAATTACACCACATTTTTAAATTACGATTACAAGCCCAGAGCACTGTATAGATATGTTTGTAGGAATTATATGCGATAGTTGTCCTCCAAAACATTCAGTCATTAGATAAACCAGGCCTTTTTAATTAGATTTTATAAGTATTTTAAACATTATTAAAATACAATTAAAAGTCACCTAGTAATAAAAAGTAGGCTAACTTCCAAGACCTATGAATCTAAAAAGGCCTATTAGGATATAGGCATCTATAAACAATACTTGAATACTTCTAGAAACGTGTTCTTTAATATTTTTAAAATTTCAATATTTATTTTGTGCTTTATAATCTGTGTAATTACTTTTATAGAAAATCGTTATACCTAACTGACAATAATATAATAATCCATATACCTCACTTTGGCATAGTGGCATTTTTTCACATTATCTACTTGTCTTTTGTTTCTGATTTCTCTTATATTGACTACTTGCCTAGCAGTTTCCCTAGAAACTCTCTGCCTGTTTATGCATAACCATTATATCCTTATTCGAAAGTGTAGTACACCTAGCTTTCGTTTTATCAATTATATATATATATATATATATATATATATATATATATATATTTATATATAAGAATATATATATTTATATATAAGTATATATATATATATATATATATATATATATATATATATATATATATTAAATATGGAGATATGTTTCAATTTATTAACTATATTACAAGAAAATATATCACCATATTTAGTCCTGAAGATGCTGGTACTATTTTATCGCCGAAAAGCTTTGAATAAATATATTCATTAAAAGTATTCTTGTTTTTAAAATATTTTTAATTTAATAATTATATATATATATATATATATATATTTCTAGTCTCAGATGGTGTTCGAATATGAGAACATGTAAATAAGGTTCTGGAAAGTCAAATCGCATATATATACCAAGTAGGGTTCGTCTTTTATAAATGTATATATATATATATATACATTAATTTGCCTAAATATACCCCAATGACCCTACACTGTCATCCTCTAACTACATAGTTAAACGATCCTACGCTTTGTTTAAAATTTAAGTCTCTACAAGGTCAAAACTCCAAATGAATCTATTTAAAAATTTGGAAAATTCTCTCCGATTCTGAAACTTAATGCCCTAACAATCAAGCTGTCAAAAATGTTTCACTATTTTATATTAGATAACACATTTTAGTATAGGGCATTAAACGTTAAAACTTAGTGAAATATATTCCTTTTGATATCTATGATGTTAGAAATTAAAGTGAATCTAGTATATTATAACTACAGCAATACAAACATTCCTTGGCAACAAACATTTATCCTAGTAACCCAGACCAGTCTATTTGTACAGCTTCCTACACATTGCATGTAATCAGTCACCTAGTGAACTTGTTTGAGTACGACATGTCTACCTTTGAAGTACATTGTGGAATACCTATTAAGCAGTCGAAACCAGAAATGGTATGCGAGTGTACATGTGACGTATCCATCTTCCAGTCATGATAAGCCTAATTTTAAAGTCTTGTTGCAATTGATTGTTAATATAAAAAATGTGGTTATTATATTTATATAATATACAGTAGGTATAATATTTTATGCTAATATGTTTTAAAGGTACTTGCAATATTTTGGTAATTTTAGAGCAATAAGTTAGACACAGAGTTAGTTCCCAAAGCAGTAGTATACGTTCTTATAGATTCTGATTAAAACCTTTTTTTAATTTATATAGTGAATGTAAAAGTGTATAACATGAAAATACAACTTGTAAGAACAATGTCACAAACTATACACACTAATATAAGAAAATTGTTTACTGAAAATAAAAGTCAAAGAAATGTAATTTCAGTAATATTAACCATATGAACAACTAGCCCCCCATTTAGGGGTTGGAACTTCATTTAACGGTTAATCTTCTTCTATTGTTTTTTAATTATTGATATTTTATTTCTTATATTTTACCAGTCAATATGCCTGCATGTGCCTGTAAGAATATCAGTGTTGACCCAGAGTTTCAATTGTAACGGACTAGGACCTGTTTTACCTGGGGTAAGTTTATCTTTTACTTGAAATGTGTTATTTTTAATTGCTTATTACCAACATAATTAAACTTTACTTACCAGGACTCTAGTTCTACGCCACAGCTCAGGCGATTACTGTCTGTCTGGGACGATCTTCAATCTTGAAGCTAGAACTAGGTTACTTGTGAAATAAGAATTGAAAGTTTTAAAATACAAAGTTATACAATTTATTAATCAATGACATATTACAAAAGAACAAATGACACCAATGTGCCGAGCTATTAACCTTTAATTACTGCAAACTATTCCATACATATTTTAATTATTTGTTAACTTTTCAAATTTACATACATCGAGAAGGTAGTAACTTAATTTTTTCAATTTAATTTTAGAAATGAATATTCAAAGGCGATTTCTACCGTTCATGTGTTAATCTTTTATCATTTAAAATTCAACTTAGTTAGCATTAAAATACATTATCTTTATCATTCTTTAAAACGTACCTGGGTGTACATATTACTTGTAAAACACTATAACACATATCATTAAATACTGCAAATCGTTTTTGTACACTAATCACTGCACATAGCTCTTGAAATCAGCGCTCTTACACAAAAATGATATAAACTTTTACTTATTTGAAACACATAAATAATCCTTTCTGACTTCTTCTTTAGTTGCGTTTATAAAATTTGGTACCAGCCTTGACATCTTAAATTTTGAATATTGGAAGCTTGCAAATTTTCTAAGTGATTTCCAAAATTGCTATCACGTCTATCTCGTTCAAAGACATTTAGTGATGTGCGATCGTTCCAAGGACGCGCTAACTGAAATTTTCAAACAAACTCCCACCCTTATTTATATATAAGAATATTCTGATTGGTTCACAGGTATCACCACATGCCTACGTCACATGGCCTGATGTGCTTAATTACCTTAAGTTACTAACTCGTACGATATTTTTCAATTTCGCCCGCTAGGAGTGCTTACTACCTACGCTAGATTAACAATGCGCACTAAGAAAACAAAAATTTTGTTTTATATTGGGACGATATAATTATTAAATAAAAATTAAATATATAAATGAATTTAGATGTAACATCTTATTTTTAAGTCTTCCACAATGAGTTACGTATATTTAAATAAATAATTATAATAAAGTTATAATAATTGAATAAATAATTACGTCGTTTAAAACACGCTTTTTCTAAATGATTTTTGAAATTAACGAATTAGATAACAATTAGAATTAGAAACATTATATAATGTTTAAACTTTAACAGTTTTTCGTGTTCTTAATTACATCAAAATTTAATCATTCTTAAGAAATAAATTTTATAACTATTTTGAATTAGATAAAATTTCAATGACAAAATACTTAAACGTGATTAATTTGTACAACGGATTACTTCACATAAAATACCAGAGTCTATGCTTTAGGCCGCAATAAACTTATCTTGCAAACAATGTCTGGATTCAAAGCAAACTTCAATGAACGGATGTAAATTCTATTACTATTGTAATATGGAAACCACGAGAAAGTTCGAATTGTTCATGAAATCATTAATCACGGAGTAGCCACTGTAAACTCTCTAGTTAATAGTGAAATCAGATTCTCTTAGTTGACAAACAGCTCCAATATTTGTACAGCCTACGCAGACATTTCTATTGTTAATTATTGACAATCCCTCATCTATATAATTTAACAGTCCATAATGAATGTAACTAAACTAACAAATATATACAATGTTAGGTAAAGGTTTAATTATTTTTATCTATTCATTTTATTTAGATTTACAGTAAAAACAGTATGAGAAATAAACAAGGTTATGGCATCTATACTAAAAATTGTATTAGGGTATATTTTAAAATAGAGAGAGAAAGCAATTTATAGGTTATGTATTATTGTTTCTTTTATTCAATTCCTATTATTAGTTTACACTCTCCCTACAGTTATTTATATATCTTTTTACGCTATTAATCATTAGTATACGTCTTAGTTTATTCATCAACTAAAGTTCAAATATTTTTTTGTCATGTATGGTATTACAATTGATGTTAATACAGTTGTTTTAGATATTATTATTTAATTACTTATTTTAGCTTTTCGCGAGCTATCAGCTAACAGACTTAAC
Source organism: Prosapia bicincta (assembly GCA_036971475.1). Taxonomy (NCBI): domain Eukaryota; kingdom Metazoa; phylum Arthropoda; class Insecta; order Hemiptera; family Cercopidae; genus Prosapia; species Prosapia bicincta. Next base: position 275,894,960 of record JBAIZL010000005.1, on the reverse strand, counting down.
AAGAGTAGGTGCTAACGAGCACAAGACTTTGCTGTTGTAGCTGAAGAAAATCCTGAGAGCTCTTCAGTAAGTATATTCATGTGTGTAAAGTGTTTATTAAAAGATATATCCAAAAAAATCCAACTAATGAATATATATCAACTTTAAATGCTATAAATGTGATAGCTACAGATTGTCGATTATTCTACTATTTTAACTAAAACAAATATATTAATAATTATTTTAGCTACATTTCAGATACATAAATTGGACGTGGTCTGGGAAATTTTGAGTTTCGGGTAGTTATGTCCCATTTACTTTTATATAACTTTAACATAAATAATAAACTCACGTGAAACTCCTAAATAAACCTATTATGGTACATGGAGCGTAAAAGGCTACAACAGTCGGAGATGATATATCTGTTTCTTAGAAAACGTTAAACTCTTTAAAGATGTTGAGGCTCTTGGCACAAGTTCAGGGGATATCTTTGATATAATCGTAATAGGTGTGCTGTAATAAACTGAAAATCTTAAACGTTTTTGTAAAATATTATATCGTTCCTGCTCCCCTTACGCATCATAGAAAATCACTTAATATAATGTTTATAGTTTTATAGTTTTATAGTCAGTTTTTATAGTCTCTTGATCAGTGTGCAATACCTAATAACATCATTTTCTTAACAGATAAATAAATAATAAAATGAAGATCGCAAGACAAGAAAGCTTCACGATTTGGCTACATTATTTTGCTGCTCAGCCAATCCACTCACACCGAACTGCTAAACCAAGTAACCGTTAAAAACGAATTTAGCTCCATTTTATTTTAATTTGTAAAAGGAATTCCATGGAAAAACATTCAACAGTAAGTGTTGAACCAATATAAAACAAGGTGTGGGAAAGTGACTCGTAAAACAAAGCTTAATAACGTTGGCCAACTGGGATGAATTTTTCAACTACAAATAAAAGCTCTTAAACCATAAACACATTTTAATTATGTCCTTATGTACATTTCAATTGCAAAGCAATCACCTTCAGAGCAAGTTACTATAAGACTAACTCTTGTAGACTCTGCAGTTAGTCTTGTAGTACATTCGTCTGTGGATGATTGCTTTGAAAACTAAATGTACATCAGGATATAGATAAAATGTTTTGTAGTTGAAGAGGTTTTATTTAAATTTTTAAAACACTCAACGTTTCGAATTTCTTTCAAAGCTTCCTTTTCAAGAGCTCAATTTTAAAATTAACAATTATAAAACATAACTTACGATTTATAAAATACATAACATTAAATAAATAATTATGAAAATCAACAAATTATAAAACACTTAATTAATATCCATTTACAAGCCAATTCTTTTTCTATCACAATAAAACAGACAAATCACATATGCCAATTCTTTTTCTATCACAATAAAACAGACAAATCACATATACATACACTAACACATCTACTATTAATAATAGAGTCAACATTTAAAATTTTTAAAACCACATAATCATTCTAATACACATAGATTACCTCCAGTGACCAAAACACCTACAAAACTGTTATTGTTCACTTATAATTTCATTTCTAAAGATTCATATGCAGGTAGAAAATCATTTAATTCTGTCACTTTATTCAAAGCATTTTTCCTAACACATTTCCGCAAACCTCCTCTTTTTCCAATCCTTCTCCTTATGTAAAACCTCTATATTATCACTTGATGTGTTATCATGTAGCTGTCTTGTCTAATTAGAGGTAATTTGGTTTCAAATAAATTTATCGATTCACGTATAAATATCGTTTATTTAAATAAACAATGATATGAGGTAATATTTATTAATTCAATTTTTAGTTTATGCTCTCTTTTACATTGTATATAATTATATCATATGTATGACGAGAAAAAATTATTGTACTGTATAATTAATTTTTTAATAAAGTTATCTAATACACCTACTTATAAATGCTTGAAGTTATATTAAAAAAATAAATTCATTGACTATGAGATATTCAGTAAAATTTAAAAATGTGTAACTTACAAATTCACAAATGTACAGTTAGTAATAATAAAGAATAAGTAATGTTCTATATTGCAGAAAGATTTTACTTAGAATGAAATAAATATATAAGTAAGCCTGAACAGTTAGGGCTCTTATATGTTCATGATAAGCCCTTATACATTTAATGTTGCCATGTATTTATTTTTCAAATACCGGATTTCCTCCAAATTGATTGTTCTACTTTCCATACGCTGTAGATAATTAGTTGATGATAAATTCATTGTAGTTATTTGCAAGTAGGATCTGTAAAATCATTGTTATAAATATAAAACAATAAAAATTTACTTTAGAAAACGGAAAATGAGAATTTTCTTTAGGAAAGTACAATAGATATTTACTTTTACATTTTATATGAAAACATTTTTCCTGATTTCAGAAAATGGTTTTTATGATTACACTTTTCTGAATGACTAAATTCAACAATGGATTTAGTCGTTGGAGGGCAAACACAACCCCACGGCTCGTGGTTCGGACGTAACGATTATACGGTTTGGGAGTTTATTTTCAAATAATACCGTCTTCAAAAAGCTTAGTGCTAAACGTTTTGTGAATATATCTTGAAATGTAAATATTTTTTCTTTGACACCTGTCAAATATTTATTAAAATATATTTATTCTAAAAGCAATTTTTTTAATATCAATAGTACTTGATTGTAAAATATATCACTAAGACATCTCGGATATACACGATGAAGTACACTACTGGGTATAGAACTGTTACTGTAAATTATTTAGTTCGGCTTCCCGTTTTTAAATATATATTGCATATATCACTAAATGATGGTAAAAGTCAAATTCCTAAAACATTCAAGTTTTGTTCTTTTATAAATTTCGGATTTACTCATCTGGAAATTATAGATATTAAAGAATTAATTTTATCATATGAAAAAAATAAAATGTTTTTAACGCATTATCAGTTTTAAAAAATAAAACATAACAGTTTTGCTACACTTCTGCTCATAATGAATTGCCAATAGTTACACGAATTCAAAACACTTGAATTCTATTGTAAAATGAATAAAACATCAATCCTAAAATTATCACAAGAAAAATAACAAGATTAAAGAAAAATATTTACAGGTACACTTTTACGCGACGTCCAATAGAGGCCGGAGTGCCTCAAGGTTCAGTTCTGGGACCACTACTGTACCTTGTGTACACTGACGAAAACCTCCTATACCCATCTGTCCTACTGAGACTCTTCGCGGAGGAATCCATGTTTCAATACTTTCACCAGTAATATAGGTTTTGGTGTCAGGTATATCCAGAGACAATCGACTGCTCAAACCATAGCTTTGGAAATGTAGGACTCCAGTAAATACGGACAAAATATCACAAAGACCACGGAAGTCGCAAAACGATTCCTATTCTCGCATTTAAACATTTGATATTGGGTGTTGCATATTTTTAGATTATATTAGATTAGAATTTTAGTGATTAGCGTTTGAAATTATTCGTAAATCTAAGACATATTTACGTCATTGAACTCAATAAAACTTGTTTGATTTACAAGGTAATTTACTGTGCATAGATTCTAAGGCAAGTATTACTCGTACACGAGTATTCAGTGTTGCCAACCTAGTTAATTATACCGTGGCTTGCTAAATAAACATCATGATTAATTACGTATGCATCTGTGTTCCGGGAAGCACTGCTTCAGCCTGCCAATACTACGGAGCAGGCGAGGGGCTTACTAGATTATAGTCTGTACTTTAGAATACCTCTACTTGAAGTGCATAAAGTAAATATTATAATATTAGAGATGGATAAGGTTTTTGAATATATCTATATCCAAATACACACATGTATATATATAATAATATATTAAATATGGTGATATATTTTCTTGTAATATAGTTAATAAATTAAAAGTATTTCAAAAACAAGAATACTTTAAATGAATATATTTATTCAAAGCTTTTCGCGAATAAAATAGTACCAGCACCTTCTGGTACTATTTGGAAGATACTGGTACTATTTTATCGGCGAAATGCTTTGAAAAAGTATTCTTGTTTTTGAAATATTTTTAATTTATTATATATATATATATATATATATATATATATATATATATATATATATATATTGTATATGATAAATAGTAACTATCTGAAGTACATCCGTTCATTCTGTAGTGCATAAAATCGCATTTCTACGTTTCCATAGTGTCTCATATACCATTGACGAGGTGAACCCAACAACAGCTGAAGAGCGATTTTATGCACTGCAGAATGAAAGGATGTACTCCAGATAATAACTATTCATCATACTTTTCCATCCGTGAAGGAATACGTATCAGAAATATATATGTACCTATATAATTTTAAATCGATAGTATTTAGATGAACACTCACACTCACACACAACAGACACACACACACACACACACACACACACACACACACACACATATATATATATATATATATATATATATATATATATATATATATATATATATATATATATATATATAGACACACGCCCACAATCTCACACAAATATATGAACACACACACCAACAAGACCCCCACCCCAACTACCACGATGTATTACAAATATCAAGGATTATTTTACTTTGTATAACCCAAAATCTCCTAGGCCACAGCAAACCTATCCTTATAACCAACAGGTCAGTTACTAACTGAGTTAATAAAGGAATGCATCTCCTCTAAAGACCGTCTCTATTATTTCGTCAATCTACTTACATTTTAAGTATTAAATATATATTTAAAGTCTGTAGGTGGATACTTAAGCGTAAAATCATATCAATTAAAATCGAAAGTAGTTACATTTATATTTGCTTTGACAATATCATATCTGGTTGTCAAAAACAACTGTACAGTTATGGTAGTAAAATTGAACTCTAGAGAAATGGTTTGATCTAGGTGCAGCACGCTATTCCACGCATCTCTTTACAACGAGGTATCTTGTAGTATTAATATATTTAAAAAATTTACCTTTACCATTTTCTATGTTCGTTAGTCTCAAAACGTCTACAAATACACTTTGTTAAGAAACGTTAATTTAATTATTATAGGTTAGTATACACAAAGTACAAATTAAACTGCGCACAACAAAAAAAAAAAAAGATTTTCTAAAAATTAACTTCCGGTCCTATAAATATTTTATGGGAAGGAAAATATTATCGGGATATTTTGAACATGGATTACAATTTTACTGATATATGCATATAAACTATTGGAGAGTAACTTTGCAATATGAAGTTGAGACATTATTTAGCTGTTATTTGTCTGAATACTTAATGGCTGAACCTAATTATAAACATGGAAATGCTTTCAACAAAAACATTTTAATTTAAATAAAAGTATTATTACGCCATTACATCTTAAAACGGATTAAAATACGTTTCTTTCCATCCAATACATATTTAGTAGTCAATATTAGTGATATATAGGAGTAAACTATTTTATATATTAAGAAATATTCGATCATTTTTTTACGTTCTAGTAAAAACTGTAAAGAAAATGTTTGATATTTTAAAATAAACGTATCAAATATTCTTATATTTTTAATTTCTATTATAGAAATGATACATTTACGGCTTTAAACAAAGATAATTTCGAGTAATATATTTCTAATACTAAAGGTTTGTCACCTTACATGTTATCAGTAAAAATCATTACATATAAATTTTATTTGTAATAGTCAAACTATAATAAACTAGGAGTTAAAGTGCTTTTCGATGACTGGGAATGAAGACTTCTTACCTAATATAATGTATTTAAAGTCACTTGTTTTCTGTTATGAAATATATAAAACCTTCAATTTGTATTTATTTTAATATCGACTCTGCTATATTGACTTGGATTCAACATAGACCGTTGCAGATAAAGATGTTATTTCTGATCTTTCTATAATATTTGGTGACACGTTTTTCTTGTGTACAATAAAACTTTATTGAAACGTTAAGATAACTTAGAGTTATGTTTCTGTTGTTTGCAACAAACTGTTTTCTTTTCTTTCGTAGCGATAACTTTACTTGTTATCTCGTATGCGTGGAAATGCTCAGCGTTATTAATGATTATTATTCAATTATATATTTAAAAAAATGTTCCATCACTCAAAAGTGATTGTTAATTAGATGATTAACAAATATTTACTCCTATGTTCATAAATAGTTTATATAGATATTTGATTTAGTAATTGAAAAAACCGTTTGAAAAGTGTGATAAAGTAACAATAAATATCAAACTACAAGAAAGCAACAAAATTTAAAAGGATAAGTTGAAAATAATACCATTAAATATAAATAATAGATAAAAACCAATTACGTCTTTTAACTATTGAGACAAATGTATCGTTTAATTATTATTTTTAACTAAATGTAACAGGCAAAACACCCCCCGTGAATAAATAACACAGCTTGGTAAGTACCAATCATTTCACGTTTGAGCGAACACAACAGTACTCTATATCATTAGGCCTAGAGCTTTCTAGAAGTAAAGCTAATTTAAATTACTAAAAATTAAATGAATCGGCAAATCCATACATAACAATTTTACCAAACTTAAAAAAATGTCAGTGGTTGTAATGCATTGATGGGGGTTGAAGAGTTGGTGACGGAGTGCCAGACTGTGACGTAACGTTTTCTGTGTAAAAACACTATTAACGAATCCAGTGCTCATTATTATACCTAATTTAAACTATGTTTACACGCTTTTATAAATGTAAAGTGTACAAATAGTATTGGTTATAAAGGTTTGCCAGTTAATTAATTGCATCTCAGCCACAAATTGTCTTATAGTTTATTACACCACATTAAGATAGTAACATTGTCAAGAAACATAATCGGTCGAAGATGGTAAAAAAATATGCAATTTCATTTAATATACTTGTTTATAATTAGCCTTTTAATTTTACAGTTGACAATTTTTTTTAATAAGAGCAATCTACCCTGGACCCATGTTAATTTTCATTTTCTCTAGACAAAAGTGCATAAATAATTGTGTTTATCTTATACAACATTTTAAAGCTATATCTCACACATCATGAACAGTTTAAAATATTATTTAATAAATAATATCCTATTATAGAAAATTTTAAATTACTAAAGAGTTTTTTTTCATATAGGATGAGTATTTTATTCCTCATTTCAAAAATAATTCATTTTTCATATCACCAAATATTTGTAAGTAGATTTTTTTATAAAATATACAGCACTTCATGAAATTTATATCTTAACCTATAGTTTGTTCCTACATTAAATGAAAAGTTTGTTGAGCTTTAAATACTAAACACAAACAAAACATGTAATTACTGTTTTTAAATATGTTCTAAGGTTATAATGGTTTCATCCCTAAAGTTTGATAGAATCCTAGAAAATCAAACATGTTTAATATCCTGAAAACTTACCTCCTTTATTTACATGTTGTGTTATACGTATTTTGTCATGTATTGTGATTGCTTTGTTCTCGTTGTGCACGATGTCCACGAGGAGTAATACATTATTAATTTGCTTGGAGGATCGCAGCCCGAGGCTGTCCCGCTTTGGGAATGACGTCACAATAGATACTGAAGCAATATAAAATGACTGTGACCAAGGTAGTTGTATACTTTATAATTCATAAATAACATTTTGCGATTCTACATGGAAAAAAATCAATAAGGGCACACTCGCAGGCAGATAGAACTTTTGAAACAATAATTGTTTTACAAAATTATTTCTGTTTTTACATTGCCTATTTTTTCATAGTCACTGCCCGAAATATTATGAAACGATGTGTATGAAAACAAAACACAGTGAATTATTCTCCCAATCCCATGTAATAACATGATTTAAGACGTTATAAATGCACCTCTAGACATGTACAAAATAAACGCTCTAGTGCGATACAAATACAACTGCATAAAAACCATTTCCACAAAACCAAGCAATATGAAGCTGATTTTCCATGAAAAAAAATATAATACCCTTCCACTTACAAACTTACAAATTGCTACTTATGTTTTGTTAGTATTAGTTGCTTTTTATAGAAATACGTAATAATGTCTAATATCGACTTTGGTGAAAACATTTTATACAGAAAGTTATACAAACGAACACAAACATCACTGTTAATAAACTGGTGCTCGTACTGAATTATTAGGATAATCTAACAAAAGGATCAACTATTAGACAACTTTTTTATAAATAATTTATATAACTTATTAATATATATATATATATATATGTGTGTGTGTGTGTGTGTGTGCGTATGTGTGTGTGTGTGTTTGTGACTGTGTATGTGTTTGTGTTTGTGTGTGTGTGTGTGTTTGTGACTGTGTATGTGTTTGTGTGTTTGTGTGTGTGTGTGTGTGTGTGTGTGTGTGTGTGTGTGTGTGTGTGTGTGTGTGTGTGTGAGTGTTTGTATGATATTTTGAACGTTATATATTGCAACGAAGCAAACTCCTAATAACTATTTTGCATATCAACCAATTATAAAAAGTGAAAAGCAAAAAGAACAGCAGTAACACAAATCGTAAATTAAACAAATCAGATATAAAAGAGAAATAAAGAAGGCAGTACCATAAAATATGCGAAAACAATCTTGACGTCTTTATGTGAGAAGATTAAATTGTTTGTGAAGGGAAAACACGTGATAAAAGAAGAGATTCGAAACAGAATATTTCACTTAGTATCTTATTTATTTAGCTAATCTGATATTATGACTATTTACTTCAATTTGTTTAAAAGTAATAACAATCCTATGGTTTAGAAACTATAAATATTTATATATTGTAAGGTAAAGTAAAATAGGTAACCGTCTAGCAATGATAGAAACTTTGCGTTGGAAGACAGCATATAGTGAAATGTTGAGTTTTGTTCCAAACTTTAACCTTAGCTTTAGAGTAAAAGTAATACGAAATATCACTAACTCACAATTATAAATCTATCCTCTCACATGCGTTTCCATGTTATATATCTACGCTGATATAAAATCCTTGATACATCCAAAAAAAACTACCTTTGTTTGAGTATAACTAGGGCTACACAAACTCTAAGCTACAACCTGTAACCTATTTTATTCTTTAGCTAACGTCCGTGCTTGGCTTTTCAGTACCGCGCCTCCCAGTAGCGTAGAGCGAGGTCCTCAGGAGTGCCGGAGAGATCTGGCCAAGAGAGCAGGTGGTCGCCATTACGCCCGTTTGGTATAAGAGGCGAGTCGGTCATCAGCAATGCCGATACGGTGCAGATGACCCTTCAGATAATCGTGGCCAGTTGCTATGTTAAGCCACCTTCTTGGGTAAAATCTTGAAATCGGTCCCCCGGTTAATCGGAACTCCGATTTTTTTAATTTTTGTCCTGTTTCGCTATATCTTTACGGTTAAAGGCGCTCACCATAGCGTCAATGATTTACAACCAATAAACTCTAAACGTTTCAGCTTTGAATTCTTGCAGTTATACCAAGTGATTAAAACGTATATAGGAAAATAAATTATGAATTGTCATTTGATATTCGTTATTATTTAAAATAACTTTGATTGTCACAAGAACGTAAAAAATTATATCTTACACAATCTAGGCATCAATAGACTATTGGTATAACTCCTGAGGCACGCTAACTTCTCTTAAGCATCTTTTAATTTCTACAAAGTAAAGATGCTCAAATTTCAGAATTCATAACTTAGAAAAATAGGATAAAAGTTATTTGTTTTTTATTAAGTGTATTGATTTTAATAGGTTGAAAAAATTAGTGGTTATTATTGGGATTATTGCAATGAAAAGGATTATTCAAAGATAATTTTATCTTATAAGAGAGATATAAACATAATTGACAAGTTTTGACAGATTAACTACCATTTATATTTAATTTAAAGTATTTATTTAAAGATAATTTTTCCTCTAAATGAAAACAATATCATCAAAGAAGGAATTAATCAATAAATATATATATAAACTAGAGCACAATCTACTACATATTGAGTACTGCAATAAATAATTTAAAAAACTTGTAACTTAAAATATATAAACATATTTTTACAAACTTAAAACTTCCCTTTATAATTACAGCTAACTTTAAAATATAAATAATTTGAATAAACTGTTGCACAAATGACGTCGATATATTTTTAAGTTCGTTACATTGAAAAGTTTTTATTTACTACCTTCCTTATTTCTTGTTATATTTATAACTGAATAGTACTATTTCAGTAACGTCGCTTCTGTTCTAGAGTAAGAGAAAAATTCTTTTCCATTAAGCGAATATGTTCGGTTTATATTCGCGTCTATTCGGATGTAATTGGGACCTTCACCGTCAAAAAGCTTTAATCCTCGCTATCAGGTTTAATGTATCGTATCAAATACACGGCGGGTAGTGTTACAGGCCTTTAAAAATGCCTGTATAAAAAAAATGTAGAAAATATATTATAACGATTTATGCCCAATAAAAAAAATAGTTTAAAGTTTATAAACCGCTTTAACATTTGGTCATATAACAACACTGAAATAAATGTCTTTAAAGATGATTGCATCTTTACTATATGTAGACGTAAAATGAATATTAAATAATATTTATTCAATTTTTGTTTAAAAAGGAGCATTATCTTATATACAAACCTAAATGATTATTTTTTTCAACCAAATACTTCAAAGTAGTTTTCCGGTGTTATATCCCAAACAAATTATACTCGCATGAAAAATGTCAAGAAAATTAAAAACAGAGAAAATAAACTGCGTAAAAAAATACAATTTATATTTTTCACTATCAATAATTGTGATACAAATCTATGCCGTACACAGCACATTTGGTTGCCCACATATTAACAGAAATAGGTTACCTCAGTGAAACATTACTATCAGAATTACAATTAAAAACTTTTCCGAAATAGACGGGTTATACAGTTTCTATCTAGACACCAAGTATCTGATAAAGTAAATAAATATTAGAAAACTATATGTATATGTAATCCTATATGAACATATGTTTACTCGAATTAAAACCGATCAAATTTATCTCTCATAGTTATTTTTAACTATTTTATTTTTTGGTTATAAAATATTCCAAAATTTGAATGAGTAACATTTTTTTATTATAAAACCATAGGAGTTATAAAATATATTGCTAATCATGTTTATTTAAGAACTGAAGATAATTGTTGAATAAATGATAAGCCGGATGAATATCGAGTCAAAAGTTTATTTATTTATTGCAACGCTTGGGCAACTAATTTGTTGACTGAAACAATGTTTACATTACGTTAGAGAAAAAGCGTAATAATACAAATACACTCACAACCAAAAAAAATTTAACTTTAAAAAATGTTTAATGAAATTTTAGTAAGGAACTTACGAAAATATAAAATAAACCCACTTTCATGATGAGAGGCATAAATTCATCAAAAATATATTTAAATTCTTGAATTTTATAGTCCATTACGTTCGACGAATCTTATTAATCACTTAAACTATAGTTAATGACTATCCGAACTTTGAATTTAGTAAATTTGTTAAAACTTACTGAGACAGAACGTTTTCGATTGCTATGTGGCGATCTTCATCAGTGTCTTCTGCTTGGAGATGTTGGGTCAAGCGGTGACGGTTTTAAAGGTAGGTTTTCGATTGTATCAAATAGTATGTGTGATTTGTATTGCGTTTGCTCGTTTAATATGTTTGTACTTTGTTTTTTGTTGTGTGTCTGTAAATTTCATATTGTTCTAGTATGTTGAGATGTGGTCCTTTTTTGTGTAGTATTTCTAGGTTATGGTAAATGTTTGTGTAATTATGTCCTGTATCTCTTATGTGGCTGTAAAATGTTGAGTTTGTGTTCTGTTTGTGTTCTTCTACTATTTCTTTAAAGCTGCGACCTGTTTGTCTAATGTAGAATTTGTTACATTCGTCGCTGTTCAGTTTGTATACGCCTGGTGCTTGTAGTTTATCCTTGTTGTTGGTGTTGTGTTGTATTTTGTATTGTAACTTGTTATTAGTTTTGTATGCTATTTTGTATCCTATTTTTTTGAAGTTTGCGGGCTATATAAAAATATATTTAAATGTTTGTATATTGTTGATATTTTTAATTAAATTTTAGATAACTTTATGACGATCGCTATTTAGGGTGGTTATTTTATAAAGTTTAGGACTAAAATTTCATAGAAAATGTTTTAAAGTTTTAAATTTTTGTTGTTGTGAGTGTACTTGCATTTTATGCTTCTTTGAAATGTAATGTAAACAAATGGTTCTCAGGCTTGATAAAAGCAACAAATCAATTGCCAAAAGTTTGCACTAAATAAATAAAATTTTGACTCGATATTCATTAAGCTTATCATTTATTCATAGATTATATTGATTTTTTTTTAACTGGAGACCATTCATGTTGTATACATATCCGTATATAACAAACTAACTGCTTACCTACTAAAATTTAACTATAATTAGTTAAATGGGGGAGACAACTACATTATGCCTAAGATATACAGTTAAAATTTCTTTCATTTAAAGTCTGTGAAAATACAGGCTTACCTAAAAATTCCAAAAACACACGGTTTTGATAGGTTCAACGTAGTCTGATCTTATCAGTGTTGTAGAGAGAAACGGTTATACATAGCAGAGGGAAATAGCTTTCAAATCAGTGTATTTTTGCATACATATATATATATATATATATATATATATATATATAATCTTCAATCTTGAAGACAATGTATAGAAATTTGAAATGTTATTTTAATGAGAAAAATAAGAAAGAAATAAGACTGAAAAAAAAAATTGTTATTTAATTCAATTAAGTTCTTTAAATATACAACAATTTTTTCAATGAACAATTTTTAAATTTATATAATACTTACTGTCCAAAGTATGATAAAGAAGTTACAAGAAATATTAAAATATATCCAGACTAAAATAACTGTCACGTAAAACAAACTCCATCTGATGTCATTGCTGATTATGAATTTATGCGAACGTACGTTATAATAAAGCATACAATTATTTTCTAGTATAAAGGCGAAAAATATTATTTAGTGGAAAATATTTTTCAAATTATTGAACCCCATAAATAACGGTTTTGCTTTCCAAACATTTGCGACAGATGGCGCGCTTTGCAATGAATCTCATAAATATAAACATGAACAAGAGATACATTTTATTTTATTGACAGTTTCATTTTTATTTTAAACCAGCAGTTTTAACGATACAGAAAACGAAAATACATACACACATACATACATACATACATATATATATATATATATATATATATATATATATATATATATATATATGTATATATATATATGTATATATATATATGTATATATATATATATATATGTATATATATATATATATATATATATATATATATATATATATATATATATATATATATATATATATATATATTTAACATTGCAACACTTTTTTCTTGTATTCACCTATCACGTACACTTTAATGTAGGCCTACTTAAACAGAAATCTTACTTGGTATATATGCGAGTCGACTTTCAAGAACTTTAATTACGTATCATCATTTCGAGCATCTTCTGTCACTAAAGGACACGTCTCAGAGGATGCTCAAAAATTACGACACCTAATTAATGTTATCGAAAGCCACATATTACATGTACCAAGTAGAATTCTTGTTTACTTGTAGATTAAAGTATAATACATCTATATACATATATATATATATATATATACATACATATATATTGGATTTGGCATTCTTCAAAACCCTGTATTCTTTTAAATAATCGTGCTTTTCTCTATACAGTCTATTATTACATTTGGCTTTTTCTTATCTCTCATAAAAACTAATCTTAAAGCGTTTTAAGGTTCTATTTTTAAATACTTTTTATTATGAAAGCTTTCTTATTGCAATATTTTTTTAAACTGTACTCTTATACTCTCATATTTAATATGAAAATTTTAAAAAATAATAACATGTAATTTTCACTTACTTATTATATATGATAATACATAAATTTGCTGTAAACAAATAATAGTTTTAAATAAAGACTAAATATGGCCTCACAAGTGATTAAAGATTATAAGCAATGTTTTACTACACTTATACTGATGACTATAGTGAGTGTAAATACTTTTCAGAGAATAATGTAACAGCGTTGAAGCAGCCTTGAAACATTCACTGTTATGTAACGTTAAACATTTGTATTCATGAGACAATGAAAGCCATTAAATAATTATATCTTATGTATTTAATTAAAGTTTACTGAATAAATGTTATTGAGTCATTTTCAATTAAATGACTGTTGAACGAAATAAATTATTCAAATCAGCTTATTTTATACAAGAACATTTCTTTAAAATTGTTTTTCGTGTAATTTATAATGATGATTGTAATAAAATACACAATAAATGATGATTGTAATAAAATACACAATATTAGAAAATTAAAATTTTATTTTAACCATTATAAGAGGGATATATATATACTTTCACTGCACTTATAAAGGTTTTATAGCTAATAGTTTGTTGTTCTTGACGATCGGTGAAACTTTTATGATTGTACAGTAAATACTTGTTGAAAATATAACAAAAGCAAATTTATAAAAGCCTTACTGAGACATAAGTACTAAGTAATAAGGCACTTTGAAGAAGAACTTTTATCTAACCTTTATGTATTAGTATTACTTACTTTTATTTTAATAAAAGCTTTACTATTCCTTATATGACGAAGTTCAAAAGTAATTTCTTTTCAAAATATTCAATATAAACAATAAACAAGTATTATTGGAAAACAAAGGTAAAACCCTACTGAAAATGTTAAAGAAAACCCTTTAGCTACCCTAGAACACTATTTATGATAGTGTCGTAACCATGGCAACAGTTTAAGGTTGTACACTGCAGGTTTCACCAGATGGGGGGAAAATTTTCATATACGTCTTTGAGAAATATTCACATTATCCACAAAACGCGTGGAGATAACGTTGCACTGCGAGGGAAGCGAGCTTTGTGAGAGTGGCATCTCAGAGTATCTAGGAATGACAATAGACAGCAAAATGACATGGCGGGCACATATAGAAGAGTGCGCCAACAGAGCCACAAAAAGAGCTAGGATATTGAAGCGTCTCACGGCATCTTCATGGGGAGCGAGCCAAGATGTTCTGGCCACCACATACAGAACCTACGTGAGGCCTATCCTGGAGTACGGTTCGGAAGCAACCATCACCACGGCAGGCGTAACTTCTCGAAAACTGGATAAAGTTCAGAATTGCGCACTGCGGGTAATAACGGGCGACCCTAAATCAACCCCAATAGCTGCCATGGAGGCACAACTGCAAATAGAGCCTATCCATGTTAGACGAGACAAGCTCAGTATCTGTTTTTGGGAACGATGTAGAAAAATATACCACAGTAGATGGGGAAACTACAGGGAAGCTGCTAGTAGGCTCAAAACACAAAAAACCCGCCTTGTTGTCTATAAGGAACTATATAAAAAATACAATATAGAACCAGGGAATATAGCCCCATCGACAAACCCATACCGAGTTTTCCATCACCTACCTGCGGTTAAGATGACTCTACCCGGAATCACTGAAGCAAAAATAAATTAACATCCAGAGGAGCTGAGGACAGCTTCGATAGCAACCATCAACAGCGACTACCCACCAGACGAATGGTTACATGTTTATACAGACGGCTCATCCTTGCCACAAAGTGGACACACGGGAGCAGGGTTTCATTGTACTTTATTTGAGCGATCTGTCGCTGTTGGAAGTAACCAATGCAACTATGATGGCGAAGTGGCAGCTATCTTAGCGGCTGCGAGAACTCGAGAAAATAGAACCACCCGCCCAGGCAGTCTTTTTAATTGACTCAATGGCAGCAATTCTCGGTGTATCTAGTAATAGAGTGACAGACTGTAACAGAACCATGGACTGTCGCCAAAAGCTAGAGACTTTGCAGGATAGGGGATGGCAAATTCACCTGCAGTGGATCCCAAGCCACGTAAACATTCAAGGCAATGAAAAAGCAGAACAACTGGCCAAGCAGGGAGCGGCACTACCACAGCCGTGCCAATCCATTACCCTCACTACAATGAAGGCCCGGATAAACAGCGTATTACAGAGAAGCACTGTATCTGCTAGAGCCGAAGCATCCCGAAACAAAAGCTGGGCTACCCTAATAACGTACGGTCCCATTGACGGTCGACTGCCACGACACGAGAGTGTGGCTCTCTTCCGCTTGACGACCGGACATGACTATCTGGCTGCGCACCTTCACAAGATACATGCTGTACCATCACCCGAATGCACCCTATGTGGAAGCGGCACCATGACAGCTGAACACCTTCGCACTTGCTCGTCGCTGGACCACAGTCCCACAGATGAGACAGAGGCCACAAGGATCTCTCGATTGTACTGGTCAGCGCGCCGCCAAATGGCTGGACAGCCAAGGGTGGGCGTTGGCTAGTAAGTAAGTAGTTTCGACAAAATTCGTAAATATAAATCATTGAAATATTAAATTTACTAATTCAGTATTTTACTTTAGAGATTTAATTCGAGTAAAATGTAAGCATATTTTAAAAGAAGTTTAATAAAATCTCAGCATATTTGCCTGTTCACCTATATATAGTTAAAAAATCATCAAAACCTTATCATTTATTTATGAACAATGGTAAAGCCCTCCAATCTTTCTTACTATTAGAACATGTTGAGATTAAAGGTTATAGAGTACTTACAGGCACGTTTAATTACCCTTGACAGATTTAGATAGGACACGTTCACCAACAGTTTTCACACTTTCTTTACAACTAAGTGGATATTAATGTTGCTACATTATTTAATTTAATATGTGTCTCATAGGAACATTCATCAGTTAACAGAATGTTGTTAATTACGCATGTATAGAATTAAAACTATTAAAGTTTGTATTTATCCTATCTGTCACTCTTTAGATATAACTAAAAGATATATATTAAATGTATAAATTAGAATGAATACGCGCTTATTAATAGTAATTTATATTTCTTACGCTTTTCGGTGACAAAGTCATCTTTATAAGAGAGTACATCTACATTGCCCTAAAATGACAGCCAGCTTAAACCTATATGGTTTACGTGGCATGCATACCTTTCAACACAAACCTTACATGGAAATACAAACACAACAACAAAAATAGCTCAAGTATAAATATTTAAATAGAGATTTATTCAATATTTACTTTATTATAGTGTGTGCAAAATAAGCAAGGTTTTAAAGCCTGAAATGTACTAATGGTGGAATATATTGCTATATTTAATAAATTTATTGCATAGTGAATTCTAAATAATTAACTACGCACTTTCCAAATATCATATTTTTATTTAATGTCTGTTAATAACTATTATTTTTTTTTATACAGGCTAATGACAGATCACAGACAATTTTGCTTTTTTTGCTAAAACAGCAAAGTTGTCTGTGGTCTCTCACTAGTCTATACAAAATATTATAAGAATATTTTAATTTGTTGTATGTTGGTAGTAGTACAAAGCATTTAACTGTGTGGGTAGCAACGTACACGGTATACATATATTGTTTATCTTGTAAATTTATACTAAGTGACAACGCATTGGCTACTGATGCGATTCCCCGAAAATAATTTTTTTTATGTTGGTGCCTGATTATTACTATTGATTATTATTAGCTTTCCTCGCAGGATATTTTCATATAAGAGTACAAATAATAATTATATAATATGTTGATCAGAATAGTAGAATATATTACAATACAAATATTGGAAACAACACCAGTACTATAAACACATCTGGTAATACATGTTACCTAAAATTAAACCCTTATGTACACTTCAATTACCATGTCATCATCAGAAGGTCTTATTACAAAATTACAAACTAGACAGACTGATTCAGTCTAGGTTATGCTATATTTGAATTTTGTAATATGACCTTCTGGATAATGACATGGCATCAAAGTGTACATTAGAGTTTAATATTAGGTAACACGTATTGTCATTAGTTATCGATTATTTTTTGGGGTTTTTGTTGTTTCCAATAGTTTTATTGTAAAATTTTAGATAATTAAAACTTAAAGCAACAGTCTTAAAATTTCAATGAGGACCAACTCAATTTTCTGTAAAACGAGATTTACAGGTCAAAAAATTTAACAAAATTCAAAGTTAATTTTTTATATTTATGCATAAAGAAAAATAGCACAAAATATCATAAATAAATCATGAATTCAGTTTATATAACTGAACTATAAAAACTTATAGTTCAAAATTAGGAGCTTTATAAACCGTACTTTTTAGACAATTATCCTTAAAATATAAAATGTTTCCTTACTTTTAAAATTAATTTCAAGTATTAAAATAAAATATAAAGATTTCACCTCAATAAAATAATGGGATAGGTTAGCAAACATTTTTACGAAAGGTTAGATGATCGGAATTCCTATACAATGTAAAACGATGTGGATGATTGTTTAACAACAACAACAATTTTGGGCAACAGTGGTTAACAAAGCGGCAATAAAGTTGGGTTTATGTTTGCCGAATAAGTTTTAGGGCTCTATTTACATTTAAGTAAGACGTCTGAAAGCAGTTAAATGTTTTCTTCGTTCTTTCTGTGTGGTGCAATAAAGTTGAAAGCAAATGTTTATGGTGCGCATAATGTTGAAACAGAATTAAAGTTATATTGCGCTAAACTCAAAGCGATTTATAAGCTCTTAATGAACTTTTAGGTTTGTTTCAATAGAAATATATCAATCACGAAAATGGGTAAGATAATAAAAGTTATTACAACTAAATGTAGTTTTAATATTTCAAAATTGCTTGTAAAGTTTAATATATTTATGTACTCGAATAATCTATTTTTATTCATGAATATATTTAAAGTAAAGTGCATTGCATAATACGACAGTTGAAAGTTATAATCAAGCAAAATATTTCTTCCAAATAATAGATTATTTACTTTTCGTAAAACATAAGGTCAATTAACGATTCGAAACTAAACAGAACTACTTCCGATACCTACCGCAACGGCCAAAATGACCGATGCACGAAATATGGTAAAAGTACAGAATATGTAACCAGGCCAAAGTACCTAATAATAAATTATTTTAAATGAATCATATTAAACAAATATTAAATATGCTCTTAGCACTAAATTAGACAAAGTGTGAGTGTTTAAATATATTAAAAACCAACATAACGGTAAATTGGCAAAAGGCTTATCGATCAGTGTAAAGTAAGTGTGTAGTTTGTGGAACCAGGCCAAAGTGGCTAATGTTAATTAAACTTGGACTAAATAAACTACAGAATAGAAAATAAAAAAATACAAAAGGGTAAACAGATTAATTTAGACACATAGAGAACAAATTGTAATTCGTTGCATATATTAAATAATACTATAACCTAAAAATGACTAGCCTAAATGATTGGTGCCAATAGACGGTAATTGTTTAGCTTATGGAACCAGGATAAAATGCCTAAAATTACTTAAATGTAACCAAATATAATACAGAATAGATAACATAAGAAAACGAAATGTAAGGAGAGTAACTTAGGACAAGCTAGCGAAAATTGTAATTATTATAATATACTAAAATATCATAATCTAACATTTTATGGGCTAGAATTTAGGTTAGGAACGAAATTATATTTGACTCGGTAGGAAAACGATATTTTATAAGATCTTGCCACACGTCCAGTATGTTTTGTAATCCTGTTCCGGGCATACAGTTGATTTAAAAATTTAATAATCCTTTAAATACATCCATCTAAAGTGATATAATTAAAAAGAACCCTGGTGAAACAATTGATTATGTTATATAAACTGTATATTGAACTAGTAGTAACATCAACCGCCTTGTAAGCTAAGTGTCGACGAAGCTTTGTACTTATTCATATATTTAGTATTTTTTTTAACAACCAACTTGAGCCAAAGATATGGACCGATATATTCAGGATTGTGACTCCTAAATACGAAATCTAGAGCAATAACACTATTAGTAGTTAGACAACGATAAGCTGGGAGTGTGAGATTACGTTGCACTCAGCTTGTTCCGGTGACCTATAGTAACTTCTTAATTGATTATATGTATAGGTAATATATTGTAATACGTAGTACTTTTCCTGTTACACCTTTAATAGAAACATAAAACGTAGCATATATAACATATTATATATATATATATATATATATATATATATATATAATTAATAAATTAAAAATATTTCAAAAACAATAATACTTTTAATGAATATATTTATTCAAAGCTTTTCGCCAATAAAATAGTATCAGCATCTTCAGGAAAATAATTATCTAACAAAATCTATAACATTATCTAACAAGATTTTGTTAGATAATTATTTTCTTGAAGATGCTGATACTATTTTATCGGCGAAAAGCTTTGAATGAATATATTGATTAAAAGTATTCTTGTTTTTGAAATATTTTTAATTGATTATCTATATTACAAGAAAACATATCACCATATTTAATATATATATATATATAAAAGTCAAATAACAAATACATACAACAACGAATACTACACTCCAACCAACAAAATAATAAAATAATTTAATAACACAAACCACAAAACAGATAAAGAAAAACCCAACCTATCAGGAATTTACAAAATTAAATGTAACGAGTGACTCACATTTTACATAGGGAAAACAACCAGATCATTTAAAATAAGATTTGAAGAACATTACAGAGCAATCAAAAATAAAAATACAAAAGTATCAAATGTTGCGGCACACCTAATATCACATAAACATGAAATAACAAATACGAAAATAACCTAACCATACTTGAAATAAATAATGACGCAATAGAATAGAAAAATACCAAATTTATAAAAACATACCCAACAATTTAATGAACCTACAGACAACATATGCAGAAGATATACTATTCGAAATCATTATATTCGCAACTCAAGAGAAAATGCGTGTAACGTCAACAAATACCAACATCACGGACCGAAAATCTACACCAGAAAAAATAGAGTAAAATTAAGCAGTGATTCTACAATGGTCAAGTGACCGAAAGGTGCCTCATCACACAAGGTAAGATTATTCCACTTAGTGGTGGATAAAAGTATTTACAATTGTAATATATTAGCTTCATATGGGGTTGATGAATATTTGTTTTGATTTACCTTGTATTTGCTTTTGGGTTGAATTTAAATTACTAAAATTAATTCCCTATAAATATATCAAACTATAAATTATAAACCTACCGTTACGGCAAATTCCAAGGCCAGTGGGCCGGTGCCCTGACGGAATTAATAAATAAACATAAGTCTATGTGTTAACCAAGGACCCTAAGAATGTCCATGTAAAACACACACACATACACTCACACAGACAGAAACCATTAGATTTTATTTATTAGTATATATGTATATTTTTTTAAAAAAATATATATAATATATTATATATAACATAATATAAATATATATATATATATATATATATATATATATCACATTCACTATATGTACTTAAACAAGAATCTTACTTGGTATTTATGCGAGTTAACTTTCAAAGACTGGTCTTGTCTCCATCATCAGGCATACTGACCGGGGATTGTAGTAGACTGCGGCTGTGTGGAATTCCGTTGTCACTGGTGTACCGTTATGTTCTATTTTCGGATTCACTGCACTGTGATTCTTTTAAGTTTGTTTAGGGGTTAATTTTGTCTATAAGGTTGAATAATTTATCGTTTCTTGGTTGTATTTGTATTTGTTCCTTAATGATATTATTTTTATAAGTTTGTAGTTGTTTCCAGATTGTCATTTTGAGGCCTTTTTGTACTTTTTTTTATTATGTGTACGTTTTTAATGTGGGGAATGTGTGTTTGTTTTTTATGGCATGTGTGGCTAAGTTAGAGTTATAAGTTTCAGGTTTGATGTATGCATTGACGTGTTCTTGATATCTGTCTTTTAATTTCTTTTTTGTTTGGCCTATGTATATTTAATTACAGTCTGGGCAATTCGATTTTGTATATTCCGTTATTAAGTGTGGGACATATTTTTTCTGGTTGATTTATTTTATTGAATATGTTTCCTGTGTTTTTGTAAGCTATGTTAATATTACTATTTTTTAGTGTTTTAGTTATTCCTTTTATGTTGTACCCAGTATATGTGAATGTGGCCCATTTTTTGTTGTTTGTGGTTCGATTTTAGGTTGTTTTAATTTATTTAATATTTTAAATTCTAATTTATTTATAGTTTTTTATTGTATCGACTTTTTTGGGGTATTTGATATATTATTTGTTTTTCTTTTGTTGTTTCTTCATTATTTGGAGGCAGTTTTAGCATTCTGTATACGATTGAGTTGTGTATATTATATATATATATATATATATATATATATATATATATATATATATATGTATATTAGTATATATATATATATATATATATATATATATATATATATGTATGTATGTATATGCATATATAAATAAATATATAACATATATCTAATATATAACTATATATTATTACATGATTATAATATGTAATAATTATATATGAATTATAAAATGTATGTTTCACTTCAATGTTTTCTTTTTATATCTAGCATGTTTATTATATATATCTCTTAAAATATTTAAAAGCATTTTATTTTTGCCTTTGCATCCATTCATTGATAAGATTGTTCTTCATAAACTTACACAAAAGCAAAACTACTTATTACATTTCAGAAACGTATATCTAACAACTGCTCTTTTAAACAATTATAACCTTTTAAACTTTTAACCTCTAAACTTTTTAAATAACATCATTTGTATTCATTACATAATAAAAATGAACCTTGTATAAACCTCTGTCGTTCTTGTAGTAACGTTGGAGGTAATTAAAAGTTTCACTATAAATTCTAACGTGACATTTACTGCATTCAGAGTGAAAACGGATTCGGTTATTTCCTCTCACAGAAAGAAAGCTATTTGTTTTACTGTATCTTTTCTTTTAATATTAGTCTAAATGTTATTTTGACGAGGTAATAAACTTAATTTATTTTTTTAAATTTTCGAGCATTCTTCTGTTCTCTAGTATTAAATATTTGATAAATTTGTGTAGTTAAAGAATAATTAATTGCTACATTGGTGGGCTAAATTTGTGTTTAAAAAAAGTGTTCAACTTACAATTACTGCAAATCTCAAACTACAAGCGAGATGATTGTTATTGGTGTCCTATAAAACAAACATTGTACCAAATGTCACTGAGAACAAAATTTACGAGCTACTTTTCAAATATATTTTTAAGTAATATTTGTGACTGCTTTGTAAGACAAATTCGATTACCTTGCTGTAGCGTACGTCTGTAAACAATGATGATTGGTTGCAACTTTTAGGTATATAAACCTGTGCCCGTCCCACCAGACCTCTCTATCATGTATGTCAGTCTACTTTTATAGATCACTATCGCCCCCCGGCAGCTTCACCCACAATTGTTGAAAATTGTCACTGAATATGTTAATTTAATAAATTTTAAAAAACTAATAATAGTAGGCTAATTGATTATGGAATACAAAGGTATAATAGCGTATTGTTCAACCGAAAATATATATACATATGATTGAACCAATCGTGTGAATTATTACAATTTTTGAATGATTAGCCTTTAAAACCAATATTTTGGAACCTTGAAGATTTCAAGTATCTATGTTATATAGTATTTTCTCTACGTTGGTTCTCAATCAGTCACTCAGGACAACGATTGTTATATACATTGGAATCTCGAACATCCGAGTACCAATTTTCTGAGCTTCCATTTTTTTTTATTTGAGTCTATTTTATGAATTTGAATGGAAATCAGTCGGGCGTCCAAGAAATATTTATAGCAATAAAAAATAAATCGGATGTTCAACAAATATATATATATATATATATATATATATATATATATATATATTTTAAAACAACATAGGTTATTCAAATACAAGAATATTTATTAATTTATATTCAAAGCTTTTGGTTGGTAAACAGTACCAACATCATCAGGAATGAAAAATACAATAATGCAAGATGTAGGCCTAAAACATATTTTAAATTAGAAATAGAATTGTTGCTAAATTTATACAAATTGCCAAATTTATTTTGTTGCTGTAACATTATAGACATTGAATATAGTATTATATACATTCATTCTTAATCCTTTATTAATTTCTTGTATAAGTTTCATATTTTCAATATTTAGACATTGTTGCTTATTATTAATGCCATGGTTTGCAAAATTTGATTTATATATTTCTGGATTTATATAAGCATTCAAATGTTCTTTATATCTTTCTTTTAATTTTTTCTTCGTTTGAGCTATATAAGTTTAATTGCAGTTTTCGCATTCTAATTTATAAACACCACCTTTTTCATGCACATTATTTATTTTATTATTATTGTTTATTATTTTGTTATTAGTTTTGTAAGCAATTTTGATATTTGTATTTTTAAAGGTGGTGTTTATAAAATAGAATGCGAAATGGTCAAACCAAAAAAAAATTGAAAGAAAGTTATAAAGAACATTTGAATACTTATATAAATCCAGAAATATATAAATCAAATTTTGTTAATCTTTGTATTAATAATAAGCACCAATTTTCAAATATTGAAAATATGAAACTTATAAAACAAATGAATAAAGATTAAGAATGATTATATATGAAGCATTCGAAATTAATAAATACAGTAATAATAACAAATTAATAAAAGAACAAATACAAATACATTCTAAATTTGATACTATATTCAATGTCTATAATGTTACGGCAACAAAATAAATTTGGCAATTTGTATAAATTTAGCAACAATTCTATTTCTAATTTAACATATTTTTTAGGCCTATATCTTGCATTATTGTATTTTCCATACCTGATGATGTTGGTACTGTTTACCAACGAAAAGCTTTGAATATAAATTAATAAATATTATTGTATTTATATAACCTATGTTATTTTAAATTATTAAACAAGAAAACTTATTTTATATTTATATATGTATATATACACACACATATATATATATATATATATATATATATATATATATATATATATATATATATATCGTTCAAATTTTCAATCTTTAATAAAATGCTTTTAATTCATCCAATCAAATTTAAATAAATTTTTTTACACTTAGTGTATGACGCTTGATGTTATTACAGATTTTAGAAATACTAGTTCATTGATATAATTTAAATAATCCATTTTAGTTTTATATGTAGAAACATTTTTCTTTTCATTTGGTTTAAATAAAAGATGACATAAGATTTCATAAAACAGCTGATTTTATGTTATAGGTTATATGAGAGAACAGCTGATCTATTTCATAAGTTATGTTAATTGTAATTAATTATTACAATTTAACTAGAATATATTTTTGACTTAAGTAGGAATTGACTTTAAATATGTTTTGTTTATTTTACTTGTTATATAATTTTTATCACCATATGCTCAACATATTAATGTAAATAGATAGTATACAGTCTATAAATTAAATGATAAAAATAAAATCTTTAAGATTTCTGATTAGTCTATCTTTGAAGTAATGAAAACATAAACACTGATAATATTTTGCCAGTATGGAATAGGATTACGTAAGGGTTGTTGATAGAGGGTGGGGCAGTTTTGGATCAGACCCAATTTTCCTGGACCAAGTGTGTGTTTTCTTTTCAGATCAATTAGCGAAAGAACATGGCTGTTAGCCTTCTAATACTTCCTGAAATTTGATATTGCCACTTTACCTTTTTTTATAGATTTGTGTATCGTAGTGTCTACAATACACATTTGAATTTACGGAAGTTAAAATAAATTAACTTTTTATAACGTTAAGGTTAGAAAAACCTGTTATATTTTATAAAAAACTTTTATTTATGGAGAAATAATGCAATTATAGAATAAATTTCTGTAATTAATAATTTGTTTAAAACATTAACTCTATTTATAATTTACAGAACATAGAGACTACCTCCTGCAAATGTTGAGTCATCCTACTGTCTCCATATGCAAAAATATTATTTGTAAAATAAACATTTAAAAAATTAATTAATTAATGTTTAGTTTATTGTTATTTGGGTACAATAATATATCTTATTACAGAATAAATGTACGATATATTCCAATAAATTTAAACTCCATGCTGCATTGTGACCACAATGCTGTAGACTTCGAGACCTGACGAAGCAAAATACTGTGTTTCTACTGCATTTCCTGACATTTAAAAAAAGGTTTTCTTTTATGTGACCTAGGATATAATTAAAGCACCAAATCTAAAATAATTTGAGTAATTTCCCGAACCAATTTCTTGGGAACTATGGTAGTTATTTCGTATTAGCTTTATTTCTATTTATACTTGTATAAAAATAAGAGAGTTAGCCGCGGACACTCAGAAATTTTCACTCTTACACCGGAATGTTTTAGAGCCAACTCCACGAAACCTGACCAAAGAAAGTTCTGGTAATTCCAAGCAACAGATGTTTACCCCCACTATTGAGGCCTAGGAAAATTTTTTGTATCTGCTACACATTTACCATGGTTTTCAAACTTGGTTACTACAAATATAAATATATATATATATTTATATATATATATATTTACATTTAATCAAACTTAATATTGATTTCCTAAGATGCGGAATTTATTTTTTTCCTAATTAGTTAATTATTCCCGAGAAAGTAATACTATATAACTTATAAATACTTATTGGGAGTAGTGAATTGTTACTACATCTTTAAAATCACATGTATGAGATCCTAACAATGTTTGTAGAGTCTTGTTTTACCGTTTGCTATGTGTAGTAGTTCTATAGATTTCAATAATATTAACTGGGGAAGAGCTTTCGACATCATGAAACTATTAAATGATGTTTATGAGGTTTATATTTATTGAATATTCAACAATAAAACTGTTATCAGTTATATGAATTATATATAATTCTGTTATTTCTGTTGTATATATATATATATATATATATATATATATATATATATATATATATATATATATATATATATATACAGAGAAAGATTTATATACATATATAAATATAAAATATGTTTTCTTTTATAATAATGAAAAACAACTGAAGTGATTCAAATAGAAGACTTATTTAATTATTTTTATTCAAGGATAAATAAAAATTGTTAAAGAAATTCTCGTATTTCAATACATATACAAATACTCAATACAAAGAGAGAGAGAGAGAGAGAGAGAGAAGGACAGACAGAGAAAGAAAGAAAGAGAGAGAGAGAGATTGATAATAGCGTTGGTGTATAATAGTGTATTAATATACATACATGAGTTGTAAGTTGGAGTTTGTAGTACCAATACCCACTGATGATTGAAACGTGTATGAGTGAAAACATGATTAATTTGTGAGTTTTCTGTGCTTATTTTATTTATTAATTACATAGGCTCACAAAGTCAGCTTAAAGAATAGTTGGCATTTAATTATTGATAACAATTTAAAATTTGTTCCATCACAATTTATTCCAACGTTCCTCAATCAATGACAAATTAAATAATATTTTAAACGTGTTGAATATTCGAAATACATTTAAAATAGTCAGCTTCGTTCAATTTGTAATACAAATCATTTGCATTTTTATCAAGTTTTGTTGTTGAAATTTTCGCAACTGTTTAGATTAGTTTATTATTAGGAGGTATATTTATACAGTTTATAAAATTCAGGCATAAATTAACTAATTTAAATTAAGTTACAATTAAATATATGGTAATGCATTAAAATGTAATATATATTATTTAAAATATAATTGTATAGGAACTTTAAAGTATGCATACGTAAAATATCCGTTTGCAAAATAAATTTGTTTCATTCGCAATGGCAAACGATAAATTTAATGGTAAATTACAGTAGACCTATTAACTTTATTCCAAATAGGCTTTATATTTTGTTCATCGCGATAGACAGTTGAAATGTCTATCTTTATTTCTATTCCAGTCTTTGGTTATTGAAAGTTTACCGTCAATTTAAACTTTTATATGCGACTAACTAAAGTTTTTACTTTTATTACATCTAAGTAAGGGGGGAAACTTATTTTGGTTTCAACTAGTCACAAATATTGGATTTTTAACAATGAAGAGACAATAAATGGCTTTATTCCGAGACTTGAAGAAATAAGGCTCAAATATATCAGTTATAATTCTGTGCATTAGTATTTAAGGTTATATTTTAAGCCTCATTAAAAGCCTAATGTTTCCATTAAAGTATCGATTATTTCAATTGATGTCGAAATATGAGTTTAGTTTCAATAATTAATGTATTTTCTAAAAGATTGATTGTTTATATTTTTCTCTTCCCTATAATCCAATAAAAACGTTAAGCAACTAACTTATCAACCGGTTTGATTAAATTCATTCTAAAAGTTATGTAAAACTTTTTTTTTTGCAAAAAACTCATATGGGTGTATCGGCCTATAAATAAATATATGTATATAGTCCCGATATATATTTAACGGAAAGGATATTTCTTTTTACATTTATATTGGAAATTGACATAAACAAACATATAAATGAGGAGCAAAACATCTGTTATAGACGAATGCGTGGATTATTTGAGAGTCTAATATCTTCACTTCCTCACAATGCGAATTCAATGAAATAGAAATGTTTGTTTAAAACCTTAGTCTAGGCATATTGCGAATAGTCTAGTTTCGAAAATGTCATTACTCAATCAAACAAGCTGTTATAAACAGTTCGTAAAATAAATTTCAATAATATTCAAAGAAAAAAGGTCTATTAGCATGTGGTAAAATTTAATTATGAAAGTTTAAACATGTTTGTTATATATAAACAAGCAGTAATAATGCTGAAAGGAAATAAACATCCTAAATATTGTATAAATCAGTAAACATAACTCACAAACAAGTAATAAAAAATTTAAGTAAATTCCTACTGAGGTTAATAAAGATAACTTTTATTTTAGTTACCCTAGAGCACTATTTATGATATTATGTGGTAAGCATGGCAACAGTTTGAGATTGTACAATGAAAGTTTCGGCGACAACCAGTTAGAGGGAAAATTCACATATATCTTTGAGAAATTAATGTCTATGTATTGGAAAGATCGCGCAGTGCCAAGGCGTGCTAGACTTTGAACATGCAGATACTCAGTTCGAACCCGACCTAGATACTATAAATTTTATAATTAAATTATTGATTAAATATTTTCAAAATCGTATTTTAATAACGATTGAAAATTTGTACAAGATATATATATAGGGACTTTTCAAATAGGCTCACATATTACTAGGTCGTAATTGCTTAAATGATTAAATAAACTGTGTAAGCTAAATTCGATATCAAGTGAAATGTTAATAAACATTTGTTAGCTGCTTCAATGATTTGGTGCCTCACGTTAGTAGGTAGACAAGTACACAGACATTATAGATCATTATAGATTTACTCTCCTCGATATTTAATCTCAGACCCTATATCTGAAATCTCTCTACTCTTCTAACTGATTATAATGTAAGGTTTTCCATGTTGTAAATAAGGGTTGTCTTATATGAATAACGTATATGCTATATTCGCGTCCCTCTCAGCAAATTCCGATGTATTTATTATCAAAAGTCTCCTTTTATTCTTAGCTTACAATATAATGCTTACAATATACAACCCTACGCAGCGCTACCTAGATTTCTCACATCATCAGAGCTTTGTCCTTAAAGTGTCTCAGACTTTGTCTCCATTAAGTAAAGATACTCTGACATTTGTATCGTTTATTCCTGTTCAATATAAAATTTATGTTATGCATAGAAAGGTTTATTTCTATACTACTTTGTAATATTAGTTTATATATTTTTAATTGGTTTGTTATTAACGTTGATAAGCTTCTACGTTTCCGCTAGGATTTATATTCTTATTTAGGGTATCATACTTATCCGCCATTCCCAGTATTGTCACACTATTCGTTGACGCGTTTCGAAGGACCTTCATCAGTTAGAATCTTTTATGAACTGTTCTTCTCTGCATTGGAATCGTCTTTAATCTTATCTAACTACACCACCTTGTTATCAATAGTAATAGGTACAATTGATTATTTTTACAACTAAAATATATTACTAGGTCTAAATATGTTACAATAAAATGCAATTCTATAATTTGTCTGAGAGTAAATTGGTTCTTTATGCTTTAAATATGACCTATAAAATCAAGTGAGTAAAACCAATTACTTTCAATGTGATCGACTCATATTTTAGCAATTGCAATTTTAGGAAATTCTATTACTATTTCACTTGGACTATATCAACATTGCCATATTTATATAGCTATTTTTTGAGGTTAGCATATGAGGTTATGTTAATACAAATAAAGGATGTACACAAAAGTCACAAAAAACTATTAAATCATCTACTTACAACAGTTTTAAGTTAGAGTTTGTAATAGCAACACTCTCTGATGATGATGATGACTTTGTCTTTGAATCGCGTCTGAGTTAATAAATGACTAATCTGTGAGTTTTCTGTGCGTCTTTTATTTCTATTAACATATTTGAGTAGTTTTATTTTCGATTGTAAACCACGGTTAACCTGTTAATCATATGTAAGACAAATATCTAAATGTATTATTTACATATGATTAAAGCAGTGTCAAAGCAGGTGTAATTTGTCTTGTTGCCATGTTGGCAACCCTGTTAATTACGCACAGCTTCCATCTACTACTTTGGATTAATGATTTTGATAATTAGATATTAATAGTTATTAATCAAATACCAATGACTGATTAAAGAACGTAAACGATTAATAATCGATTATCAGTACCATTGTTGTACTCTGGTGACTGAACGCGTTTATTATTGAAATTAGGAATTATAATGAACTATATTAAAAAGAATGTTATTAATAATTATTCAAACAGATAAAATATTGGATTCTTAAATAATAATTTAGACGTTTGTCTACTTCTTCTATTAGTTCACACTCTCATTATATATATATATATATATATATATATATATATATATATATATATATATATATATATATGTATATATATATTTATTTATATATATTTTTATTTATTTATATAGAAGGTACAATTTTCTTAATCGTAATAAAAATACGTTTTTATTCATCTAATCAAGTTTAAATACATTTTCTTAAAAGCTATAGTGGAGGAAAATTGATGTTAATACAGTCTTCAAAAAATATATATTCAATAATTTAACTATAACAATTTAGGGATCTAGGTCGGAATCGAAGCATGTATCTTCTTTTCGAAGTCCAGCACTTTAGCAATGAGCCAACTTTACCATAGCTAGAAATTCACTTCTCAAATAGGTATTTGTATTTTTCCATTGCCATCTGGCTGTTGTCGAAACCTCTATTGTACAACCTTAAATTGTTCCCATGGTTACCATACATCATAAATAATGGTCTATGAATACAAATGAATGAAAAGAATAAAATAAACAGACAAACTAGATTTACTGTATCTAACATTGCTTCACAAACGGACAATGCAAAAGGAAAGCGAAACGAAACTACAACAGAATGCAAGCGGCAAAAAAACAAATAGTAACAAACAAAAATAATAGTCCAACAGCATACATAGAAAGGAAAATGGAAAATTGCAAAGGAATTCCCTTTCTATTTTGCCACTTAATATTGTTATTCTGACATATCTACATACATATTTATACTAATTGTAATTATAAAATATAAAGAAACTAAAACAAAATTTCTTTGTTGATTTAAGTAGGAGTTTACTTTTTAAAAAAATTGTTTACACGGATAAATCCGAACTTACTTATGTACGGAGATTATTTGTGTTTTTCCGGATCACATAATGATAACTCAAAGTTAAAAAAGTGTTATTTGTTTGAATCTGAAATAATTACAAAGAATCCAGTAGTGTTATATTTATATATAAGAGCAATAAAATATACTGGGTTCTGTTGTGTGACAAATGAGGATGACAAAAAGTACTACATATTTTTCCTTCAATATTTTGCTGAACTTTTTTATGAATAAATAATCGGTTTGTGTATTTGTGTGTTACAAAGTAAATATTTTTTATTTGGAGCCAACTCTTATTACCATGCCTTTCCAATCAGGGTGTCGATTTCTGTTAAAGTTCCCTCATTTTTCTACGTTTTTCCCTTACAATCTGCTGTGCCTGACACTTTTTCTGTTTCGAAATGGTAAACATTCCACTTTCACATTGAGCTACATATGCAAAGATGTTTTTTCTCATAACTACTGGTTTTTTTACTATTTTTTTTACAATAACTACTCTATTCTGAAAATGCTTTTAGTGTTGTTTTATTCCAGTATGGAAATTTTCATTTTACAGCTTTGCAATCAAAACAATTTCATGTTCCAAAATTTTTACGTTTTAAATTTCTTTTAAATTTCATTCCAGTATATTCATTGATTGAAATCCGATCTTATTTGTTAATAATATTTTAGCCCAAAGACTTCTAAGGTTAATTAAACATTACTTTTTAAAGATACTTTATTGTGTTTGTTGATCAACTTTTCTCATTAGTTGTTACTATGAATTTATCTCTTTAATATTCTACAATAATACCAACTAGCTTAATACTGGTACTGTTAGAGTCTTTGTCCGTTCCATGTGCACGGTTTTTATGCTGTTTATACGTTCAGACACACAATTACAATATTGTCAATTCGGTCTTCCAAACTTTCCTTAAATACAAAAGGCTCTTTGTCTTCTTTGTAATTTCAAATGTTTATAACAAATGGTCTATTGTTTCAGCAAACACCTTTCAAAATCAGAAAATCTCATTAGATCGCCGAATACCGATTTTCAGAGGACGACTCTGTTTGTTGTGGATTTATCTCAAGTTTTATTTGTTAGGCTTATAATAAGGAACAAGTGTACATCAAAATTTAAACATAAAAAATTTACATAGAATAAAGAGTACTATAACTAAAAAGTAATAGGCAGATTATTAAAAACAGTGAAAACATTAGGTTAAGAAATAATTAGTGAAACAATTTTGCAATAGGTAATATGTTCACGAAACAAAACTTGTAAATTAAACAGCCGGTGACCGAGTTTTCATAAAAATTTATTCAAAACATTTAATTAATAACAATAAGTGTTACAATCGTTTTAGTAATGAATAATGTTACAATTGGTTTGGTGTTGGTTTGTTCCATAACAACAATAACAATCTAACGTGGTTAGTACAGGATGATAAAAACCTTTTTATCATCTTAAGACTGGAGTCTTACTCTAGTCACATAACTGGACAGTGATTTATAAATTTTGAAAATGCTAATAATGTAAATTAGCGAAAAGCTTCAATCAACAATAAAATGAAGTAATACTCGTATATTCTTGTTTATGAAAATTATTTTATTTCACCATACATATTCAACAATAAAAATTAATTCATCTAAGTTTTACAATATATATATATATATATATATATATATATATATATATATATATATATATATACGTTTTAATCAAACAAGGTTTTATATTCTTTAGTTAACTAAGTAAGTTGTTTATTATCGCTATACATTCTTTTTATGTAAAC
Organism: Prosapia bicincta; assembly: GCA_036971475.1. NCBI lineage: Eukaryota > Metazoa > Arthropoda > Insecta > Hemiptera > Cercopidae > Prosapia > Prosapia bicincta. The sequence goes on along the minus strand of JBAIZL010000005.1, from coordinate 275,861,483 downwards.
CATAACTATCAAATCGACACCAAAATCTTGTTCAAATTTTCAATCGGCAATATAATACCTTGTATTCGTCCAATCAAGTTCACATATATTTTTTATACTTGTAGTGGAAGACAATTGATGTTAATACTATTCTTTTTCAAACAATAATCCATAGTTAAATTAATTTCTTAAATTATATATTTCAGTTTTATATGACAGACAAATTATCACAAAAATGGGCAACGTATGCAATATAGATACTCCGTCTCATTTGTCTTAAAATAAGTGACAACATATGCATTCATAGAACAGCTGTTTTATTTTACAGGTTATGTGGTAGAAAAGTTTAAGTCATAAGTTATGTTACGATACTAATAAAAATTATAATTATTTTTAAAAATTACGAAAACAATTTTTTTTCTTAAATATGAATTGGTCTTAAGTGATTTTTCGCTACATTACTTGTTATAGCATATTAGTTGTAAACAGTTTTCAAAGATGTATTAAAAAAAAATACTTTAAATCAATTCTTATACACTAAATTGAAACTCATACTTGTGTCTGACATAATAAAAATAAAAGTCTTTTTGTTTATAAACAAGCCTAAACTAAAGGACACCATTTAGCTTCGTAGTTAACTCACTACAGTAGTTCGTAGTTAATTACTTCATAATTACATGCGAGTTTGTGAGTTTATGTTTATATTATCTCAGTTCTTTAATGCATTATGTTTAAACGTTTAATATTATGATAAATTTATGAAATAAGCGATATGTATAATTACGTTTACCTTGTACAGAATGTATCTTACGTGAAAAGAATACAGATAGAAATATTTCAGTCTTTTATGTGTATTACTGAAAAGTAAAGTTCATTGCAGTCTGCATTATTAACTAGGACCATAATTCACTACAAGTTACATTCGCTGGGTTTTTCTGAGTAACTGATGCCTAAAGTGAAATAAATGGTTTTCCTTTAATAAATAAATAGGGAAAGTGTTGTTGACATACGTTCTTTAAGACGTATTCTTCATTGCAGCATTTATTGGGAAAATAAAAGAATATTTTTTCAACATAGATTGACGAATAATTTAGAATTGCCTAAGCATTTTCCACTGAACTTACGAAATAATGGTTTAGTGGGTTTTGTACTTTCTTTACAGTTATATCTTCTAATGACGGTGACTTGATCATCGAAACTTACATACGTTTTTACTCTGGATACCTTTCTTGATTGATTGACTTTACAATTTTGTTATGTCTTGTGTTGGGGCATTCAGTGTTGGGTTAATTATATTGTTGTAAATTAATCGCTAACAACCACTTAAAGGTAGTGCAATACATAAGTTAAATATTTAATAATACAATAGTCTTCTAAAATGTAAATTCAGTAAATAAATTGGTAAATATATAAAATACATGTGGTGCTGCGTTTACATCTAATATAGTTTATGAATAAAAATATTGCAAATGCAAGAATAGTTTTAAGTTATATATTTTTCAAAACCTTCATTTATAAAATAAGTATTAGCATCTTCAGGAAAAACCATGATATACCAAAAGTCTTTTGAAAAAATTAAGTCATATATCCTTCAATTCAAACATATATTTATTGGTATCTACACTTCTATATAGCTTTTGTACTATGTAATTTATTAATTAACAAATTCAAGTGAAATCAAAACACTAAACTATTTACAAAGTTATTAATGACAAAAATTACATAGAAGTAAAAACACCAATAAACATATGTTTGAATTGTCGTATATATAGTAAAGAAATTTTGATACATCATTGTCTTTCCGAAAGATGCTAATACAGTACTTATTTACTTAAGGAAAAGATCTGAAATTATATAAATAAAAACGGTTCTTGTACTTGAAATATATTTTCTATATATAAAAGAAATATATATATATATATATATATATATATATATATATATAATATAAAGAGAGAGAGAGGGGGGGGAGGGAATTGAATATACATTGAATACTAATAAATAACAATTCCTTAAAGAAAGAATAGCTACGTAAATTACAGATATTACACTGGGATAAAGCAACGGGGAAGAAGTGGGGGCGATTTATCTCTTTGGTTGATATAACGACCGCGCTTAAGGATTCCCTCTTGTTTGCTCAGGGAGAGAGAGAGAATTTCTTATAGTGGCTTATATAAATAGAATATTTTTGTAAGTAAATTTCCAAAACGCAAACCTCTTCTCGTGTGCAAGCATTACTATAAGTACTTCTTTATTGCAACTTTTCAAATACAGCAGATCAAATTCTTCATACAAATTGAGCCGATCTAAATTGTTCGACTTAATTATAAAGTTACACATAAAGTAACTACATAGTATTACAAAGTACTACAAGTATTACATAAAGTATATATAAAGGTCACCGACTGTTATAAAAAAGTAGGATTTTCTAAAGAAAAACCTTCTTAAAAAAAGAACCTGTTCTTAGCCATGAAGGCGTTGCAGGAATCAAAAAGGGGACCAGGAGCCGACCGACCTAAAGTTTAATGCCAAAATCTTTCATTAAACTTAAAGTTGAATCCCCAATTTCAGCCCAAAACATCATTGACTCTATGGTGAGCGCCTCCAACCGAAGAAATATAGCGAAATATGGCAAAAAATAAAAAATGAGAGTTCCTAGTAACCAGAGGCTGGATTTCGAGATTTTTACCCAGGATGGATCACCAGATTCCTAATAGCAATCGGCCACGGTTATCTGCAGGGATAACTGCATGATGATCTGACTTATGCCCTTTGCTAAACAGGCGTAATGGATGGCATCCACAATTACGTGATCTCTTGCCCAGATCTTCCAGCTATCCTGAAGACCCACTCGAAGCTACCGGTAGCTGCGACATAGAATAGCTGAGATTTCAAGAATGACAATTGCCTGGATAAATAAAAAGAACTCCTGTGTAGAAAAATGAGAAAACATTGCTAGCGCTAACGTATTACATCGTGGAAAGAGGGACATATCAGGTCCCTTGGTAAGATTGCGGAATTGCACGTGAGTGTGATTATAGTTATGTTGGCCTTCAAACCTCCTTCAACATTGTTATATTACAACAATTATATATACGTGTACTGATTGAATCTGGAAAGAGCGTACTTAAAAAAGATACTGTTCCAGTAACAGGTTCAGGCATATAGGGGTACCAACGCCATTTTTAGAATTCCAGAAATTGGCTTCCCGATTTAACCCAATATACCTCTGAAGGTATCCTTATCGAGCTCAGATAAACGTTTTCACTCACAGATTGTTAGCCTGACATAGTTTCCTGTGCACATTTACAAGAACAATTAGCTAAACCTAAACAATTAAAACCTTTTATACTACCGCTCACTAGTTTATTACAATCGATTATGTAAGGAAGGTGGAGCAAAGTTCGATGCAATATTAAATTTTTTACTTATTAAAATTACTTACATAGTAATATATTAACTTCATAAAGTCAGTGCAACGGAAAAACAATGGATAACGTTAAATATATATATATATATATATATATATATATGTATGATGAAGAGTTACTATCTGGAGCACATCCGTTAATTCTGCAGTCCATAAATTCGCAGTTCCGACGTTTCGCTGGAATCTCATCCAGCATTGACGAGGTGAATCCAACAACAGTAGAAGATCGAGTGAAGAGCGCAGATAACTCGGCTCCTATATATAGAGGAATGAAGCCACGCCTATTGACGTCAATACACACATTGACGTCAATCCACACATTGACGTCAATCCACACATTGACGTCAATCCACACATTGACGTCAATCCACACACACCTGATCCAAACAATTACACACATTTCTTTGGCTTTGTTCACCTTTCTGCCGATAAAATCTATCGATGACACACTTCCACACTGCGGGCAAATAAAAGTATCATCGCGTTCCACATAATAAAGAAACCACTGATAGGATTGGCAGACTCTAAAGGAGGCTGGTTTACGTTCCGTTTACAAACCTTACATCACCATCGACAAGGTTGTTGGTAACGCCAAAGATAAAATCTTCTTGGAAAACCATGGTGTTTACAGCGTTTCCTGTGGAGTTTGTAAGAAATCGTACATTGGCCAAACGAACAGTTTATCTCAGCTAGGCTTGAGGAGCACAACCTGGGCCTTAAAAACAAGCAGAAAACGACGGCTCTGTACAGGCACTACTACGATACAGGGCATACCATTGATTTCCAATCTTGTATACAGATTGCTCAAGTGGAAAACTACAGGACTAGAATTATTCGTGCGGCTATCGAAATAGAGAAGCAAGAGAGTCTTAACAAACGCGATGACACTTTGAATTTGCCCGCAGTGTGGAAGTGTGTCATCGATAGATTTTATCGGCAAAAGGGTGAACAAAGGCAAAGGAATGTGAGTAATTGTTTGGATCCGGTGTGTGTGGATTGACGTCAATGGGCGGGGCTTCATTCCTCTTTATATAGGAGCCGAGTTATCTGCGCTCTTCACTCGCTCTTCTACTGTTGTTGGGTTCACCTCGTCTATGCTGGATGAGATTCTAGTGAAACGTCGGAACTGCGAATTTATGGACTGCAGAATGAACGGATGTACTCCAGATAGTAACTATTCATCATATATTTCCATCCGTGAAGGAATACGTATCAGCATATATATATATATATATATATATATATATATATATATATATATATATATATATATATATATATATATATATATATATATAAATTCTAATACCATATAAATATTGTAACAGTAACCACTAAGTTGGATATTTACATAATAGTATAGTATCTATGTAATAACTAACCTTCCCTGCTTTTCATAAATATATATTAATTCTTGGTGTAAAATATTATTTGAAACCCAATCTTTTCTCTCTGCACCACTACGTGCTTGTGGTTTTACATTTGGAAACTTCAACCATTATTGTTGGTTAGCAACAACCTTCCATGGCAAAATGGAATACTCATGATACAGATAACAACCCTATATTAAATATGTGGCATTGAGCTACTAACCGATTGCTAACATGTGTTTACTCACTTTGGAAAGGCAGAGACGTCTTCAAAATTAAACATCCCAAGGGAAAAAGATTCTTTTGTAGCCAACGTTGATATTAGTAGCAAATTTTATAATTTATTGAGAAGAATCGTAATTTTACACATTGTTTGCGAATTTAAACTCTAATTAAATACGAGTTTGTTTATTTACAGCATATGGTGTAGGTATATATGTGTCTGCTGTAACTGGTAGCATATGCTGCTCTGTACGTGCTTGAGCAATCCTAAATATTGTGGTTGAACTAAATATTTCTATACCATGGGCTTTGATATAAACTGAGAAACCGTATTTAAGACCACAATAATGTATCGGTTACTTTTAGCGGTGATTTTCGATTGTTTATGTTCAATAAGATTGAACGAAATTACCTAAACTTATATCCTAAATGACTACCATTTATATATCATCTACAAACAATTTTTCAAACAATAGAAATATTTTTCACTTTAAATAATTATAATTATTCATTTGTGGTAATAAGTGTTATCATTTATGTAGAAATAAAAGAACAAGTCTATAGTAATAATTCAATTACGTGCCTATGATTACAAAAACAATTTTTCTTCTTAAAGCTGCTATCGGTTTCAAAATTGGACACAATAACTGCTACTATTATATTATTTACTGCCATCCCCAAAAAATGACTCATGGGGATTTTGAGAATCTTTAGCCCTATATCTATTCATGCCCCACAGAAATTACTTGTGAAATATTATATTTCTTTCCATTGTGCGTACGTCAAAGATAATGTAGTTTTCGTGTATTTAGCGTCCATACAACTTCTCGTTTTTCCCATCCTTTAAATAAAACCCTCATCTTCGATACAATCGGTCCATGGTTTCCTCAATATTCTGCAAAAGAACCACATCTTATATTATTCTTCTTCGGGTTCCAAGACTCTTCACTTGTGGATTATTACCACACAAAAAAACAATAAAGAGTGCATGTATGTCAAACTTATGTGAAACAGCAGTGGACCTAAACCTGTACACGAAACCCTCACACAAGTGTAATAATAAGAAACACATGAAAGGATATGAAATGGCTCTATATTATATACATATCGTTAAAATTTTCCCATCCAATGAAACTGATGACAGAAAATTCTTGCAAAAATATTGTTGCAGTACTATAACGACTTGAAAATGGTTAAAGTTTGTGTCAAGAGAAAATACTTCCTTGCATTCCATTCGTTTGTAGGCTCAACTATTGTGTCTTCGCATACTTAATAGAGATTAAGGAGTTTCAATAAATGAGATAGGAGTAGTTGGGGCGTTAAAAGAGGATAAAGAAGGAAACACTCACTGATGTCACTGACTGATATCGCAAATGCTAAAAGTCCTTGTAAAAAAGGCAGGAGAACTTGAGTACATACTAATCAACCAATATATAAAAATTTAAATAGTTGTTGGGCACATAACTAAGAAGAGGTGTACAATCAAACACACACATAAAACCATTCAGATTTAATTAATTTTATTAAAATAATAATAATTTCAACGATGAGGCCTTTTTAGTAGTGCATTTTTATAGATATCAAATTACACCACATTTTTAAAGTACAATTACAAGCCCAGAGCACTGTGTAGATATGTTTGTAGGAATTATATGCGATAGCTGTCCTCCAACACATTCAGTCATTAGATAAACCAGGCCTTTTTAATTAGATTTTATAAGTATTTTAAACATTATTAAAATACAATTAAAAGTCACCTAGTAATAAAAAGTAGGCTAACTTCCAAGACCTATGAATCTAAAAAGGCCTATTAGGATATATGCATCTATAAACAATACTTGAATACTTCTAGAAACGTGTTCTTTAATTTTTTTAAAATTTCAGTATTTATTTTGTGCTTTATAATCTGTGTAATTACTTTTATAGAAAATCGTTATACCTAACTGACAATATAATAATCCATATACCTCACTTTGGCATAGTGGCATTTTTTCACATTACCTACTTGTCTTTTGTTTCTGATTTCTCTTATATTGACTACTTGCCTAGCAGTTTCCCTAGAAACTCTCTGCCTGTTTATGCATAACCATTATATCCTTATTCGAAAGTGTAGTACACCTAGCTTTCGTTTTATCAATTATATATATATATATATATATATATATATATATATATATATATATATATATATATGTGTGTGTATGTATATAGATATATTTATATATAAGTATATATATATATATATATATATATATATATATATATATATATATATATATATATATTAAATATGGAGATATATGTTTCAATTTAATAACTATATTACAAGAAAATATATCACCATATTTAGTCCTGAAGATGCTGGTACTATTTTATCGCCGAAAATCTTTGAATAAATATATTCATTAAAAGTATTCTTGTTTATAAAATATTTTAAATGTATTAATTATATGTATATATATATATATATATATATATATATATATATATATATATATCTAGTCTCAGATGGTGTTCGAATATGAGAACATGTAAATAAGGTTCAGGAAAGTCGAATCGCATATATATACCAAGTAGGGTTCGTCTTTTATAAATGTGTATATATATATATATATATATATATATATATATATATATATATACATTAATCTTCCTAAATATACCCCAATGACCCTACACTGTCATCCTCTAACTACATAGTTAAACGATCCTACGCTTTGTTTAAAATTTAAGTCTCTACAAGGTCAAAACTCCAAATGAATCTATTTAACAATTTGGAAAATTCTCTCCGATTCTGAAACTTAATGCCCAAACAATCAAGCTGTCAACAATGTATCACTATTTTATATTAGATAACACATTTCAGTATAGGGCATTAAACGTTAAAACTTAGTGAAATATATTCCTTTTGATATCTATGATGTTAGAAATTAAAGTAAATCTATTATATTATAACTACAGCAATACAAACATTCCTTGGCAACAAACATTTATCCTAGTAACCCAGACCAGTCTATTTGTACAGTTCCTACACATTGCATGCAATCAGTCACCTAGTGAACTTATTTGAGTACGGCATGTCTGCCTGTGAAGTAAATTGTGGAATACCTATTAAGCAGTCGAAACCAGAAATGGTATGCGAGTGTACATGTGACGTATCCATCTTTCAGAATTATTACAAGTCGTGATAATCCTAATTTTAAAGTCTTGTTGCAATTAATTGTTAATATAAAATATGTGGTTGTTATATTTATATAATATACAGTAGGTATAATATTTGATGCTAATATGTTTTAAAGGCACTTGCAATATTTTGGTAATTCTAGGGCAATAAGTCAGTGACATAGTTAGTTCCCAAAGCAGAAGTATACATTCTTATAGGTTCTGATTAAAACCTATTTTTTAATTTATATAGTGAATGTAAAAGTGTATAAAATGAAAATACAACTTGTAAGAACAATGTCACAAACTATACACACTAATATAAGAAAATTGTTTACTGAAAATAAAAGTCAAAGATATGTAATTTCAGTAATATTAACCATATTAACAACTAGCCCCCCATTTAGGGGTTGGAACTTCATTTAACGGTTAATCTTCTTCTATTGTTTTTTAATTATTGATATTTTATTTCTTATATTTTACCAGTCAATATGCCTGCATGTGCCTGTAAGAATATCAGTGTTGACCCAGAGTTTCAATTGTAACGGACAAGGCCCTCTTTTACCTGGGGTAAGTTTATCTTTTACTTGAAATGTGTTGTTATTAATTGCTTATTACCAACATAATTAAACTTTACTTACCAGGACTCTAGTTCTACGCCACAGCTCAGGCAATTACTGTCTGTCTGGGACGTTCTTCAATCTTGAAGCTAGAACTAGGTTACTTGTGAAATAAGAATTGAAAGTTTTAAAATACAAAGTTATACAATTTATTAATCAATGACAAATTACAAAAGAACCAATGACACCAATGTGTCGAGTTATTAACCTTTAATTACTGCAAACTATTCCATACATATTTTAATTATTTGTTAACTTTTCAAATTTACATATATCGAGAAGGTAGTAACTTAATTTTTCCAATTTAATTTTAGAAATGAATATTCAAAGGCGATTTCTACCGTTCATGTGTTAATCTTTTATCATTTAAAATTCAACTTAGTTAGCATTAAAATACATTATCTTTATCATTCTTTAAAACGTACCTGGGTGTACACATTACTTATAAAACACTATAACACATATCATTAAATACTGCAAATCGCTTTTGTACACTAATCACTGCACATCGCTCTAGAAATCAGCGCTCTTAAACAAAAATAATATAAACTTTTACTTATTTGAAACACATAAATAATCCTTTCTGACTTCTTCTTTAGTTGCGTTTATAAAATTTGGTACCAGCCTTGACGTCTTAAGTTTTGAATACTGGAAGCTTGCAAATTTTCTAAGTGATTTCCGAAATTGCTATCACGTCTATCTCGTTCAAAGACATTTAGTGAAGTGCGGTCGTTCCAAGGACGCGCTAACTGAAATTTTCAAACGAACTCCCACCCTTATTTATATATATGAATATTCTGATTGGTTCACAGGTATCACCACATACCTACGTCACATGGCCTGATGTGCTTAATTACCTTAAGTTACTAACTCGTACGATATTTTTCAATTTCGCCCGCTGGGAGTGCTTACTACCTACGCTAGATTCACAATGTGCACTAAGAAAACAAAAAATTTTGTTTTATATTGGGACGATATAATTATTAAATAAAAATTAAATATATAAATGAATTTAGATGTAACATCTTATTTTTAAGTCTTCCACAATGAGTTACGTATATTTAAATAAATAATTATAATATAGTTATAATAACTGAATAAATAATTACGTCGTTTAAAACACGATTTTTCTAAATGATTTTTTAAATTAACGAATTAGATAACAATTAGAATTAGAAACATTATATAATGTTTAAACTTTAACAGTTTTTCGTGTTCTTAATTACATCAAAATTTAATCTTTCTTAAGAAATAAATTTTATAACTATTTTGAATTAGATAAAATTTTAATGACAAAATACTTAAACGTGATTAATTTGTACAATGGATTACTTCACATAAAATACCAGAGTCTATGCTTTAGGCCGCAATAAACTTATCTTGCAAACAATGTCTGGATTCAAAGCAAACTTCAATGAACGGATGTAAATTCTATTACTATTGTAATATGGAAGCTACGAGAAAGTTCACATTGTTCAAGAAATCATTAATCACGGAGTAGCCACTGTAAACTCTCTAGTTAATAGTGAAATCAGATTCTCTTAGTTGACAAACAGCTCCAATATTTGTACAGCCTACGCAGACATTTCTAGGGTTAATTATTCACAATTCTTCATCTATATAGTTTAAGAGTCCATAATGAATGTAACTAAATTAACAAATTTTTACCATGTTAAGTAAAGGTTTAATTATTGTTATCTATTCATTTTATTTAAATTTACAGTAAAAACAGTATAAGAAATATACAAGGTTATGGCATCTATACTAAAAATTGTATTAGGGTATATCTTAAAATAGAGAGAGAAAGCAATTTATAGGTTATGTATTATTGTTTCTTTTATTCAATTCCTATTATTAGTTTACACTCTCCCTACAGTTATTTATATATCTTTTCACGTTATTAATCATTAGTACACGTCTTAGTTTATTCACCAACTCAAGTTCAAATATTTTTTTGTCATGTATGATATTACAATTGATGTTAATACAGTTGTTTTAGATATTATTATTTAATTATTTATTTTAGCTTTTCGCAAGCTATCAGCTAACAGACTTAACAAGAGTAGGTGCTAACGAGCACAAGACTTTGCTGTTGTAGCTGAAGAAAATCCTAAAAGCTCTTCAGTAAGTATATTCATGTGTGTAAAGTGTTTATTAAAAGATATATCCAAAAAATCCAACTAATGAATATATATCAACTTTAAATGCTATAAATGTGATAGCTACAGATTGTCGATTATTCTAATATTTTAACTAAAACAATTATATTAATAATTATTTTTGCTACATTTCAGATACATAAATTGGACGTGGTCTGAGAAATTTTGAGTTTCGGGTAGTTATGTCCCATTTACTTGGATATAACTTTAACATAAATAATAAACTCACTTACGTGAAACTCCTAAATAAACCTATTATGGTACATGGAGCGTAAAAGGCTACAACAGTCGGAGATGATATATCTGTTTCTTAGAAAACGTTAAACTCTTTAAAGATGTTGAGGCTCTTGGCACAAGTTCAGGGGATATCTTTGATATAATCGTAATAGGTTCGCTGTAATAAACTGAAAATCTTAAACGTTTTTGTAAAATATTATGTCGTTCCTGCTCCCCTTACGCATCATTAGAAAATCACTTATATAATGTTTATAGTTTTATAGTCAGTTTTTATAGTCTCTTGATCAGTGTGCAATACTTAATAACATCATTTTCTTAACAGATAAATAAATAATAAAATGAAGATCGCAAGACAAGAAAGCTTCACGATTTGGCTACATTATTTTGCTGCTCAGCCAAACCACTCACACTGAACGGCTAAACCAAGTAACGGTTAAAAACGAATTTAGCTCCATTTTATTTTAATTTGAAAAAGGAATTCCATGGAAAAAAATTCAACAGTAAGTGTTGAACCGATATAAAACAAGATGTGGGAAAGTGACACGTAAAACAAGGCTTAATAACTTTCTTAACAAAATTAAAATATATAATATTGTTGACAAAATCAAATTCCTAGTTTAACCCTGTGAGTTTTTCTTTCAGCAGGTAGAATCTTTGCTTGTATTATTTCCAGAAAGGGGCAATCGAAATGAATTGAATTGAAGGGGAGTTCTCTCAGAATGATTACATCTTAAATTAAATCTCTTAAAAGCTGATGATGAGGGAAGGGTGAAATCTGTTAAAAGGAGAGAGCGGATGAAATTGAGAGCAACGATTTATTTCTAGACTCGTGTGTCTCTGTTACTTCGTCCGTGATATGTTTTTCACTGCTGCAATAAACGGTTTTATTACCGTAAACATCTGTTGAATTAATTTACTGACTTATTTATTATAGTTTGGATTTTGTTTACTTTATTTAATCAACCATAATAAAAATGGTAAGTTCTGTTATGATAAAATTATACAAAATTATATTTATTCTAAAACTATATTGAGTACCAGTATATCTTTTCTGTATTGTAAAACAAGCAGAAATTTAAACACCTGAAAAAAATTGAATTACAATTATCACACTGCTCTCCGTGAATTTTAATTTAGCCATTACCAAATCGTATTATTTGGTGGATTACACTAAACGTATAAGAAAGAGAGCGACATTGTGATTATCGAGCTGGAAGAACGGACATCCAGAACAGAAAGTGAAGGACTTCAGAATCCAATGAAACATCGAAATTTATTTTATAATACTAAAAATATTACTTACTCTCTCTCTCTCTCTCTCTCTCTCTATATATATATATATATATATATATATATATATATATATATATATATATATATATATATATATATATATATATATATATATATATATATTTATTTATTTATTTATATATATATAATTAAAAATAAAAATATATTTTAAAACAAGAATACTTTTATTGCATATATTATTCAAATAATATTCAATATATAAGAATAATATATATAATGAAAGTATTCTTGTTTTTGAAATATCTCTAATTTATTAAACTTATTACAAGAAACATATCACCATATTTAATATATATATATATATATATATATATATATATATATATATATATATATATATATATATATAGATAGATAGATAGATAGATAGATTGATTGTTAGATTCATTGATAGAGAGAGAGAGAGAGAGAGAGAGAGAAACGAAAGTGACAGAAAGATATATATATATATATATATATATATATATATATATATATATATATATATATATCAGAAAGATAAACATCATAACAGATTATCAGTGCGGATTCCGACAGGGAAGAGGAACTACCGATCAGATATTTGTTTTAAGACAGTTACTTGAGAGGTGTTGGTAATATAAAATTGACCTCCGTCTTCTTTTTATTGACTATCGGCAGGCTTTTGACAGTGTCGACAGAGTAAAATTGCTCGAAATCCTAAAGGAGTTCAACGTACCGAACAAGTTGATCAGACTGATCAACATGACATTGTGTGATAGTGTTGGCAAAGTTGTCATAGGTGGCGGTATTATTCCCGAATTCCCTATTCTGACTGGCGTGAGACAAGGCGATGCCCTGTCTGCTACCCTCTTCAATCTCTCCTTACATGGCGTTTTGAGGAGGATAACCGTTTCAGGGAATATCATGCTTTCATGCAGTCAAATATGTGCATATGCTGATGATATATGCTTGGTTGCCAGGAATATTCCATCGCTCAAAGAAACTTTTAATATAATCAATAATAAAAGCAAAAAGATAGGTATCTGCATAAATGAGGGGAAAACTAAATATATGAGTACAAGCAGAGGGCATAGCAGTACGACTATAGATATCGATGGATATTCATTTGAAAAAGTAAAACGTTTCACTTATTTGGGCTCGGAAGTAAATGATGAAAATAAAAAAATAAATGAAGTCCAGAAAAGAATAATGACAGCTAATAGAGCATACTTCGCAAATATAAAGCTTTTTAAAAGTAGGCTATTGTCTCAAACCACTAAAGTATGACTCTATAAAACCTTAATTCGGCCAGTCCTAACGTATGGAGCAGAGACGTGGACTTTAACCACCGCGATGAAAAATCAGTTGTCATTGTTTGAGCGTAAGCTTTTAAGAAAAATGTATGGTCCGGTCCACGATGTACAGACAAATGTGTGGAAGCTTCGATCTAATGCAGAGTTTTATTCCTTATACAAAGACGTAAATGTGGTCCATTTTATTAAAACGCGACGTCTAGAATGGTTGGGTCGCATCATAAGAATGCCCACCAATAGAATGCCGAACAAACTTTTACATGGCACTATGATTGGCAAAAGAAGAGTTGGCCGACCAAGAAAACGATGGATACAGGACCTTGAGGAAGATATAAGAGTACTCGGCATTACAGCATGAAAACAGAAGGCTAAGGATAGAAGTACATGGCGGAACATTGTTAAGGAAGTCAAGGCCCACCCCGGGCTGTAGCGCTACGTAGCAGCAGTAGTAGTAGTAGTATATATATATATAACTTAGAATTTACTCCTTGTTCCCTTTTAACACTATAATCTCTTACATATAGATATCTGCACGTATTTAGAGGTAGGCTGAACAATTATAAAATACAATAATGTAAAGTTACACAGGTTGGAAAAGTTTCGGGAGCTCATTTTAAATGTAAAAATTATGAAAACATTTATATAAACATCTAGAGTTATAGGTGGCGGAAGGTTTCACCCGGATTTCAGCTCACCATGTAAAAGGAGGTAGATAAAATGCGAATTCAGTTGTTTCTTATGAGTTTTGAGCTGATAAATTGAATAAAAATGGTCCCAGAAATGTAGTTTAGATAAATCCCGTGATAAATGCAAACAATGGAGTTAAAACACATTTTTTCATCTTTATTGAGCAATAACATTCTTATTTTATCAAGAAACAGATCAAAATTGTTTATAAAACTTGTAGAAAATTTTGTTCTGAACAAAACGGTGTAAATAAAGAACACAGAAGTGAATCGATGTTTACCACAATAATTAATTAACCATCCTCGCATAGCTGTAGAGGGCTCGTATAGTTGTGTTTCATTTTTTATTCCCATTAATTCTTAAAATTTAAATAGTTAATTATAAATAATTGTCGTATCATAAATACAACTTTCATCTAAGACCTACTGTTTGGTTGTTTTCACTTTTTACTTAACACAACAAGTAATGTAACAAAAATTTCAAATCAATGCTTATTTAGGTTAAAAATTTTAAATTTGGTCACTTTTTTTTATAATTACTATACTATAAATATATATATATATATATATATATATATATATATATATATATATATATATATATATATATGGTAGAATCACAATATTAAGTGGCAATATAGAAAGAGAATTTCTCTGCCATTTTCCATTTTCCTTTTTATACAGTATATGTTGTTGGACTGTTATTTTTGTTTGTTACTATTTATTCGCTTTTTTTCGTTACTAATTTATGATGCTGGTGGTGATCTATAATTTCTATCCATCTCTTATAATGCTTTACAATAGCAAAAGAACCCTTTATCTTATAATTTCACACACATCTTACAGTAATAGATTTCTATCTACAGGAAAATTGGTCCATTGCGAAATACAATATTTCATTTCATTATATTACATAAATAATAAAATAGATTTTATTACTATGCAAACCTATTTCAATATTCAGTAAAAATTTACGAATAAAGGGGCTGTCATGCGTTAATCAATGCAGTGAATCTGTGGAGGAGGAGGAGAAGTTACTTGTCCATCGTACATGGTCAGAGACATTCTCTCACCCTCTATTCCAGGGAGCGGCAACCCAAGGCCCTCGGGCCGCAATTTCAGTGGCCCTCTCCACTTGTCGTTTTTTAAAATTCGGAACGGTCCGAATAGTTTACGCTTACGGCTTAGAATACAAATAGGTTGTTAATAACAACAAGTAGGTCGTAATAATAAACAGCTAGTAATATATTACAGGCGCGATATAAGTGGACATTAGTGTCTGCGATGTGCATACAGGCAAGTTCACCTCTACCCTAATGGTTTTATTTTAGTAAAATTTAGCTAATTTTTAAATGAAAGTGTTTCATTTCATTATTTCAGCACTTCAAAACATTAATAGAGAAATTTGTCTGAGTTAAGTTAGAAAGTTATCAAATTTGTTATCAGGATGTAAGTAAACTATTTCATAATAATTACTTTTAAAATCAATTTTTAGCCGTTAGTTTTTAAGTCTGCCATCTGCAGTTTACTACAACCCCCTGGCAGTGATGCCCGATGATGGAGATACTACTAATCTTTGAAAGTTAACTCGTATAAATACCAAGTAAGATTCTTTTTTAAGTACATATAGTGAAAGTGATATATATATATATATATATATATATATATATATATATATATATTATATATATATATATATAAGGAGAGTGTGAACTAATAGAGGAAATTGAAAAAAAATGTAGACATTATCTGATAATTTGACATTAGAGTAGTCACATGAAAATTAGTCATGTGAGTGATTGTGTGATTTAAACAAACTAGTAGATTTGAAGAAGATATTAATGATATAAACAATAACCTAAAATCTAGCTACACAACACATTTACAAGACACCCTACACATACATGCAAATATCCTTGCTATTTTTAAACATTTTTCAATTACTAAACCATAACTAAAACCTAACCACAAAAAAACAATCAAAATGTATAAACATCACATAACACAAAAATAACATGTTTTAAACGACAACACACAATTTGAAAGTAACGCCCGTACTCAAACTGATTGTCTTACAACTACTTGATTTACAGTCACCTTCTGTACGGTGTTAAAATCAGTTACATTACTGATCTAAAGTTAGGAAATATAATAAAATTCATAGTTATTTTATATTTACATCTAGTCATACTAGATTGAACATGAGGCCCTCAAGTAATAAAAGGTTGCCGACCCCTGTCTAGTCTCTTGTTTACCCAAGCTCAGTCAACTCCTCATGGTCTTCTAAACAGTTCCCTTCATCCATGTTATAGTGCTATAAACTGTGCTTTGCGTTTATTTACAATGCTTTTTAAATGCTCAAACCGCCTTTTGTTATGTTTGTACTTTTTAATCACAAAAATGAAATTTCACTGTTATATTACAAAATTGTTATTGAACTTTATTTGGGTATAAAATAGGGAAACAGAGTTTAAGGGACTGCTTCATGTACCTATTTTGTAACATACTCTAGGCCCTAGGCAGTACACTGTCTGGGATTACAGTTCTTGCCATATGGTTTGGAGGAAACCGGGGAATCGTCCTGTTACTTTTAACAGCAACATCGATATTAAGAAGCAAAAACAAACTTTAATTAATTTACTCTCGGATTTCGATCTGTTCAGCCCTACAATATCACCTCTAACGTTCATAGACATTAATGCAAGAAGATCATGAAGAAAATTATGTTATAGAATAGAAGATACTAATTTTCAAGTATCAACGTAACTTCATTTAAGGGTATTCAAAACTCAGTTTGTTACTGTATTTGAACTCACCAAAACAAGAAGCGGACTGTTTGAAGTACACGCCTTAAGTGTTGGAATTTACTTGGTAAATCTATACATCCATAAAGATTTCTATTTAATAAGAAAATACTGTGGTTGAATTTAATAATAAATACACAAAAACTTCTTTATTTTATAGCCACAAACTTTCTTTATTTTTCCCAGTCTTTGTATGTTATCCCTCTGAGGATGATTAAGTGGTAACTGAAATGTGCATAAGGATAAAATAAAGAAGGTTTGTGGTTAAGATGTTTTTATGTATTTATTATCATAAAGATTCCGTCGAGTTATTTAAAAAATGAGAAAAATATATAAAAAATATATACAACAAAAAAATTCAGCTTATCTAAATTACCTCTATGAGGTAAAAGTAAAAAGTATTTATCATATCCCTCTAAATCACAATTTACAAAATGTATTAGTTTAAACACGTTTTATGACAATTCCATCTTCATCAGTGAATCAAAACTTCCACAAACTCTAAAACACAATGAATTTCATTTGTTGAACTTATTTTCTTAACTTGTTACATCCTACCGAATCGATTCTACACAGAATTGGTGCTGGTCATCTGAATATACATGTATTAGTGGCTTTAGTCTGCCTTTCTCTTGAGTATTTATATTCACATATTTCTGCATTATTATTTTCTCTGGTCACAATCTGCCGGTTTTCATTTTATATATTTTCTTCAAATTTTGTTCATCTTAGCTGAAAGTGTTAATTTAACACGTGCGATGTGTCACCTAGAAGCTTAATTCAAATCCAAAGCAAAACTGTTTTATTTTCTGTGTCGCTGTACAAAGTCCTGTTAAGCTAATTCGTTGGTTTTATCGTTTATACGAGGAAGTCTTTTTTTAAGAATTGTTGCCGAAAATTGGCAAAGAGCCTCTCGAGAAAGACAGAAACATTATCGCTTTTTATGCAGTTATTTTACAAGATTTAAAATTTAATTCAGTATTTACTACTTCTAATTATTAATATACAGTTCGTGAGGTTTAACGGTGTTCCTCCTTCTGCTCTAGCATCTGACTACTAGCCTAACTGAAAACAATATACAATACATATATCGTCTCTTTCGAAATCGCGTCTCTTTCTTTGCAGAAGCAGAGCAACACATTTGAAGATCATGTCTATATCAAACTATTACAGTATTATCATTTAGTTGAGTAGAGCTGTTTACACTTTAAACACGACACTGATGTTTTCTGAAGTGTTGGGTTTTGACCTCGCACTGTAGCCCAGTCTAGCGATTTCAAGGTCAGAGACACGGTTAAACCTCAGGCACTGTACTCATCTTCATCTCTGTTAGGAAACTTTCTATATGTTAGAATACAGTTTTCTGCCATTTCTAACATTTCAATGTTCACCTATGTTGGCGAGTCTCGGAGTAACTCAATTTTCAAGACTTAAATCGTACTTCTACGATTTAGGTTTTGAAAATGGGGTTACTCCGAAACGCGTCAACAGTGGTGAACATTGAAGCGTTAGGAATGGAAGAAAACTGTATTTATACATATACTTACTACTTTTTACAATTAAAATCGTTAGACTATGTTACAAATTCTTTTTAATGGCTTAGAACAAAAGTATATGATTCGACAATCGACATTTTCAAGGGAAGATCGACTACCGACCGTATATAAATAAGTACAAAATACAAACAGACAGTGTTTTGCTTCTGTTATAGCAGCTCAAAATAGTTAATGTAGGATATATTACGTAAACTTATATTCAGCCCATCTGTGTGTTAGTTCTCTGCAGTGACTCCGGGAAACATACTTTTATCTTTCGTCTGCATCAATTCTCCGAACTTCCGGTTCAGTAGGTATCTAAAGCACATAAGGGTCGACTTAGGTAATGAAAATATGCCCTCGTTGTTTATCATGGTTAGCAGCTCGGTTACCTACAGGTCAAACATACCAACAACACTGCATTCGAAAGCCAAGTTCCACAATTGTTTATTACACCTTGATTGTGCCACGATTACTACGCCTTGACGATAATGTATTTTCAATAATCGTAAACAATTGTAAATATTTATTGTTTATTTCAGAAATGAAGGAGGTTGAAGGAAAAGTATTACCTTGTGGCTGGCAGTCGTCACTGTATTTACAAAAGGGACCCCTCAAACTCTACCCACCCTTCTCCTTTATAGTCATAAACAATCAAAAAGCTTACTTTTATTTCTAATAGATTTTATTTGTTTCATTTTACATTTTGTACTTCGTTATTTCTTTTTTAATTCCTTCTATTAGCTGACACTTTCCTTGTTACGTATTCCAGCACGTCGTACCAAAATATATATCGTACCGTATGATTTCAATTAGATTTTCCGGAGGACCATGGAGATAAAATCATACTAAATTTCTGGTAGTGGTAAAATGACACAAGAAATCAATATACATTCACGTACACCATAAAGGGTGAACATAAACGAGAAGATACCTGAATCTTGAAACGTCCCGTCACTGTGGTCTTCTAGATGGATGACGTCAAGTTTTTGGTGCACGCTGTTCGCGCACTAAACGTACCTAACTAAAGAAGAAAAGCGTTTACACATAACAAACCTACTCACTATTACATGCTAATAATGTCTTCGTCACACACTGGAGAAACGGAAAAGAAAAACTCTAACATTAATTTGAAGAATAGTACGTAACACTTCCGATATATATATATCTTGTACAAATTTTCAATCGTTAATAAAATACGTTTTTTTTATTATTCCAATCTAGTTCTAATTGGTATATTTTTTTGAAACCTATAGTGGATGGCCATTGATGTTATTAAAGTTTTTTCAAATATTTATTCAATAATTCAAATTGAAAAAGCTCATTCTCGGTCGGATTCGAGCTGAATGAATCCACGTTTAAAACCCAGCCCTTTAGCAATGAACCAACTTCCCCATTAATAGAAATAAATGAAATTATAAGAGAAAGGTCTTATCCAATAATGAAACAGTACAAGAGATGGATTGAACGAGAAATTAAAGACCACCATCAGCTCCATAAATTAGAAAGGGAAGCGAATAAACAGTAACAAACAAAAATAATCCAACATCATATGTGTATAGAGAGAGATATGTAAAATTGCGAGGTAATTCGCTTTCTATTTTAGCATTTAATATTGTAATTATGCCATATGTATATGCATATTTATATTATTTGTAATTATAAATTAAAAAGTAACTAAAATAATGGTTTCCTCCGTGGGAATTCACTTAAAAAACGTTTATTTTATTACTTTATATCTGCATTCGCCTCTTTAAGGTAAAAAAATACTTTCAAATTGGGTCAATCTCAGATGTCTAACATATGGATATATGACGTCATGGATCTACCCTGGAATGTGTGGTAATGTATTTTTGCATTGTACTACGCAAAAACTAATTAAAATGCAGTTCTTTAAATTTATGCTTGCTGTTTTAGTTTAGCCTATTATTCCTAAAACCATTTAACCAATAGGCTTTAATTAATCAATACAAATCTATATTCAAATACATGTAAATCATGTAATTAATTTTTAAATTTAAGCTTTGATTCTCAATCCGGTATATTATCTATTGCGGGAGATAAATGATTCTAAGGAATAAAGTTAATTTATGTCATATTTATAACTAAATACAAAATAATGTGTTCTACTAATATGATTTTAATTTTTTTTTAATTATCATTTTTTTCATTGACTTTGAAAAAATCAAAACTTTAAGAGTAGTTGTATGATTGTGTAAAAATTTAATTTTTGTTTACGGGTATTACAACTTACAAAGGTTTGATTTGTCATGTGAATGGTTTGCTTGTTCACAGAAATGTTTGCATTGTATCGCCTTTAAAAAAGTTAAAATTACAAACAAAGGAAATAATTTCTTCAATTGAGATGTTATTAGATTAGAAAGTGAACTTTTACTTATGATGTTACTAGTAAAAAAATTAACAGTTGTTATTTTCTGCAACATGAAAAGTCAGTAATTCAATAATCCCATCATTTTTTTCACAAACCTAACTTTACGTTAAAACAAATGTTGATAGATTTCGTGTGGTAGTTTTACTTCTTTTACCGAATAGTGATTGTCGTAGTTACGATGCACTCTACCAGGTAGCGCTACCTACCAGACTAGAAAGTATTTTTTTGAAAGACTGTAATATTATTTGCATGTTTTGTACATGACTGATGGGCCTTGAAACATTTCAGTATTTCTGATTGATTATTAAATAAGAAAACATATTACTATTGTTGTAAATATTAATCGAGATGGTTACAAAACTTGAAATGTTTATTGTGGGCCTAAAATATCGGAAATGCAGATCCCAATAGCAGTTGAGATTTTTCCAAAACTATATGTACATGTACGAAAATATGTGTGTTAAGTTATTTTAAAGTAATTTAGTCAATACTTCGTAACAATTACATTAGTGACAGTCAACAACATTTTTACTACTGTGTATCATTTACAACCGAAACAAATAATAAAAACAAAATATTTGTCAACAACATTTTTACTACTGTGTATCATTTACAACCGAAACAAATAATAAAAACAAAATATTTGTCAAGTCAATTCCTATTTGTGCCAACAAAGAAAAAATTGGTTTTCTACTTTTTATTAAATAATTACAAATAATATAAATTAAGTGACATAAATTAAGCGTTATAACAGCTGATCTACCACAAAACCAATAACATAGAATCAGCTGTTTTATTAAATCATATGTTATCGCTTATTTTAGGCCAAATGGGACGAAATAACTATATTACAGAGCGTACCTTGCCCTGATGTGAAAATATTTTCTCGTCTATTCATGTAGGCCTACGTATATGGGTGAGTTTAATTATTATTGTATTTGTTGCTTTAAATTTTCTATTGAGGACCTAAATACTACAGGCCTTTCTATTGGTGAGAGCTTACACTCGATAGGAATTTCTATTTATTAGGATCTTCATATAATAGACCTTTCTATTGCTCAGGGTCTACATACAATACGTCTTTCTATTTATTAGGATCTTTGTATTATAGAACTTTCTATTTATTAGGGTCTACTTGGAATAGACCATTCTGTTGATTAGGGTCTACATGTAATAGACCATTCTGTTGATTAGGGTCTACATGTAATAGACCTTTCTGTTGATTAGAGTCTACGTCCAATAGGAATTTTTGTTAATTAGGGTCTACGTGTAATAGAACCTGTTTGTTTTTTAAGGTCTACATGCAATAGGCCTTTTTGTTGATTAAAGACTACATGCAATAGACCTTTCTGTTGATTAGGATCTACGTGCAATATACCTTACTGTTGACTAGGCTTTTCATGCAATATACATTACTGTTGATTAGGGTCTACATGGAATAGACCGTTCTATTGATTAGAATCTGAAGCATTAAAACTTTCTATTTATTCGGGTGTACATGCAATAGACCTTTTTATTCATTAGGATCTACGTGCTACAGAACTTTCTGTTAGTTAGGATCTACCTGCAATAGACCTTTCTGTTGACTAGGCTTTTCATGCAATAGACCTTACTCTTGAATAAGGTCTACATGGAATAGACCGTTCTATTGATTAGAATCTGAAGCATTAAAACTTTCTATTTATTCGGGTGTACATGCAATAGACCTTTTTATTCATTAGGATCTACGTGCTACAGAACTTTCTGTTGATTATGGTCTACATGCAATTGGTCTTTTTATTGATTGAAGACTACATGCAATAGACCTTTCTGTTGATTAGGATCTACCTGCAATAGACCTTTCTGTTAGTTAGGATCTACGTGCGATAGACCTTTCTGTTGACTAGGCTTTTCATGCAATAGACCTTACTCTTGAATAAGGTCTACATGGAATAGACCGTTCTATTGATTAGAATCTGAAGCATTAAAACTTTCTATTTATTCGGGTGTACATGCAATAGACCTTTTTATTCATTAGGATCTACGTGCTACAGAACTTTCTGTTGATTATGGTCTACATGCAATTGGTCTTTTTATTGATTGAAGACTACATGCAATAGACCTTTCTGTTGATTAGGGTCTACCTGCAATAGACCTTTCTGTTGACTAGGCTTTTCATGCAATATACCTTACTCTTGAATAGGGTCTACATGGAATAGACCATTCTATTCATTAGAGTCTGAAGCATTAAACCTTTCTATTTATTAGGGTGTACATGCAATAGACCTTTTTATTCATTAGGATTTACGTGCAATAGACCTTTCTGTTAGTTAGGATCTACCTGCAATAGACCTTTCTGTTAGTTAGGATCTACCTGCAATAGACCTTTCTGTTGACTAGGCTTTTCATGCAATATACCTTACTCTTGAATAGGGTCTACATGGAATAGACCACTCTATTCATTAGAGTCTGAAGCATTAAACCTTTCTATTTATTAGGGTGTACATGCAATAGACCTTTTTATTCATTAGGATTTACGTGCAATAGACCTTTCTGTTAGTTAGGATCTACCTGCAATAGACCTTTCTGTTAGTTAGGATCTACCTGCAATAGACCTTTCTGTTGACTAGGCTTTTCATGCAATATACCTTACTCTTGAATAGGGTCTACATGGAATATACCATTCTATTCATTATAGTCTGAAGCATTAAACCTTTCTATTTATTAGGGTGTACATGCAATAGACCTTTTTATTCATTAGGATTTACGTGCAACAGAACTTTCTGTTAGTTAGGATCTACGTGCGATAGACCTTTCTGTTGACTAGGCTTTTCATGCAATATACCTTACTCTTGAATAGGGTCTACATGGAATAGACCACTCTATTCATTAGAGTCTGAAGCATTAAACCTTTCTATTTATTAGGGTGTACATGCAATAGACCTTTTTATTCATTAGGATTTACGTGCAATAGACCTTTCTGTTAGTTAGGATCTACCTGCAATAGACCTTTCTGTTAGTTAGAATCTACCTGCAATAGACCTTTCTGTTGACTAGGCTTTTCATGCAATATACCTTACTCTTGAATAGGGTCTACATGGAATAGACCACTCTATTCATTAGAGTCTGAAGCATTAAACCTTTCTATTTATTAGGGTGTACATGCAATAGACCTTTTTATTCATTAGGATTTACGTGCAATAGACCTTTCTGTTAGTTAGGATCTACCTGCAATAGACCTTTCTGTTAGTTAGGATCTACCTGCAATAGACCTTTCTGTTGACTAGGCTTTTCATGCAATATACCTTACTCTTGAATAGGGTCTACATGGAATAGACCATTCTATTCATTAGAGTCTGAAGCATTAAACCTTTCTATTTATTAGGGTGTACATGCAATAGACCTTTTTATTCATTAGGATTTACGTGCAATAGACCTTTCTGTTAGTTAGGATCTACCTGCAATAGACCTTTCTGTTGACTAGGCTTTTCATGCAATATACCTTACTCTTGAATAGGGTCTACATGGAATAGACCACTCTATTCATTAGAGTCTGAAGCATTAAACCTTTCTATTTATTAGGGTGTACATGCAATAGACCTTTTTATTCATTAGGATTTACGTGCAACAGAACTTTCTGTTAGTTAGGATCTACCTGCAATAGACCTTTCTGTTGACTAGGCTTTTCATGCAATATACCTTACTCTTGAATAGGGTCTACATGGAATAGACCATTCTATTCATTAGAGTCTGAAGCATTAAACCTTTCTATTTATTAGGGTGTACATGCAATAGACCTTTTTATTCATTAGGATTTACGTGCAATAGACCTTTCTGTTAGTTAGGATCTACCTGCAATAGACCTTTCTGTTAGTTAGGATCTACCTGCAATAGACCTTTCTGTTGACTAGGCTTTTCATGCAATATACCTTACTCTTGAATAGGGTATACATGGAATAGACCATTCTATTCATTAGAGTCTGAAGCATTAAACCTTTCTATTTATTAGGGTGTACATGCAATAGAACTTTTTATTCATTAGGATTTACGTGCAATAGACCTTTCTGTTAGTTAGGATCTACCTGCAATAGACCTTTCTGTTAGTTAGGATCTACCTGCAATAGACCTTTCTGTTGACTAGGCTTTTCATGCAATATACCTTACTCTTGAATAGGGTCTACATGGAATAGACCATTCTATTCATTAGAGTCTGAAGCATTAAACCTTTCTATTTATTAGGGTGTACATGCAATAGACCTTTTTATTCATTAGGATTTACGTGCAATAGACCTTTCTGTTAGTTAGGATCTACCTGCAATAGACCTTTCTGTTGACTAGGCTTTTCATGCAATATACCTTACTCTTGAATAGGGTCTACATGGAATAGACCATTCTATTCATTAGAGTCTGAAGCATTAAACCTTTCTATTTATTAGGGTGTACATGCAATAGACCTTTTTATTCATTAGGATTTACGTGCAACAGAACTTTCTGTTAGTTAGGATCTACGTGCGATAGACCTTTCTGTTGACTAGGCTTTTCATGCAATATACCTTACTCTTGAATAGGGTCTACATGGAATAGCCCATTCTATTCATTAGAGTCTGAAGCATTAAACCTTTCTATTTATTAGGGTGTACATGCAATAGACCTTTTTATTCATTAGGATTTACGTGCAACAGAACTTTCTGTTAGTTAGGATCTACGTGCGATAGACCTTTCTGTTGACTAGGCTTTTCATGCAATATACCTTACTCTTGAATAGGGTCTACATGGAATAGACCACTCTATTCATTAGAGTCTGAAGCATTAAACCTTTCTATTTATTAGGGTGTACATGCAATAGACCTTTTTATTCATTAGGATTTACGTGCAACAGAACTTTCTGTTAGTTAGGATCTACGTGCGATAGACCTTTCTGTTGACTAGGCTTTTCATGCAATATACCTTACTCTTGAATAGGGTCTACATGGAATAGACCACTCTATTCATTAGAGTCTGAAGCATTAAACCTTTCTATTTATTAGGGTGTACATGCAATAGACCTTTTTATTCATTAGGATTTACGTGCAACAGAACTTTCTGTTAGTTAGGATCTACGTGCGATAGACCTTTCTGTTGACTAGGCTTTTCATGCAATATACCTTACTCTTGAATAGGGTCTACATGGAATAGACCACTCTATTCATTAGAGTCTGAAGCATTAAACCTTTCTATTTATTAGGGTGTACATGCAATAGACCTTTTTATTCATTAGGATTTACGTGCAACTGAACTTTCTGTTAGTTAGGATCTACGTGCGATAGACCTTTCTGTTGACTAGGCTTTTCATGCAATATACCTTACTCTTGAATAGGGTCTACATGGAATAGACCACTCTATTCATTAGAGTCTGAAGCATTAAACCTTTCTATTTATTAGGGTGTACATGCAATAGACCTTTTTATTCATTAGGATTTACGTGCAACAGAACTTTCTGTTAGTTAGGATCTACGTGCGATAGACCTTTCTGTTGACTAGGCTTTTCATGCAATATACCTTACTCTTGAATAGGGTCTACATGGAATAGACCACTCTATTCATTAGAGTCTGAAGCATTAAACCTTTCTATCTATTAGGGTGTACATGCAATAGACCTTTTTATTCATTAGGATTTACGTGCAACAGAACTTTCTGTTAGTTAGGATCTACGTGCGATAGACCTTTCTGTTGACTAGGCTTTTCATGCAATATAACTTACTCTTGAATAGGGTCTACATGGAATAGACCACTCTATTCATTAGAGTCTGAAGCATTAAACCTTTCTATTTATTAGGGTGTACATGCAATAGACCTTTTTATTCATTAGGATTTACGTGCAATAGACCTTTCTGTTAGTTAGGATCTACGTGCGATAGACCTTTCTGTTGACTAGGCTTTTCATGCAATATACCTTACTCTTGAATAGGGTCTACATGGAATATACCATTCTATTCATTATAGTCTGAAGCATTAAACCTTTCTATTTATTAGGGTGTACATGCAATAGACCTTTTTATTCATTAGGATTTACGTGCAACAGAACTTTCTGTTAGTTAGGATCTACGTGCGATAGACCTTTCTGTTGACTAGGCTTTTCATGCAATATACCTTACTCTTGAATAGGGTCTACATGGAATAGACCATTCTATTCATTAGAGTCTGAAGCATTAAACCTTTCTATTTATTAGGGTGTACATGCAATAGACCTTTTTATTCATTAGGATTTACGTGCAATAGACCTTTCTGTTAGTTAGGATCTACGTGCGATAGACCTTTCTGTTGACTAGGCTTTTCATGCAATATACCTTACTCTTGAATAGGGTCTACATGGAATAGACCATTCTATTCATTAGAGTCTGAAGCATTAAACCTTTCTATTTATTAGGGTGTACATGCAATAGACCTTTTTATTCATTAGGATTTACGTGCAATAGACCTTTCTGTTAGTTAGGATCTACCTGCAATAGACCTTTCTGTTAGTTAGGATCTACCTGCAATAGACCTTTCTGTTGACTAGGCTTTTCATGCAATATACCTTACTCTTGAATAGGGTCTACATGGAATATACCATTCTATTCATTAGAGTCTGAAGCATTAAACCTTTCTATTTATTAGGGTGTACATGCAATAGACCTTACTCTTGAATAGGGTCTACATGGAATAGACCATTCTATTCATTAGAGTCTGAAGCATTAAACCTTTCTATTTATTAGGGTGTACATGCAATAGACCTTTTTATTCATTAGGATTTACGTGCAATAGACCTTTCTGTTAGTTAGGATCTACCTGCAATAGACCTTTCTGTTAGTTAGGATCTACCTGCAATAGACCTTTCTGTTGACTAGGCTTTTCATGCAATATACCTTACTCTTGAATAGGGTCTACATGGAATAGACCATTCTATTCATTAGAGTCTGAAGCATTAAACCTTTCTATTTATTAGGGTGTACATGCAATAGACCTTTTTATTCATTAGGATTTACGTGCAATAGACCTTTCTGTTAGTTAGGATCTACCTGCAATAGACCTTTCTGTTAGTTAGGATCTACCTGCAATAGACCTTTCTGTTGACTAGGCTTTTCATGCAATATACCTTACTCTTGAATAGGGTCTACATGGAATATACCATTCTATTCATTAGAGTCTGAAGCATTAAACCTTTCTATTTATTAGGGTGTACATGCAATATACCTTACTCTTGAATAGGGTCTACATGGAATAGACCATTCTATTCATTAGAGTCTGAAGCATTAAACCTTTCTATTTATTAGGGTGTACATGCAATAGACCTTTTTATTCATTAGGATTTACGTGCAATAGACCTTTCTGTTAGTTAGGATCTACCTGCAATAGACCTTTCTGTTAGTTAGGATCTACCTGCAATAGACCTTTCTGTTGACTAGGCTTTTCATGCAATATACCTTACTCTTGAATAGGGTCTACATGGAATATACCATTCTATTCATTAGAGTCTGAAGCATTAAACCTTTCTATTTATTAGGGTGTACATGCAATAGACCTTACTCTTGAATAGGGTCTACATGGAATAGACCATTCTATTCATTAGAGTCTGAAGCATTAAACCTTTCTATTTATTAGGGTGTACATGCAATAGACCTTTTTATTCATTAGGATTTACGTGCAATAGACCTTTCTGTTAGTTAGGATCTACCTGCAATAGACCTTTCTGTTAGTTAGGATCTACCTGCAATAGACCTTTCTGTTGACTAGGCTTTTCATGCAATATACCTTACTCTTGGATAGGGTCTACATGGAATAGACCATTCTATTCATTAGAGTCTGAAGCATTAAACCTTTCTATTTATTAGGGTGTACATGCAATAGACCTTTTTATTCATTAGGATTTACGTGCAATAGACCTTTCTGTTAGTTAGGATCTACCTGCAATAGACCTTTCTGTTAGTTAGGATCTACCTGCAATAGACCTTTCTGTTGACTAGGCTTTTCATGCAATATACCTTACTCTTGAATAGGGTCTACATGGAATATACCATTCTATTCATTAGAGTCTGAAGCATTAAACCTTTCTATTTATTAGGGTGTACATGCAATAGACCTTACTCTTGAATAGGGTCTACATGGAATAGACCATTCTATTCATTAGAGTCTGAAGCATTAAACCTTTCTATTTATTAGGGTGTACATGCAATAGACCTTTTTATTCATTAGGATTTACGTGCAACAGAACTTTCTGTTAGTTAGGATCTACGTGCGATAGACCTTTCTGTTGACTAGGCTTTTCATGCAATATACCTTACTCTTGAATAGGGTCTACATGGAATAGACCACTCTATTCATTAGAGTCTGAAGCATTAAACCTTTCTATTTATTAGGGTGTACATGCAATAGACCTTTTTATTCATTAGGATTTACGTGCAACAGAACTTTCTGTTAGTTAGGATCTACGTGCGATAGACCTTTCTGTTGACTAGGCTTTTCATGCAATATACCTTACTCTTGAATAGGGTCTACATGGAATAGACCACTCTATTCATTAGAGTCTGAAGCATTAAACCTTTCTATTTATTAGCGTGTACATTCAATAGACCTTTTTATTCATTAGGATTTACGTGCAACAGAACTTTCTGTTAGTTAGGATCTACGTGCGATAGACCTTTCTGTTGACTAGGCTTTTCATGCAATATACCGTACTCTTGAATAGGGTCTACATGGAATAGACCACTCTATTCATTAGAGTCTGAAGCATTAAACCTTTCTATTTATTAGGGTGTACATGCAATAGACCTTTTTATTCATTAGGATTTACGTGCAATAGACCTTTCTGTTAGTTAGGATCTACGTGCGATAGACCTTTCTGTTGACTAGGCTTTTCATGCAATATACCTTACTCTTGAATAGGGTCTACATGGAATATACCATTCTATTCATTATAGTCTGAAGCATTAAACCTTTCTATTTATTAGGGTGTACATGCAATAGACCTTTTTATTCATTAGGATTTACGTGCAACAGAACTTTCTGTTAGTTAGGATCTACGTGCGATAGACCTTTCTGTTGACTAGGCTTTTCATGCAATATACCTTACTCTTGAATAGGGTCTACATGGAATAGACCATTCTATTCATTAGAGTCTGAAGCATTAAACCTTTCTATTTATTAGGGTGTACATGCAATAGACCTTTTTATTCATTAGGATTTACGTGCAATAGACCTTTCTGTTAGTTAGGATCTACGTGCGATAGACCTTTCTGTTGACTAGGCTTTTCATGCAATATACCTTACTCTTGAATAGGGTCTACATGGAATATACCATTCTATTCATTAGAGTCTGAAGCATTAAACCTTTCTATTTATTAGGGTGTACATGCAATAGACCTTTTTATTCATTAGGATTTACGTTCAATAGACCTTTCTGTTAGTTAGGATCTACCTGCAATAGACCTTTCTGTTAGTTAGGATCTACCTGCAATAGACCTTTCTGTTGACTAGGCTTTTCATGCAATATACCTTACTCTTGAATAGGGTCTACATGGAATATACCATTCTATTCATTAGAGTCTGAAGCATTAAACCTTTCTATTTATTAGGGTGTACATGCAATAGACCTTACTCTTGAATAGGGTCTACATGGAATAGACCATTCTATTCATTAGAGTCTGAAGCATTAAACCTTTCTATTTATTAGGGTGTACATGCAATAGACCTTTTTATTCATTAGGATTTACGTGCAATAGACCTTTCTGTTAGTTAGGATCTACCTGCAATAGACCTTTCTGTTAGTTAGGATCTACGTGCGATAGACCTTTCTGTTGACTAGGCTTTTCATGCAATATACCTTACTCTTGAATAGGGTCTACATGGAATATACCATTCTATTCATTATAGTCTGAAGCATTAAACCTTTCTATTTATTAGGGTGTACATGCAATAGACCTTTTTATTCATTAGGATTTACGTGCAACAGAACTTTCTGTTAGTTAGGATCTACGTGCGATAGACCTTTCTGTTGACTAGGCTTTTCATGCAATATACCTTACTCTTGAATAGGGTCTACATGGAATAGACCATTCTATTCATTAGAGTCTGAAGCATTAAACCTTTCTATTTATTAGGGTGTACATGCAATAGACCTTTTTATTCATTAGGATTTACGTGCAATAGACCTTTCTGTTAGTTAGGATCTACGTGCGATAGACATTTCTGTTGACTAGGCTTTTCATGCAATATACTTTACTCTTGAATAGGGTCTACATGGAATAGACCATTCTATTCATTAGAGTCTGAAGCATTAAACCTTTCTATTTATTAGGGTGTACATGCAATAGACCTTTTTATTCATTAGGATTTACGTGCAATAGACCTTTCTGTTAGTTAGGATCTACCTGCAATAGACCTTTCTGTTAGTTAGGATCTACCTGCAATAGACCTTTCTGTTGACTAGGTTTTCATGCAATATACCTTACTCTTGAATAGGGTCTACATGGAATATACCATTCTATTCATTAGAGTCTGAAGCATTAAACCTTTCTATTTATTAGGGTGTACATGCAATAGACCTTACTCTTGAATAGGGTCTACATGGAATAGACCATTCTATTCATTAGAGTCTGAAGCATTAAACCTTTCTATTTATTAGGGTGTACATGCAATAGACCTTTTTATTCATTAGGATTTACGTGCAATAGACCTTTCTGTTAGTTAGGATCTACCTGCAATAGACCTTTCTGTTAGTTAGGATCTACCTGCAATAGACCTTTCTGTTGACTAGGCTTTTCATGCAATATACCTTACTCTTGAATAGGGTCTACATGGAATAGACCATTCTATTCATTAGAGTCTGAAGCATTAAACCTTTCTATTTATTAGGGTGTACATGCAATAGACCTTTTTATTCATTAGGATTTACGTGCAATAGACCTTTCTGTTAGTTAGGATCTACCTGCAATAGACCTTTCTGTTAGTTAGGATCTACCTGCAATAGACCTTTCTGTTGACTAGGCTTTTCATGCAATATACCTTACTCTTGAATAGGGTCTACATGGAATATACCATTCTATTCATTAGAGTCTGAAGCATTAAACCTTTCTATTTATTAGGGTGTACATGCAATATACTTTACTCTTGAATAGGGTCTACATGGAATAGACCATTCTATTCATTAGAGTCTGAAGCATTAAACCTTTCTATTTATTAGGGTGTACATGCAATAGACCTTTTTATTCATTAGGATTTACGTGCAATAGACCTTTCTGTTAGTTAGGATCTACCTGCAATAGACCTTTCTGTTAGTTAGGATCTACCTGCAATAGACCTTTCTGTTGACTAGGCTTTTCATGCAATATACCTTACTCTTGAATAGGGTCTACATGGAATATACCATTCTATTCATTAGAGTCTGAAGCATTAAACCTTTCTATTTATTAGGGTGTACATGCAATAGACCTTACTCTTGAATAGGGTCTACATGGAATAGACCATTCTATTCATTAGAGTCTGAAGCATTAAACCTTTCTATTTATTAGGGTGTACATGCAATAGACCTTTTTATTCATTAGGATTTACGTGCAATAGACCTTTCTGTTAGTTAGGATCTACCTGCAATAGACCTTTCTGTTAGTTAGGATCTACCTGCAATAGACCTTTCTGTTGACTAGGCTTTTCATGCAATATACCTTACTCTTGAATAGGGTCTACATGGAATAGACCATTCTATTCATTAGAGTCTGAAGCATTAAACCTTTCTATTTATTAGAGTGTACATGCAATAGACCTTTTTATTCATTAGGATTTACGTGCAATAGACCTTTCTGTTAGTTAGGATCTACCTGCAATAGACCTTTCTGTTAGTTAGGATCTACCTGCAATAGACCTTTCTGTTGACTAGGCTTTTCATGCAATATACCTTACTCTTGAATAGGGTCTACATGGAATATACCATTCTATTCATTAGAGTCTGAAGCATTAAACCTTTCTATTTATTAGGGTGTACATGCAATAGACCTTACTCTTGAATAGGGTCTACATGGAATAGACCATTCTATTCATTAGAGTCTGAAGCATTAAACCTTTCTATTTATTAGGCTGTACATGCAATAGACCTTTTTATTCATTAGGATTTACGTGCAACAGAACTTTCTGTTAGTTAGGATCTACGTGCGATAGACCTTTCTGTTGACTAGGCTTTTCATGCAATATACCTTACTCTTGAATAGGGTCTACATGGAATAGACCACTCTATTCATTAGAGTCTGAAGCATTAAACCTTTCTATTTATTAGGGTGTACATGCAATAGACCTTTTTATTCATTAGGATTTACGTGCAACAGAACTTTCTGTTAGTTAGGATCTACGTGCGATAGACCTTTCTGTTGACTAGGCTTTTCATGCAATATACCTTACTCTTGAATAGGGTCTACATGGAATAGACCACTCTATTCATTAGAGTCTGAAGCATTAAACCTTTCTATTTATTAGGGTGTACATTCAATAGACCTTTTTATTCATTAGGATTTACGTGCAACAGAACTTTCTGTTAGTTAGGATCTACGTGCGATAGACCTTTCTGTTGACTAGGCTTTTCATGCAATATACCTTACTCTTGAATAGGGTCTACATGGAATAGACCACTCTATTCATTAGAGTCTGAAGCATTAAACCTTTCTATTTATTAGGGTGTACATGCAATAGACCTTTTTATTCATTAGGATTTACGTGCAATAGACCTTTCTGTTAGTTAGGATCTACGTGCGATAGACCTTTCTGTTGACTAGGCTTTTCATGCAATATACCTTACTCTTGAATAGGGTCTACATGGAATATACCATTCTATTCATTATAGTCTGAAGCATTAAACCTTTCTATTTATTAGGGTGTACATGCAATAGACCTTTTTATTCATTAGGATTTACGTGCAACAGAACTTTCTGTTAGTTAGGATCTACGTGCGAAAGACCTTTCTGTTGACTAGGCTTTTCATGCAATATACCTTACTCTTGAATAGGGTCTACATGGAATAGACCATTCTATTCATTAGAGTCTGAAGCATTAAACCTTTCTATTTATTAGGGTGTACATGCAATAGACCTTTTTATTCATTAGGATTTACGTGCAATAGACCTTTCAGTTAGTTAGGATCTACGTGCGATAGACCTTTCTGTTAGTTAGGATCTACCTGCAATAGACCTTTCTGTTGACTAGGCTTTTCATGCAATATCCCTTACTCTTGAATAGGGTCTACATGGAATATACCATTCTATTCATTAGAGTCTGAAGCATTAAACCTTTCTATTTATTAGGGTGTACATGCAATATACCTTACTCTTGAATAGGGTCTACATGGAATAGACCATTCTATTCATTAGAGTCTGAAGCATTAAACCTTTCTATTTATTAGGGTGTACATGCAATAGACCTTTTTATTCATTAGGATTTACGTGCAATAGACCTTTCTGTTAGTTAGGATCTACCTGCAATAGACCTTTCTGTTAGTTAGGATCTACCTGCAATAGACCTTTCTGTTGACTAGGCTTTTCATGCAATATACCTTACTCTTGAATATGGTCTACATGGAATATACCATTCTATTCATTAGAGTCTGAAGCATTAAACCTTTCTATTTATTAGGGTGTACATGCAATAGACCTTACTCTTGAATAGGGTCTACATGGAATAGACCATTCTATTCATTAGAGTCTGAAGCATTAAACCTTTCTATTTATTAGGGTGTACATGCAATAGACCTTTTTATTCATTAGGATTTACGTGCAATAGACCTTTCTGTTAGTTAGGATCTACCTGCAATAGACCTTTCTGTTAGTTAGGATCTACCTGCAATAGACCTTTCTGTTGACTAGGCTTTTCATGCAATATACCTTACTCTTGAATAGGGTCTACATGGAATAGACCATTCTATTCATTAGAGTCTGAAGCATTAAACCTTTCTATTTATTAGGGTGTACATGCAATAGACCTTTTTATTCATTAGGATTTACGTGCAATAGACCTTTCTGTTAGTTAGGATCTACCTGCAATAGACCTTTCTGTTAGTTAGGATCTACCTGCAATAGACCTTTCTGTTGACTAGGCTTTTCATGCAATATACCTTACTCTTGAATAGGGTCTACATGGAATATACCATTCTATTCATTAGAGTCTGAAGCATTAAACCTTTCTATTTATTAGGGTGTACATGCAATAGACCTTACTCTTGAATAGGGTCTACATGGAATAGACCATTCTATTCATTAGAGTCTGAAGCATTAAACCTTTCTATTTATTAGGGTGTACATGCAATAGACCTTTTTATTCATTAGGATTTACGTGCAACAGAACTTTCTGTTAGTTAGGATCTACGTGCGATAGACCTTTCTGTTGACTAGGCTTTTCATGCAATATACCTTACTCTTGAATAGGGTCTACATGGAATAGACCACTCTATTCATTAGAGTCTGAAGCATTAAACCTTTCTATTTATTAGGGTGTACATGCAATAGACCTTTTTATTCATTAGGATTTACGTGCAACAGAACTTTCTGTTAGTTAGGATCTACGTGCGATAGACCTTTCTGTTGACTAGGCTTTTCATGCAATATACCTTACTCTTGAATAGGGTCTACATGGAATAGACCACTCTATTCATTAGAGTCTGAAGCATTAAACCTTTCTATTTATTAGGGTGTACATGCAATAGACCTTTTTATTCATTAGGATTTACGTGCAATAGACCTTTCTGTTAGTTAGGATCTACGTGCGATAGACCTTTCTGTTGACTAGGCTTTTCATGCAATATACCTTACTCTTGAATAGGGTCTACATGGAATATACCATTCTATTCATTATAGTCTGAAGCATTAAACCTTTCTATTTATTAGGGTGTACATGCAATAGACCTTTTTATTCATTAGGATTTACGTGCAACAGAACTTTCTGTTAGTTAGGATCTACGTGCGATAGACCTTTCTGTTGACTAGGCTTTTCATGCAATATACCTTACTCTTGAATAGGGTCTACATGGAATAGACCATTCTATTCATTAGAGTCTGAAGCATTAAACCTTTCTATTTATTAGGGTGTACATGCAATAGACCTTTTTATTCATTAGGATTTACGTGCAATAGACCTTTCTGTTAGTTAGGATCTACGTGCGATAGACCTTTCTGTTGACTAGGCTTTTCATGCAATATACCTTACTCTTGAATAGGGTCTACATGGAATAGACCATTCTATTCATTAGAGTCTGAAGCATTAAACCTTTCTATTTATTAGGGTGTACATGCAATAGACCTTTTTATTCATTAGGATTTACGTGCAATAGACCTTTCTGTTAGTTAGGATCTACCTGCAATAGACCTTTCTGTTAGTTAGGATCTACCTGCAATAGACCTTTCTGTTGACTAGGCTTTTCATGCAATATACCTTACTCTTGAATAGGGTCTACATGGAATATACCATTCTATTCATTAGAGTCTGAAGCATTAAACCTTTCTATTTATTAGGGTGTACATGCAATAGACCTTACTCTTGAATAGGGTCTACATGGAATAGACCATTCTATTCATTAGAGTCTGAAGCATTAAACCTTTCTATTTATTAGGGTGTACATGCAATAGACCTTTTTATTCATTAGGATTTACGTGCAATAGACCTTTCTGTTAGTTAGGATCTACCTGCAATAGACCTTTCTGTTAGTTAGGATCTACCTGCAATAGACCTTTCTGTTGACTAGGCTTTTCATGCAATATACCTTACTCTTGAATAGGGTCTACATGGAATAGACCATTCTATTCATTAGAGTCTGAAGCATTAAACCTTTCTATTTATTAGGGTGTACATGCAATAGACCTTTTTATTCATTAGGATTTACGTGCAATAGACCTTTCTGTTAGTTAGGATCTACCTGCAATAGACCTTTCTGTTAGTTAGGATCTACCAGCAATAGACCTTTCTGTTGACTAGGCTTTTCATGCAATATACCTTACTCTTGAATAGGGTCTACATGGAATATACCATTCTATTCATTAGAGTCTGAAGCATTAAACCTTTCTATTTATTAGGGTGTACATGCAATAGACCTTACTCTTGAATAGGGTCTACATGGAATAGACCATTCTATTCATTAGAGTCTGAAGCATTAAACCTTTCTATTTATTAGGGTGTACATGCAATAGACCTTTTTATTCATTAGGATTTACGTGCAATAGACCTTTCTGTTAGTTAGGATCTACCTGCAATAGACCTTTCTGTTAGTTAGGATCTACCTGCAATAGACCTTTCTGTTGACTAGGCTTTTCATGCAATATACCTTACTCTTGAATAGGGTCTACATGGAATAGACCATTCTATTCATTAGAGTCTGAAGCATTAAACCTTTCTATTTATTAGGGTGTACATGCAATAGACCTTTTTATTCATTAGGATTTACGTGCAATAGACCTTTCTGTTAGTTAGGATCTACCTGCAATAGACCTTTCTGTTAGTTAGGATCTACCTGCAATAGACCTTTCTGTTGACTAGGCTTTTCATGCAATATACCTTACTCTTGAATAGGGTCTACATGGAATATACCATTCTATTCATTAGAGTCTGAAGCATTAAACCTTTCTATTTATTAGGGTGTACATGCAATAGACCTTACTCTTGAATAGGGTCTACATGGAATAGACCATTCTATTCATTAGAGTCTGAAGCATTAAACCTTTCTATTTATTAGGGTGTACATGCAATAGACCTTTTTATTCATTAGGATTTACGTGCAACAGAACTTTCTGTTAGTTAGGATCTACGTGCGATAGACCTTTCTGTTGACTAGGCTTTTCATGCAATATACCTTACTCTTGAATAGGGTCTACATGGAATAGACCACTCTATTCATTAGAGTCTGAAGCATTAAACTTTTCTATTTATTAGGGTGTACATGCAATAGACCTTTTTATTCATTAGGATTTACGTGCAACAGAACTTTCTGTTAGTTAGGATCTACGTGCGATAGACCTTTCTGTTAACTAGGCTTTTCATGCAATATACCTTACTCTTGAATAGGGTCTACATGGAATAGACCACTCTATTCATTAGAGTCTGAAGCATTAAACCTTTCTATTTATTAGGGTGTACATGCAATAGACCTTTTTATTCATTAGGATTTACGTGCAACAGAACTTTCTGTTAGTTAGGATCTACGTGCGATAGACCTTTCTGTTGACTAGGCTTTTCATGCAATATACCTTACTCTTGAATAGGGTCTACATGGAATAGACCACTCTATTCATTAGAGTCTGAAGCATTAAACCTTTCTATTTATTAGGGTGTACATGCAATAGACCTTTTTATTCATTAGGATTTACGTGCAATAGACCTTTCTGTTAGTTAGGATCTACGTGCGATAGACCTTTCTGTTGACTAGGCTTTTCATGCAATATACCTTACTCTTGAATAGGGTCTACATGGAATATACCATTCTATTCATTAGAGTCTGAAGCATTAAACCTTTCTATTTATTAGGGTGTACATGCAATAGACCTTTTTATTCATTAGGATTTACGTGCAACAGAACTTTCTGTTAGTTAGGATCTACGTGCGATAGACCTTTCTGTTGACTAGGCTTTTCATGCAATATACCTTACTCTTGAATAGGGTCTACATGGAATAGACCATTCTATTCATTAGAGTCTGAAGCATTAAACCTTTCTATTTATTAGGGTGTACATGCAATAGACCTTTTTATTCATTAGGATTTACGTGCAATAGACCTTTCTGTTAGTTAGGATCTACGTGCGATAGACCTTTCTGTTGACTAGGCTTTTCATGCAATATACCTTACTCTTGAATAGGGTCTACATGGAATAGACCATTCTATTCATTAGAGTCTGAAGCATTAAACCTTTCTATTTATTAGGGTGTACATGCAATAGACCTTACTCTTGAATAGGGTCTACATGGAATAGACAATTCTATTCATTCGAGTCTGAAGCATTAAACCTTTCTATTTATTAGGGTGTACATGCAATAGACCTTTTTATTCATTAGGATTTACGTGCAATAGACCTTTCTGTTAGTTAGGATCTACCTGCAATAGACCTTTCTGTTAGTTAGGATCTACCTGCAATAGACCTTTCTGTTGACTAGGCTTTTCATGCAATATACCTTACTCTTGAATAGGGTCTACATGGAATATACCATTCTATTCATTAGAGTCTGAAGCATTAAACCTTTCTATTTATTAGGGTGTACATGCAATAGACCTTACTCTTGAATAGGGTCTACATGGAATAGACAATTCTATTCATTCGAGTCTGAAGCATTAAACCTTTCTATTTATTAGGGTGTACATGCAATAGACCTTTTTATTCATTAGGATTTTCGTGCAATAGACCTTTCTGTTAGTTAGGATCTACCTGCAATAGACCTTTCTGTTAGTTAGGATCTACCTGCAATAGACCTTTCTGTTGACTAGGCTTTTCATGCAATATACCTTACTCTTGAATAGGGTCTACATGGAATATACCATTCTATTCATTAGAGTCTGAAGCATTAAACCTTTCTATTTATTAGGGTGTACATGCAATAGACCTTACTCTTGAATAGGGTCTACATGGAATAGACCATTCTATTCATTAGAGTCTGAAGCATTAAACCTTTCTATTTATTAGGGTGTACATGCAATAGACCTTTTTATTCATTAGGATTTACGTGCAACAGAACTTTCTGTTAGTTAGGATCTACCTGCAATAGACCTTTCTGTTGACTAGGCTTTTCATGCAATATACCTTACTCTTGAATAGGGTCTACATGGAATAGACCATTCTATTCATTAGAGTCTGAAGCATTAAACCTTTCTATTTATTAGGGTGTACATGCAATAGACCTTTTTATTCATTAGGATTTACGTGCAATAGACCTTTCTGTTAGTTAGGATCTACCTGCAATAGACCTTTCTGTTGACTAGGCTTTTCATGCAATATACCTTACTCTTGAATAGGGTCTACATGGAATATACCATTCTATTCATTAGAGTCTGAAGCATTAAACCTTTCTATTTATTAGGGTGTACATGCAATAGACCTTTTTATTCATTAGGATTTACGTGCAATAGACCTTTCTGTTAGTTAGGATCTACGTGCGATAGACCTTTCTGTTGATTAGGGTCTACATTTAATAGACCTTTCTGTTGATTAGGGGCTACATTCAATAGGCGTTTTTATTGATTAGAGTCTACATGCAATAGACCTTTTTATTCATTAGGATTTACGTGCAACAGAACTTTCTGTTAGTTAGGATCTACCTGCAATAGACCTTTCTGTTGACTAGGCTTTTCATGCAATATACCTTACTCTTGAATAGGGTCTACATGGAATATACCATTCTATTCATTAGAGTCTGAAGCATTAAACCTTTCTATTTATTAGGGTGTACATGCAATAGACCTTTTTATTCATTAGGATTTACGTGCAATAGACCTTTCTGTTAGTTAGGATCTACGTGCGATAGACCTTTCTGTTGATTAGGGTCTACATTTAATAGACCTTTCTGTTGATTAGGGGCTACATTCAATAGGCGTTTTTATTGATTAGAGTCTACATGCAATATAACTTTCTGTTGATTAGAGTCTACATGCAAAAGATCTTTTTTTGATTAGGGTCTACATGTTATGGACCTTTCTGTTGATTAGACTCTACGTCCAATAGGCGTTTTTGTTAATTCGGGTCTACATGCAATAGGCCTTTCAGTTGATTAGGGTCTGAAGCATTAAACCTTTCTATTGATTAGGGTCTAAGTGCACAGAACAAACCTTTCTATAAAGAAGGTACAAAGTGCTTAGTAATTCATTCACATCTGTAAAGGATTTGTTTGAACATGAAGGTATTTAAGATACTGTATAGTACTGTTTACATTCTAAAACCTTTGTCATTGAAACAAATTAAATTTTGAATGAATTCTCAGAAGCAGCACTTTATGTACGCTCAATTAACATTAAAATTTATTTTCCTAAATGAAAAAGCATCCAATATATCCCTGCAGCCAAGCGGAATCCAAAGTAACTGTAAAAGCAAGGTAAATGTAATTAGCAAAGAAAGAAATTTGTAGTAAAAGTTCTGAAATTCGTTTGTAAAATGGCAAGAGAAATGACGACCTATATTAAGAGAGTTAGTTCTAACTGAAGCTTTCAACTTGAAACCAAACGGGTTTAATTTTCTTTCTGCTTTCACGGTCGAACTACTGTTTATTTAACAAACAATACTTACATTTACATCAATCCCAAAAAGTTTTTAATTATAACGTCATCAATATCTTACATTAGTATATTAGTTTTTAACACAATTACTAAACCGTAATATGCATAAAATTTGAATAATTAAATTCTCTTACTAACAAATAAACGTTCTTGTTTAACTCATAAATTATATATGTAATTTAAAATTTATTGTTTAGCATTTCAATAAAATGATGAATTTGTTAGTTACACTTATGGTATCAACTTGGCAAAAAACCCTACTTACTGATATTTTTCAACAGTCTTGTCTGTGACACAGCATCGAACAATGGACT
The DNA here is from genome assembly GCA_036971475.1 of Prosapia bicincta. NCBI lineage: Eukaryota > Metazoa > Arthropoda > Insecta > Hemiptera > Cercopidae > Prosapia > Prosapia bicincta. The sequence continues at coordinate 275,819,776 of JBAIZL010000005.1, read as the reverse complement.
GACCTAATGCGATACACACTCACACACACACACACACACACACACACACACACACACACACACACACATACACACACACACACATATATATATATATATATATATATATATATATATATATATATATTGCAATATGTTTTCTTGTGTATTAATAAAGAACAAAAGTCAAAATACAAATACAAGAATTATATTTGAATTTACAATTCTATATATATATATATATATATATATATATATATATATATATATATATATATATATTTAAATAATATAATTCTACAATAATATATATATATATATATATATATATATATATATATATATATATATATATATTTAAACCTAAGTTATTTAAATATAACTTTTCTTTTAGGTTATATATTTAATTACCTTTACACTCTTTTAACTCACCTTCAGGTTTCTAATTTTTAACATAACTTACATTTAATCTTGACACTTATTAATACACATTATACCCATTTACCTTTTAATAATACTAAGTGACAAGATTGATTACTTAACTAATATTACGATTACAGAAAAAACAAAGATGGACTATTAAGGCTTTAGGTTATTACAATAAAGTTTAAAATGACAGTGTTAATTGCTCTTTTTCTGGGGTCGTTATTATGGATATTTTTTATAAATTAGAACGTGGTGAAAAAACACTAGATTATTATTTTATACTAAAGAATTTAAAATTGTTCTGCATTTACTGTTTATACAGCTCTGTTGGCTAATTTTAATGAAAAGAAAAAAAAAGTACTTATTGTTTGTCCATTTCCTTGGATCTTGACCGTTGATACTGCTTCTCTGCACTTTGACATAACTGACTTATTTTTCCTAATTCCTTAATAAATTATTTACGACGCACTTTTTTACATTATACAAATACAAAATTTCCTTTTCCCTTAATTCTATTAACAATTTTTTGTCCTTTGTTAACATTACTGACACTCGGCCCCCCCCCAATACGTTTGCCCTCTTCTAAAGTTCTTCCTAAACTCCTCGATCACTTCCTTTTTCAACCTCGCGACATCTTTCCCCCCTCACGTATTTTCAATTAATTTCGTCATTCCCCTAACCATCTACAAAGACCTTGTTGTAACGGTACATTATTATAACCAATGTAATTTGGAAAGTCATATCTTAAAATAGTTGAACCCTTCTTTTGTTAAAGATTCCCCAGCCCCTTTATGACTACACTCGAAATAGAACAATGGTCATGTACTTGTCCGTAATTTTTAGTAACTACTCTGGTCGATTTGGTTTAATATTTCTTACAACTATTTTACTTGTTGGATATAAGCTGAATTTATTCTTTAGCCTCAAACGTTATACACAATATCAAGAGCACAGTGGTACAATATATTACAATAAAAATATTGAAAAGAACCCCAATACCACAAAAATAATCAAAAATAACAAATAAGACAAGTTACTTAAGATTAAACCCTTATGTACATTTCGATGACCATGTCATCATCATCAGAGGGTCTAGTTACAAAACACAATCTAGCACACAAGAAGTTTGTGTTATCTAACTTCGAATCTAACTTCTTGTGTGCTAGATTGTGTTTTGTAACTAGACCCTCTGATGATGATGACATGGTCATCGAAATGTACATAAGGGTTTAATCTTAAGTAACTTGTCTTATTTGTTATTTTTGATTATTTTTGTGGTATTGGGGTTCTTTTCAATATTTTTATTGTAATATATTGTACCACTGTGCTCTTGATATTGTGTATTATCATGGCTTCCCGGTCAACTGAGCAAAACCTTTTTAGTAAGTTAAGTTTAAAAATAAGTTCATTACAAGTAGATATCGGTTTTTTAGATCATTCTAGTTTGTAACTTCTTGTGTGCTAGATTGTGTTTTGTAACTAGACCCTCTGATGATGATGACATGGTCATCGAAATGTACATAAGGGTTTAATCTTAAGTAACTTGTCTTATTTGTTATTTTTGATTATTTTTGTGGTATTGGGGTTCTTTTCAATATTTTTATTGCTCAAACGTTATGTTAATATATATATATATATATATATATATATATATATATATATATATCGGGTGGATCTAGGAGAGATATCTGCAAGACAGGACATTTAATGGGTGGGAAGGTATGAGTATCATAAGGTATTACTCCCTGTATACGCCTAATTAACCGTAGTATCTCAATGCCCTGCTGCAGTATTGAAGCGGCTGCTTGTTACCGACTTCGCTAAACGTATTTACCTGGTAACAGGCATGCCTACTTCTAGCAATACCAGTAACAAATCTTTTTCGTTCTAACCTAATCCCACCTAGAATGCATCATTCGCTACGACAAATTTGTATCCCTGATTATATCATTGTAAAAAGTGTCAAAGGAAACTAACTTTTATTAAACATAAAACTAAATTTTAATACTGAGTTTAGTAATGTTGTGAATTTTATAAAATTTGCATATATCAGAATAAAAATATAACTATTTTTGTCGTTAGTTAATTTTTAGACTGCATTTTCAAATTATTAGTTTAGATGCAGAACTATTTAGATAAAGCAGAACTATTGTCTATTATATGTAAGTGTTCTATTAAAAATGAAACAAACTTCTGCAGAAGCATTTGAGGGAATACCGCAATTTAAAAGGTTTTAAATCTAATTTTGTAATTAATCTCATTTATTATTATAACAAATAGGTGCAAAACCAAAGCATCTATAACATTATTAAAATCCAATAATATTTTCTGAAAATTGTAACGTTTCTAGCCCTTTATACCTAGTAAGTATTACTTTTATTTGAAATGTGATTCTGCTTTTGACCAACATAATTAATTTTTACTTACCAGGGCTCTAGTTCTACGCCACAGGTCAGGCAAATTACTGTCTGTCTGTAACGCTCTTCATATCTTGAAGGTAGAACTAGGTTACTTGTGAAATGAGTATTGAGAGTTTTAAAATACAAAGTTAAACCATTTAAACTAGCAGAGTCTCATTAAATTCTTATTAAATCAAGATGTATGGGATTTGTGTGCTCGTTAAATAATTGCTCTCTTAAATCTTCAATTGAAACAAATCAAACATATTTTATTTAGCAAAAAAATTATAAAGTTACAAACCAACATACATATTTCTGAAACATTTCGTTAGTTACTGATTTGTGAACATTTAACAATTTACTTATGAGGAAATTTACATATTAACAAATCAATGGCTGAAATGACTCTGTTTTCGAGTTTGCTTGCTTGCTCTTTTCATAATTAATTCTTACAATTTAAACTGAAAACAATTACACTAAATAATGTATAAATTAAATTTATGTACTATTGAAAAATTTTAAGTTTATTAATTTTGTACTAAACTGTTTAAACATTTAAATTTTGTGATAGTTCACCAAAGTTTGAATTTGTTCGCGTAGCTGTTTTAACAAGGTGTAGTCTCGCATCCTTCTATTGGAAAAATCCACACAATATACGCTCGGTCATGATTTTGAAAAAGGCTTCAGTAACTCAGCGTTCGATCTTTGTTCTTGGCGACGCGCGCTGTGTTATATATTCTGATTACAAGAAATTAAAAGAAAGACTATTACATTAAAAATTTAAAACAAAACATTTCCTCGCTCCTCGCACTACAGACATGTGTGTGTTCCTACATCTTGGTTACGAGAGAGTTAAATTATCGGTCGCAAGCAGGCGTCCTAGTTACCGCGCATCGATGTGCGCATATTACTTTAATATTAGTTTCAAACTCTTCTTACAGATGCCACTACCAACCAGAGATTTGATTTATTTCTAACAAATCACAATTTTTTTGATCTAGTTCCATTATTGTTACATTTTTTAATACATTCTCGTTCGTTTCCTGAAATTTCCTTTTTTAATATGTAACACAATCTAAAATGTGTTACAAAATAGTATCGTAAATATTATTTTATTAATTCTAGACTCAAAGCTACAAAACTTACGTAAATAGTCGTAAAATCTTGCATTTTTATAACACTAACAGGATTATGCTAGTGTGTTAGGAAAATGGACATAAAAATGTCAAAGCCAATTTTATAGTTGAATTATAGTTAAATATTTGTATACATTCAATTATTTTAAACTATTGTATTAATACAGTATCTTAAATCACTAATAAATTGGTCTTGTTATAATAATTTTAATATTGCAGTATTAATAACAGTTAAAATATCATTTTTTTTATATACTTAAATCGATTCAGCTTCCAAGCTCCAATCTTTCGTCTTCATCAAACAACAAGGTTATATTCACACATGATTTCCACCAATTGTACCACAAACCAATAGTGTGCTTTAGGAAGTACATGAACGCAATGGCGTATACGGTCAAGGCCAAACCTAACAATACTGGGACAGATCCATCGGTCAATTGTAACTGAATTTCGTATTTCCGATCAAAGATAAAAGCGAGGGCAACAAGACCTGAAAACATTGATGTAGCCAACAATAGCAGAAAGTCAGACTCAATAAAAAAGCGAACCTCCGGGTGTCCAATCCAAGCGACTACACTCCGCAGACAGCTGTAACGTCTTGTCACAATGGCTTTGTACTGGAAGCCACAGAGTTCGCAATTACGACGCATCGAAGTGCTCGCCCATTGTTGCAGGCACTTACGGTGGGCGTGTTGCAGAGTCCCTGAAAGCAGTGGATTTAGCTTGTGTTACAATACGCTTCTATAAATAAGCAAAGGTTATTATTACATCATTGTACAATATACATATCATTAACCAGAATAATTAAAATGAAATATAACCCTTATAATTATAAAACATAACGTATTCGATTAAACATTTACACTTCTTTATGTATAATCAATTAATACAAGTCAAAAACCAAATATTTTTAAGTACTTTAAAAAAAAATTTTTTTAATATCACATTAAAGTGGGAATATTTTCAGTTTTTTAATATAATAAAGTGGAGTAAAATGGTAACCCAAACGATGACTAGGCTTTTCCCTATATATATATATATATATATATATATATATATGTGTGTGTGTGTGTGTGTGTGTGTGTGTGTGTGTGTATCTGCGTGTGTGTGTGTGTTTGTGTGTGTGTGTGTGTGTGTATCTGCGTGTGTGTGTGTGTTTGTGTGTGTGTGTGTGTGTGTGTGTGTGTGTGTGTGTATGCGTGTGTGTGTGTGTATCTGTGTGTGTGTGTGTGTGTTTATGTGTGTGTGTGTGTGTGTGTGTGTGTGTGTGTGTGTGTGTGTGTGTGTGTGTGTGTGTGTGTGTGTGTGTGTCTGTCTGTGTGTGTGTGTTTGTGTCTGTGTGTGTGTGTGTGTGTGTGTGTGTGTGTGTGTGTGTGTAATGTGTGTGTGTTTGTGTGTAAAAAACAAGAGTAACATAAATACAATAATAATTTATTGAATTATGCAATTCAAAGGTTTTTGTTGGCAAACAGTAACATCCTCAGGAATAATAAAGAATATCAAGCATACACATGTTAGCGAGATCCAACAAACAGTGTTGCTAAATCTATTACAATATTGTCAAATTTATTCATTTCCTCCTTTAACATTACATTCATTGAATATAATATCAAAATTTTATTTCATTTGTTTCTGTTCATTTATCAATTTGTTAATAATACACGTATATTAATTATATATTTCTAAAGCTTCATAGATAATAATTCTTAAGCCTTTGTTTATTTCCTTTATAAGCATCATATTATGTATATTAGGAAATATATAATTATTATTGATACAATGATAAGAAAAATTCGTTTTATATATGTCTGGTTTTTCATTTGCATTAAAATACTCTTTACATCTATCCTTACGTTTTTTCTTAGTTTGCCCAATATAAACTATATTATAGTAATTGCATTCTAATTTATATACATCGTTGGTTTGTGCATATTAAGAATGTTATTATTATTATTCATTATATTTATAAATGTATTATAAGTTTTATATGCAAATTAAACTTTTGCACCCCTAATCAACTTTATGATATTTTTTATTTCATTACCAGTAAATGTATATGATCTCATTGTTTTATCATCATTATTTGTGGAAATTAAACTATTACGTTGTTTTTTAAACATATTATGATTAAGTTTACCTACAGTTCTCTTTTAATAACCATTCTTTATTGCTATTTGATAAATATTGTTTTACTCTCTAGTTTTATTTTCATTATTCATATTTATTTTATGCAATCTGTATGATAAATTGTATATTCCAGCCGTTTTTTTATTATTTGGACGATTAGAATTAATAGGTATTATTTGGTTTGTTAATGTCGGTTTAAGATATCTACTATACTCGAATTCATCATTACGTCTTGCTATTGTTATATCTAGATAATTGATATCAAGTAAATTTGATATAATTTTACAATATTAAGATGATAAAATAAATAATATTAAATAATATAAATAATAATATTATGATAATAATAAAGACATAAGATAAAAACTATTGTTGGTTTATATATATATTATAAACCTATTAACTATTTTTGATAAAATAAATGAAATAAACAAAAATATTAATTTTACTTATGAAATGGAAAAAGTTAAAGTTCCATTATTGAAAACTGAAACTATATTAGTAATATCCATTGCTAGGTAACCAATTCTTTAATAATCTAAAGAATAACCAACCTTTGCAGAGGCAAGGGGATGTCAACTCCTCTCCAGAGGCAGTAAGGCAGATCCTGCACACAGCGGAGGAGACAGGGTGCACCCTCGGCAAGATATCTGGTAAATGTGTCACTTCTCGCTCATCAGACATATCCTTACATTGAACAACTTTTGGAAAAACCTAATCCATAACTATAATTTTAATATAAATAAAAGTTAAAATTTAATGTATTCTAATGTTTGTATTGTTGCCAATTCAGTTTCCAAGACATCGACAAATGATGCATAGGCTATTGTAATTAGGAATTATAAATATTTCACTTTTAAAACTCGTTCATATTAATATTTATATTAATTAAAACAACCTCTCACCACAAATTCAACAAATTTTATTTTAACCTTAAATACATTTCGACTACAAAGTAATCATCTTCAGAGGTATTTTTACAAATAACTAACTTACAGCTAAACCTATGCGTATTTATAAGCACGGGAACTCCTTGGCCCCGCCCCCTACACTATCCGACCAATCATGTTACGAGTAACAACTAGGCCTGGTCTAACAGAAGGAGTTACCGTTACATTATTTTTGAATTTTAGAGTAATTATTAAATTTGCACATTTAACAATTAAAACTATAACTATCTGTTAACTAATAGATACAATTGGAAATTCGGGATAGGCCCTTTGTCAGAATTTAATCATTCATTAGTTTCATATTTATTAATAAACATACTTTCGAAACTATTTAACATATTTTTTGATTTAACATTTTTAATTAATGTAAGGTTATTTATATCTAAGTTATGAATAGTTTCTAAGATATGTTCAGCTACACTTGATTTCTCTGGCCTTTGAAATTTTATATGACTAATGTGTTCTTTGAATCTAGTGGACATTTTTCGTTTAGTTTGACCAATATAAATCTTTTCACATAAATTCTGACAAAAGGCCTATCCCGATTTCCCAATTGTATCTATTAGTTAAGAGATAGTTATAGTTTTAATTGTTAAATGCTGAAATTTAATAATTACTGTAAAATTCAAAAATATTGTAACGGTAACTCCTTCTGTTAGACCAGACCTAGTTGTTACTCGTAACATGATTGGTCGGATAGTGTAGGGAGTGTGGCCAAGGAGTTCCCGTTGCTTATAAATACGCATAGGTTTAGCTGTAAGTTAGTTATTTGTAAAAATACCTCTGAAGATGATTACTTTGTAGTCGAAATTTACATAAGGTTAAAATAAAATTTGTTGAATTTGTGGTGAGAGGCTGTTTTGATAAATATAAACATTTACGCCACAGTTACTTTAAGTTGTTGTCGTTCATATTAAATTAAATATATGCCTAGTATTTAGTGTCACGCGTATTAAGATAGAAAATTAATAGATAGAAATTATATTCTATATTAGTATAGAAAATTTTATTTTAAAATAAACAAAATAATTCTTAAAATATATTTGTTATTTTCTGGGAAACATATTTATTAACAAAAAGCTATTACAATCAACTAGGGCCTCGTAGCACCAGTTACTGCTAATTATTGAATTACAATAAACGTAAATGAAATACTCACTGTTAAATACTTTACAATAGTTTAAATACTATATAATTAATGTGATTTTAACACCAATACATTTTATGCTAGAATCACAATAGTATTTCTTGGTAAACAATGTTTTTTGCGTCACTATTTTCATCCCGTCCACGAATTTACGGTCTTCCTTCATTACATTTCAACATATTCACTTAAACAAAACACTAAAATCAACAAACATAAACAATAAGTTACGCAATGTTCTTTTAAACTATCCTTTGCCATTATTTTTACTGCACACCATTCCCAAATAATTTTACACAAACTCGTAGTCTTCTTTCGTTAGCTACAGTTCACCAAAACCGAACAAAAAACAAAGTAATATAATTTTTTTTTCAAGTCAATTCCTACTTAAGTCAACAAAGAAAGATTTTATTTTAGTTACTTTTTATTTTATAATTAGAACTAATATAAATTTGTATAAACATATACCAAAAACACAATTATAATAGCAAAATAGAAAGCGAATTTCTTTGCAATTTTCAATTTTTCTTTCTATGTATGGTGTTGTACTATAATTATTGTTTTTTACTATTTATACGCTTTCTTACTTTCATCGCTTGCTTTGTGTTGTAGATCCTTATCGCTTTCCTTTCGCAGTGTCAGTTTGTGAAGCAAGGTTCGATGCCGTTAATCTAGTTTGTTTGTTTATTTTACTCTTTTCATTCATTTTTAATCCCAGAGCATTATTTATGATATTGAATGGTAACCATGACAGCGGTTTAAGGTTTGCAATGGAGGTTACGAAGACAACCAGATGGGGTAAACGAAAAATGCATATACATCTTTCAGAAGTTCAATTCTAGCTCTGGGAAAGTTAGTTCAGTGCCAAAGTGCTAGATCTAAATTCCGCCAATTTTTAAAAACTTGATAATTGAACTGGATTTGAAAAATTAAAACCTATTTAATTACCGATTAAACATTTTGTACAAGATATATATATATATATATATATATGTGTGTGTGTGTGTGTGTGTGTGTGTGTGTGTGTGTGTGTGTGTGTGTGTGTGTGTGTGTGTGTGTGTGTGTGTGTGTGTGTTTGTGTGTGTGTGTGTGTGTGTGTGTGTGTGTGTGTGTGTGTGTGTGTGTGTGTGTGTGTGTGTGTGTGTGTGTGTGTGTGTGTGTGTGTGTGTGTGTGTGTGTGTGTGTGTGTGTGTGTGTGTGTGTGTGTGTGTGTGTGTGTGTGTGTGTGTGTGTGTAAGGAGAGTGTGGCCTAATAGAAGGAATTTAATTCATATTTGTTGATTCCATCTTCACGTAAGCTACTAGTTTTCACTAAGATACTTGTAAATATTTTACAAACTTGCCTATAGTAGCACATACTTATATTTGTTAAGGACGGTCGTTTTGGGAGATTTGACCCATTGTCAACTCGAACCGTAACTGATCTCAAGGTTTTCGTAGGTTATGCTATTAGGGTAAAGGTGGGATATTATGGTGGCTGTGTGGGTGTACTTTGTGAGCCTTAGGAGTTACGATGTCAAAACGTGTGTGTGAGTTATAATGTTATTGTGTGTTGAGTATGTGTGTAGGGTGTAGTTTGAAATGTCTGTATATTTCGTATTGTTCTGTTGTGTAACGTTGGTTATTTCTGTGTTGTTTATGAAGAATTTGTAGGTTAGACGTTATGTCTATGTAGTCATGTTTTGTGTAGTTGAGATGATCGGCGAAGTTTGATTGGTATTTATTGTTTGTTAGTGCTTTTATATGTTCTTGGTAACGTGTGTAGAAGGACCTCCCTGTCTCGTCTATGTAAAACCTGGGGCACGAGTCTAACCAATACACTACGAAAATACAATTAACTCACAATACATATGAATATAACTCAGAATACTTAACTCCCAATGCTCACAAAGTACACCCCTACTATAGGCAATTTTGTAAATATTTACAAGTGTTTTAGGGAATTTAATTATAAAATGATTGAACAATCAAAACTACATCAACTAATTAATCACTATCTGACATATAGCGCTTACATGTTAATACGCCTACTGAAGCTGCACTGTATTTAACGAACATTATAAGTACATAACCTACCACCACGTCTTCTTACAAGAGCGTAATTAAAAATTAAACATTAAAAAACCCGTTTGTGGCAATCATCCTCTAGCGAGCTGCCTCCATCTTAAATGCGCTAGCGCTTAGTAGCGCTAACACACGTGAAGGAAGCTGAATTGTTGCCCATGCACTAAGATGAAAGCGCAATCCTAGCGCTATCTGTACAGAGCTGCACTCTGTTATTTCGAAAATGTACTTTCCACTGAGCCTATGCTTAAACCTAAAAGCAGATCTAGTGTATTCATTCCCTCAAAACGAAAAAATCAGTAATGATTTACGAGAGCAATCTGTAAACTACTTTAATTTATTTATTAAATCCTACAATAAATATTTTAAAAAATATCAGCACCTAAATAACCTTTCATGGAAGGCTGAGATATGAAACTTTGTTTTCATTACTAATATCCTACAGGGCATATTGTTGTATTGTTTTGCGAGCGGAAAAATTTGTATCTCCAAAATGTCGTTATGCTAATTTTCTTTTCATTTAAAATATTGCCAGAAAAATTAGAGCCTAAACTGTGGTATAGCTGTTCACATCAGCCTACTTATAGTAATAATTATGTCTAAAATAAAGATTAGAGAAATACATTAAAATGTGCCTGAAAGTGTTAAAATATTTACAAATCATGCAGGCCTATTAGAACCTACTATAGGCCTATCTGCTGTATACTTGCCTGGATAATGATTGACTTAAGGTTATGGTGACGTATAAGATATTTATTCCTGAGTATATTTTCTAATAAATCCTTATAATGTCTTTCTGAAACAAAATTGTTGAGTTTCTTAAAAATTTTAAAAATGTCAACATAATTTAAAATATAAAAACCTTTAAACATAATAATTATTGAAAACAAAGGAGCTCGATCATTTTATATTATATTTTTAACATTTACGAAAGTTTTATTTTGAACATTTATGTAATTTCTAAAATAAAACTATATATTTTTGATACTGTTTCGCGTGGTACTACTATTAAAATTAGTGTATTCTAGTATAGAATGTAACTTGAATAGAAATTCTGAATTAGAAACTTGTTTTCAATTTTTAAATGTCAAGAAAATATAACCTAAATTGAAGAGAACAAGAAAGTATCCCCGTAAATGTTAACACAGTAAAAGATAAGACAAATAACATATTTTGCATGAAATAACTCCATCCACTTTGAATGTAAATCTTTTTGAAATAAATACAAGTAATTTACATCGATATTTTTTAGACATCTGGACTACATTTTTATAAATTTAAATAACCTGCGTGACTCATGGTCTCCATTAAAAGCAAACCATTTTCTTTAATCGTATAATGTGCTTTAATAAAGCTTTATTGTAACATAAATTTATAATACATGTAGGTCTATTATTATACTATAAACACGCAAACATTAGTACTTCTCCAACTATAATGTCATATAATTTTCCCTAAAAGCATTCTATACTATACATTTTCAACTAATATATTTTTAAAGAAATTATATTTGATCCTCTCATAGTGCGTAATCTCAGACTGTTCATTTTTGAAACTGTATGTATGACTACGTATTTCATATATTCAGCAAATCTAAATTGTTCAAAATGTGTTATTCGATTAGGCTAGTCGCCCTTGGTCAAGGTAAAGGAATACTCCATTGTGTCGTTATTTCATAAACCATTACAGCGTGAAGCATGACACTACACTGTGATTAAAACTGACATTAAACTTTTGAACCCGTTTCTAGTTTAAAACTATTCTTAGCATTGTTGTGAAACACGCCATTGTTCTTAGTGCGATCATGCGAGCCTGCTTACAACAGTGCCAGGCGATAACATGTCATTGTTTCCGACAATCGTTAGGCCACGCCCTTCTCAACAATGCGCTACAATGCACACATTGTGCATGTTTAGAAGACTAAAGAAATTTCTTGAAGCTAATGGTGAGGAAAGTTGAAACGGTAAGAGCAATAACTAGTGATGTAATAGTGATATACAGAAATGTGTACATGTACAGTAAGTTATGTGCGTATACAGTAATTATACAGTAAGATATGTGCAGTACAAAATTAAAGATTTTAAAAGAATTTTTAATTTCCGGTTACCCTAGAGAGTTAACTATTTTAACATTTGCAAAATCATCAAGTACATTTAGAGAGTACATTAAATTTTAACATTGGTTCGTCCTTTCAAGTACCACAGAAACTCATCCAAGTAATGAAGATCCTCTGATGTAAGGATTGGAGATTCTCTACAGCTTAATTTCCTTCTAAATCCGAAAAATCGGCATTTTTTGCTTTTCACTTGCGCTAAAATGTCTAGAAAAAAAGTTATCCACTCACTTTTTATATTAACATCTGACTTACTCCTCAAAGGCAATGTTCGTATTGCTCATTTGACAGCTGCGTTTGGAACATCTTCAGTTAAAAGAAACACAAGACGGTAATAACAAACCGGTGACTGAACAGAGCGTCAGTCGACACCACGAACGCTGACTTCCCGTCACCGCTTGTGCACCAAACACCGGGAACTATAATCAGACATAGAGAATCCTTGGTAGACAATTGCTAGAGTCCTGGAATTCAAGCCCAGAACGAAATAAATAACTTCGACTTGAAGAAGTCGATCTTCGAATTATCAATAGTTATTTTACATTGACAGCATAAAAAATTCGAGTGACCGACACAAAACTTCAAGTATTGGCAATATTGAATTAAAGGCGTTCGAATTATCCACGTTCTACTGTACATTCGTATATTTTGTTTGACAAGATATTTAAAGTACTATCAAGTAGGTAGTTATACCTCTACATATATATTGCATATACTACCTTAAACTAATAAAACTCTATATACACTGAACAGAAGACAAAGATGCAATAGTGAGAAGTATAACCAAATAATAAATAATTATCAAAAGTTTATAAAAATATACCTAACTACATCTTTGATAATATTTACCTTTTTTATACTTATTTATTTACGACTGTTGTATTTTTTTATTTTATATTAGCAAAGTTCTTTGATTTTAACGGAGGATTATTGAAGTGCAGAAAATCTATATTTATATTTTGCTCTCTAACGTTCTTTTTATAAATACACACTCATTTAAATAATATTTTACAAAAAACATTTTGCTATTTAACAGTGTAACCCATGAACAATGTACTTACTATATTTGTGTTAAAAACTTAAACCTAATATTTAATTGTTTTTATTATTGATTATACAATATCAAAAGGTATTTACATTTTTTTTTTTTTTAGCAGCTGACAATCTACAGGCTAATTTACGAGAGAACAGAAAAACAGCAGTGTTGATACTACAACTAACTCCAAGAGATCACATAAATATCACTCCAAAGCGCTTCGTTGTTAGTTACAGCAAATTTATTTTAGATTTCAGTTCCCCTCTTGAAACATGTTCCTAATGAAGTTTTGTGCAGTTTATCAGGCAGGTAATTTTGTGGTTTTTGTGGTTTCAAACCTTAAAGGGCAGATAATGCAAACCGCTGTATTGTAGCAGAGCCATTTCTCTTACAATTTAGGTTACACTAGACATGAATAGAAATAGGAATTTTTTTCCCTTGAAGTGCATTAGATAAGTAATACATATTGTTCTTAAATAAAGCTTTAAGAAAACTAAATAATAAGAAAGATCTTGTTATGAAAGGTAGATACAAAATAAAAACTAATTACAGGCATAATAATTTTAATGACATTAAAACATTAAACATGACTGTTGTAATGTTTAAATAATATTCAAAATAAAATCCTCTAACAAAAATAAAATAATTTCATTGCCACAACAATCGGGTAAAACTTACTCCGTCACTGTTGTCACAGTAGGTCACTGTTTTTAAATTCCTTGTGTGACTTTTCTCATCGTATCAGGAATATTTATTAGAATTAAAAATGTTCCAACATTTTTCTTTTCCTTTTATAGTTAATTTCTGAGCATATAACACCGACTTCATCCCGCCTCGTATTTAACTATTTAGTCTTTCCAATATGATCTGGACATTGCATAATTGGCCCTTGTTACATTTACACAACCTAGGATTGTTTTTACCCCGGTAACGAACTTTAAACAAAAGATTTCATTTACTTCCCACTATCACAGCACGGTAGCTACACTTCGCAGGACCTTACATAATTCTATTTATCACTAATATTTTATCCTACAGCGGCCAAAACCTAACAAGCCACTAGATCGATCTGACATGGCATCACGTTTCGCGAAACTTCCTTCATAACTGCAGTGATTAGATTCACATTTCTAACTATACCACTAATAAATACCCAGGGTGAACAATTTATAATATTAGGGTAATTGTAAACTAATTTATTACTTTGATAATTGTAATTATGTTGAGTGAGCCTAAAATCTCTTGACGAAAATCGCTGCATAAATAACTCTGTTTTATTTATCACTAGATAAATCCCATTTTATTTCAAACGCATTACAGCTCCCTTGAACTGTTGTATTAGACTATCTATATCTGAATTAGGTTACAGGTCTGTAACTTCAAGTATAGTTTTTTTGTTTTTTCTTTAAACCTAATATATACATTCCGAATTTAAACAATTATCATTAGGATAAATTTACTTCCAATATTTTCGTAAACATTGTAAATTCATAAAAATAATATATTTCTTTTTTTTAATTTGTATTGTACATAATATATATAAAATCCCATTACCTAATGAAGTTGACTCTTGTTAAGACAGTTTAAACTGCCGTAGTTTACCTTCCAAAAAGTTATTAAGTTAAATTATCATAGTGAGTGGATGTTCTCCATACCAAAGAAATACATGTTTCCGGTTATTATAATTTTTTTTTAAATTGTTTTTTTCAGTCCTCTACCAGGTGTCAACTAGGTCTTTTAGAACTATAAAAATATCTAGCACAGTGGAGAATCTCGTACCTTGAGGTGTCTCATTTATGAAGTCGAAAAAAATTAACGTAAAATACAACCTACAATTATAACCTTCATACAGAGTAGAACAGAATCTGACGGTTTTCTTGATATTCTCTTAGCTTAGGTTTCCCAAAACTCATCTAAGTTGTTATTTTTCATATACCATATGTTAATATATGCAATAATATGACTCTGATATTGCATTGTTAGTCATTTTATTACAAGCAATAATTGCATTATACATTGTAATAACATACATAGTTATTAAAATATACATTGTTATAACAATACACATTCTTATAACAATGTACATTATTATATTGTTACAAACAACAAAGTATGTAGGCTATATATATTTTACATTGTAATTATTGATAAATATTCTAATGAACAGCAAAAGTTAGTTATGTTTGATAAGTAATTTATTTACTGTCACCTTTCAGAAACACCTTATGGACACTTTCAAGGATACAAATAACACTCTCAATAATTACATAATAAAAATAACTTAATAGATAACATAAGTAAAAGAAAAAACATATTATTCTTGAAAATTTCAAAGGTTTTTCTGCATATGTCAGAAACTTCATCACAAAATATACTAGTAAAAAATCTTCTAGTCTCGGGAAGTTCATTAGAGTATATATTATTTATAAAAATCTACTATTTTATGTGACGTCACTATTTAATACATTTTTTGTGTTTCTAAAAACCAAAACTTAAATAAATATCATTCTACTGATTTCTCTTGCTATGATGTTTTTTTTTTTTTTTATTGATGTTAGAAGATTAAAACGTTTTCGTCTGCACAAACTCTTGTTAGGTTTCCTTACAAACGTAAACAAGCCGTCGCAGACGGTTTCGTCTTTAATTTGTATTCATTAGGATCTCTTGTATAGAACGTATAACTTTGGAGAACGCCCTGAAGTTGTAGATATTTTCAGTTTTGTCGAAAGAGAACGTACGTGTATTTATTTCATCTATCTGTCAACCTACCCGGGTAGGATATATAAACTTATAAATTACGTTAAGGCAGAGTGAATATCAGAGATTCCTGCAACGGTAAATATTTGTGATGTAAAATCCTGTGAAATGTTAAGTGCTGGACACACTGTGATACAAATGTAATGTGGTGAATGTAATTATTAAATCCTCAAGATATGTAGATATTAACTCATATTTACGTCTGGTATACATCCATGTTTTCATTAACATAGCAATTAAGTGAATATTATAATAGTAGTTGTGCAGCCAGAAATACATTTTAGAGATATATTCATACTTAGCTAATCTATAAATCATTGTGAAAATTAAATTAAATGACATTTATTCCTTTCTGACGCCTTAAACTAGGCACAAGTTCCAAAATGACAATTATTTTTAATTCAAATAAATTTAAAAATATTTAAAAACAATTAATATAGAGAATTGTTTATTTAAGTTAATTCCTTCTAATTTAAACAGATAATTTTATTTTTATTTACCATATAACTACAATTCATTTAAATATGTATAGGGCTAATATATATATATATATATATATATATATATATATATATATATATATATATATATATATGACAGAATCAAAATATTAGATGCCAAAATAGAAAGAGAATACCTTTCGAATTTTCCACTTTCTCTCTCTATACAGTATATGATGTCAAACTATTATTTTTTTATTGTTAATATTTATTCGCTTTCTATTTTCTTTTATAATTTATGATGCTGAAAGTGGTATATAATTTCTCATTCTATTCATCTCTTGTATAGATTTATTATAGCAAGGAACCTTTCTCTTATAATTTCATACATATTTTCAAATAATGGATTTATAGCTACGGGAAAGATGCCATAGTGCCAAAGTGATGGATTTCAAACTTATAGTAAAACTGTTCGAATCAAACCGAGACATCAGTGTTTTAAGTTTTTAATTATTGAATAAATATTTTAAAAAACTGTATTAACATCAATTTTTATTCACTACAGTTTCACTATTTGAGCTTGATTGGATGAATAAAAACGTATTTTATCAACGACTGAAAATTTGTACAAGATATGTATCAGTAGTGTGAGTTAATAGATGGAATTTATTAATTCCTACTCATAATACCAAGAGAGGCCGTGTACGAGAGACAGGACATAGTTTCTATGGGCCATACGGTATTCAAAAAAAGTTATCGGGGTCAGCAGAAGCTTCAACCTCTCAATATTCCCTAGGTTTAACCTAATATTTACATGCTGATTTAACCTGAAGGCTTAAAATACTTTGCCGTTTCTGAAATCGAGCAACTAAATTTAAAAGTGCTTAGTAGAAATTAATTATAGCCTATTTTATATCTAATAATTGCTAAAATTAATTATTTGCTTAGAGTACAGTGGGCTAGGAAATAAATTACCACCCTCAAAATTAAACTCAATTACCACCAATTATTTAATTTACTAGTTTCAAGTAATCATCAGTGGCAATCTTTAGAAGCACACGTGTGTACCTCTGGAGTACTTCTGAAGGTGGTTACCATTTAACTGTAATGTATATCGAGAGTAAATAACTTAATGTGTGGGTTTTTTTAAATACATAAAGCCCGTAACCACAAATAACTTTTATTTAAACCTTATGTACATTTCAATTGCACAGCAATCATCTTCAGAGGTAATTGAAAATACAACTGTTGTAATTTTAAATAACTCTGTAGATAATTGCTGTGTAATTAAAATGAACATAGTGTTTAAATAAAAGTTATTTGTGGTTTAGAGGCTTTATTTATTTAAAAATAAACATTACGCAGTTGCTTCATACAGTTATTAATTTGTGGTTATTGGTTTTAGTTTTTTCTATTTTATTTTTATATTGTATAATGCTTGTATTTCTTACGATAAAGCAATCCATACTAATAGGAAGTTTCTATTAACATACGAAACCCACATCACTGATAAGAAGTAGCCTACTTACTAGTTAGCACATGCTGCCTTATGAATATCTAAAGTATTTATTTTTAATGTTGTACTTTTGTTTCAGTTTTAATATGCCCCTACAATACAATCACGCTAAGAAAATGAGGTGCAAAATCTGTGGTTATTCACCAGCAGAAAACATACAGACCTACGGTTTCGTAGAAAGCTTTCGTTTGTGGAAAAAACAACCTGAAATCCACGAGATTCTGGCGCCGAATATTTTCTCCACCGTATTTCTTTGCATCGTCTCAACTTTTTACTTGGTATTGTCTGTGTCACGGCTAAACAAGCTTCGCGAAGGAGGCTATATTAAAGGTGTGTCGGTATGGAATGGACAAGGGATCGCTGTCGGGCTGATTGTAAGTGCCGCCTGCTCATACCTGGTGTTCAAGTACGTGAAGTTGTTTTTGAAGTTGTGGTCCAGCTGGAGAAATTCTTGTTTGAATATGGTACCACTGGCATTTGTGGAGGATATTTAAGTAAATATTTAATTTTTAATCTTCATTAGTGGTAGAAAATTGGGAGATATGGCAAAGTCAATTTAGTACTCAATAACAATGTTCATTGTTACTCCATATAATACACAATTTTTTAAATTAAATTATAAGCAAACATTTATGTATTATCTGTATAAATAGATTAACTCTACAAAAGATAAGCTACATTATAATATGCAGTAGTCATAGAATTGAAAAAAAAACATATTTTTGCATAATGTATTTGAAAAGATCATAATCAATTGTCATCGAAAAGAAATAAACATATTATAATTATATATATATATATATATATATATATATATATATATATATATATATATATTAAATATAAATATAAAATACGTTTTCCTGTCATACATTAAAACAACATAGGTTATTCAAATACAAGAATATGTATTAATTAATATATATTCATGTATTTGAATAGCCTATGTTGTTTTAATATATATATATATATATATATATATATATATATATATATATATATATATATATATATATTAAAAACAACATAGGTTATTCAAATACAAGAATACTTATTAATTTATATCCAAAGCTTTTCGTTGGTAAACAGTACCAACATCATCAGGAATGAAATTTACAATTGTAATTTTCATTCCTGATGATGTTGGTACTGTTTACCAACGAAACGTTTTGGATATAAATTAATAAATATTCTTGTATTTGAATAACCTATGTTGTTTTAAATTATTAAACAAGAAAACGTATTTTATATATATATATATATATATATGTTCATAAATAAAACATATGATATCTTGCATTATGGTATTATTCATTGCTGATGATGGTGGTACTGTTTACCAACGAAAACCTTTGAATATAAATTAGAAATAATTATTGTGTTTGAATAACCACAGTTGTATATATATATATATATATATATATATATATATATATATATATATATATATAATATAATATTTTATATCTTTCATATTGTTATTAATAATACACATTGAAATAATACATGTATAAACTGTTACAAATTGGTCAAAATAAGAAGTTTTAAGAACTAGTTTATTTAATGACGACTTTTTAATCACAAAGCTCTACATTCATCATAAAAGATATTGCTGTGACTAAAATAGAGTTTGTAGTTTATAACATTTATAGTAACAATATAAAACTTACAATTTTATTTTACAAGCACAACAAATTATAACTATAATCTTACATATTAAGTGTTTTTTATACATCTACTTTAGACAACAATGTAATAACATAGTCACTTCCTTCTCTCATATCTTTTACTATCTATGAAATAAAATTACTTATATTTATAAAATTAAAATATAATATTTATATATAAATACTATCTTTCTCCCGACGCGGATTTGCACAAAATTATTATATGTAGGTAGCAAAATGTACAGCATATTTTCAAAACTAGAGTAGAATTAATTCAATTTGATGTATATATTTTTACTTTATTATACGAGTTATGGCTCTCGGCCAAGATATTTAGATGTTTACTATTCGACACTTTAGAAGAGGTGACATATGGGAAAGTTTACCATGGGTTATATTCAAATTTTACATTTGCAATATATATTTCATTATTGTTAAATTAAGTCACTAAAATAATGCCTAAATATAGTAGAAATTATTATATTATGTAAACTGGTAAATAACAACAGTCTAGCTTAAAAATAAATTTAAAATATTGACCTGATATTTTATTTTTCTAATGGTGTTTTGGTGCTCCAAATTTAAAAAAACAAATACTCAAATCTACCACCAAAAATTTAAAAAATAAAAATTTAACAGACATATAATATATTTAATACTTGTAAATTTTTTAAGATGATTATATCTCCCATTACGGTTCTTCTGAATTCCAGAAAGATGTGAATTCATGAATGCTATCAAAGTACTTAAGGTAAATTACCTATAACCACTCTTCAATATTTAATCGATCAGCATTATGAATTATAAATTATTATATTCATTGGCATATTAATCAAAGATATTTTCGATTCAAATTTTTTAAACTTAGATATTAAAACAAGTGATATGCAAAGTAACCTAAAATAATTTAAAACAGTTGTAAAAATCATATGTTTTTTAGGAATCAGCTGTACGTCATATCATTATTGCCATTTATTGATTTTTAGTTACATCTATGTTTAAGTGGCTGATTGCTATGTTATAAAAGTAGTATAAAATATAAGGTTTAAAGAATAAAATTACAAACACTTATATGGATTGATATTTTAAAAATTAAGGTATGTCCATCTGAGGTACCTAAACAATCTTCACACCAAATTTAACCGATGATTAAATAATAAACAAACACGCACTCTTTCAGAAATACAATATTATATCACCTGGTTTTTTGTTATAAAAATATCTTTTACAATGAAATTATATAATTTGACTATAACGTTTTCTTGTATTTATACGTTGACAATAAAAACTTTAATTGTTATGGGTGCGAATAAAAATAAAAACACTTCTCTCTGGAGAATATATATATATATACAATTTTAAATATTTTTTAAACTTCATTTACAATAAACAATAAGATTTTTTAAATTAAAATTAATTTTTTTTACTAATACTATTTTAAAACTAATACTTGTATATTTCAAATACGAGAATTAAACTACGAGATTTAATAATTAGAATTAAACTGCTTTGTTGTTTCGGTGTATGATAGAAACATAACCGACAAGGTTTAAGATCTGCAAGATTTATATCCTATAAATAATAATGTAAAACATAAACTTGTCAACTAACTATCTGAAGCTGTATCAATCTATAAGTATATCTGTACAAAGAAACAATGAACTACTTAGAACCACACTTTATATTAAGTGCTCTGTGCTTAGAACTTAGCGGTAGATTGATTTTTTTAACAGTTACTCTTTAAGTTACCATTATAATGTATTCATGTTTTTTTAAATACTTGGTATCCTTCATAAGGGCAATACTATTCATTATATTAATAATTGGTTCCAACACTAAATTATTTTCAACTATGTGCTGAATACGTCAGATATATTTATTACGAAAGATAAATGTAATGTTCTACTTGTTTATCTTACATATAAAGCTTATATTACATCACTAGAGTGTGAGGATTTTTGTGCTAGTTTTTCACAAGTTTTGATCACTATTATCAGGTTGCAATTTAAAATTTATTATTTGTATTTAATATTAGTCTACTGTATTTATCAATGAATTTATTTATCTCTAAGAGCAGAAACCTTAAATTAAATTTTAGTTTTTTAAATTTTATTAGTTTATATATTTAAACGTTTAGACAACTCAACGGATTAAAAAAATTATCCCTGATGTTTATTTATTTTAATTCAATATGCATTATAACCAACAACGGTAAAAGTTAAAAACATTCACTCAAATTCTCACCAGACGCTAGATTATTATAACATATATACAACTTTCGAAGACAATGTGGCCTTCATAAGTGATGTAGTAGCCAATCGCTGATGAAGGTGACGTCGTCTTCGAAACTACTTTCTATGTATTAATAAACTAGTGTGTAGTGAGATTTTGAGAGAACTGTTTTAATTTTTGCCGTTGTTAATTGCTCTCATTGATAATCTCTAATTAACTAATATTAAAATCTACGTTATAACCTTAAAAGTCCTATATAAAAGGTAACATTATAGTCAGTAAATTCAAAATATATTATATATATATATATATATGTGTGTGTGTGTGTGTGTG
>JBAIZL010000005.1:275759957-275794957 GCA_036971475.1 Prosapia bicincta | reverse complement strand
AAAAAAGTATTTAAATTTGGGTATAAAACCTTCTGTAACTGAATATCAAGTGAACGATCATATGCTGTTTCACTTATTATATTGCTTGTTTCCGAATATTAGCTTCCGATTTCCTACGCCTTCATTTTCTAATCATGAGAAAAAACATATATCTACTAACTAAAATCGTTTGCCATTCAATTCTTAATACGAAAGTTACTATGCTTTTTCTATTTTTCAATCCCTTCTATTCGTTTACAATCTCCTTAGATATATCTTGTTTAATTTTCAATTCTTATTGAAATACCCTTTATCCATCCACTCAAATTTAAATACAATTTTTAAATCTTGTAGTGGATGACGTTTAATGTTAATACAGTTTTTGCAAAAATAATTCAATAAATATATTTAATGAATTAGTTTTAGTTTTATATGTGGATAACATTTAACAAAAGAGAAAAGGTATGCAATATAGTTATTTTGACCGATTTGGCTTTAAATAAGAAATAACATATGATTTCATAAAACAGCTGGTTTTATGTTATAGGTTGTGCGGTAGGTTTTTTGTTTTACCGCATAGCTTATGTTACTTTATTTATATTATTTGTAATTATTTAATAAATGGTCAACCAAAATAAAAGTTTTCTCTGTAGGGATAAGTAGGAACTGACTTTAAAATTGTTGTTCTTATTACTTGTTTTTTCTTAAGACTAGCATTGACCTATACTTTACAACATCCACTAAAGCTTTGTTTAATATATACTCCACTATATGCCAGACCAGGTTACACCGACCGTCTGGCAGTAAATGCAGCTCGTCTCAGAAGATTCTCATCTTTTTCGCAATCTATTACAGATTTAAAACTAGCTGTAGATCACTTGTACTAATCTAATAATTTTTAACAGACCTATTCATACTTACTGTTATCATCTGTTACAATTCTAAAACTCAAAATTGGCAATTTGTGCTACTTTAAATTTTCAATACCTTCTCCCTTTAATCGTGCAGTCTTATTTGGGAAACATTTTTAATTTTAAAAATATTTTGTAATTTTTTTTAGATAAAGTATTTATCCTATTTAAGTTTAGTTATTTAAAAAATAAAAATTAAAAGTGAGTTTATAGCTCATAACACAAGTCAAACACAAAACTACCAAGGACTACTATTGAAAATTTCACCATTTGATTTTCAAAAGCTAGTACTATTTGAAGTAGTTAAGTAACTGACCATGTTCACGTATTGCAATGGTAAAGTTTTTGAATGTTCTTCCTCCGACAACCTTGACTATGAGAGATGTGGCGGGGGCGTACGTAACGGATACATCGGCATCGCTAACGTGCACATTTTCAACTCACTTTTATTGTACCGCTTGTCACTATTTACAAGTAATACTATTGCCAATAGCTTAATGACTATGACAATATCAGTTTGCTATTGACGTCATTGTATTCCCCGCTCCCTCTCTCAGTAAAATGGGTATAAATGGGCTTACATTATTACCAAAACTCTTCCTACACTAAACCCAGTTTTTTGTTTTATTTGAAAACGAACAAGCTATAGGATACAGCTAAGAAATCTTTGATGAAATGAGAACATTGGGTAGAAAGTATTAGTACTGCCGTGAAGTAAATACGATAAAGTTGCGGCCGGGGTTAAAGCAAATGTGAAACCTGACATATTCACAAAACCTGCCCCTTTAAATCTTTGAATTTAAAAAGTTAAACAAAGAGTGAAAAATAACGAAACATAAAAGTTACGAATGAGTCGCCAAATGTAACAGTTTGATAACTAAGAATAACTCTAGGTATTATATAATCCCTTATAATATGGAATAAGAATAAAACCGCAAATAAAAGGTGCAGAAATTAAACTTTTATGAAACAATTCATTTGAAATGTTCTAATCAAAATATGAGGATCACAATAAAACTATAGTCTATGTAAGTTTAATTTCTCAAATTAATCTCCAAGGAGTGTACGAAAAATTACAACTTTTTATTATTTAGAATTCAACAATAAATTACAAACTGTTTCCATGGTACCTATTAAGCTTTCTTAAATTTACTAAAATTAAAAATTATAAGCTACTATAATTATAATGTAGATAAATAAAATAAAATTATATGAAAATTACCAATAGAATACATTTCAGCCTGACTGAAAGTAATGAACGAAACCGAAATCATGGACACCAACATTTTACCAGAGAAAGTTTCCTCGTACAATTGCAGGATATGTTACACAAAGTCGGGTGAAAAATTGATTTCGCCATGTTTTTGTAAAGGTCAGCTATATTACTGATTCTTTTATCATGATTAATTCGAGCAAGCTTTAAATAAACATTTCAACATTTTAACTTCATAAAACTTTGAACATTACTATCATTGGCTATTTAGCTATACACTATTAAAAGGTTTCAATTTAGATCTTTCTAACAAATTTTGTTTCAAAATTATTAGTTCTTCTAACCAACTTCCCGACAAATTTGGAATCTTCAAGTTGCCACATAGCAGTATTGTTAATGACGATACAACATTTGAAAAGGTTTTTTCGTTTTTAAATTAAGATACATAAGCAATAAGAGGTTGACTAAATAGGCAAGCCTTATGACCGTCTGTCGTAAATCTGTCTTCGGTGAACACTCTCGTGGGCCACAAGTCCGCCACCGGTCGGTAATCTGTCTTTGAAAACAAACCTGCATTTTTCCACAAGTCTGTCTTGGGT
This sequence comes from Prosapia bicincta, assembly GCA_036971475.1. Taxonomy (NCBI): domain Eukaryota; kingdom Metazoa; phylum Arthropoda; class Insecta; order Hemiptera; family Cercopidae; genus Prosapia; species Prosapia bicincta. Next base: position 275,792,255 of record JBAIZL010000005.1, on the reverse strand, counting down.
CACAAGTTCGAAGTCGGCAGTAAGGCGGTTGATGATTACAAATTTTACGTCAGTCATCGGTCATGAATTTTTCACATGATCCAAATTTGACGAGGATCTTAGGTTTTTCTGTTGTGATAAAAGTCTATCGTGAATCATTATATGGCCGAGACTCAGAAGTTTGCGAAGGGAACAAATCTGTTGTAAAACACTAGCCTGCCGACGATCGCTCCTCTGCAGAAATATTTGGCTGTGTTAATGGAATGAGGAAGAAGAAATAAAGATGGGGAAAGGAGCGAATGTGGCATGGGGCACCTAACTTCTCGGCTCTCGTCTTCTTTTTGTCAAAGAACACTATTTTAGACATTTATGAGGGATTATCTTCAGATTAGCAAGTGAAACCTTTATCTCACGAAGCGAACCTCTAACTAGTGACTCCAGTCCGGGTGACTAGGCCCGAGGCGGAAGGCTTGGTGTAATAACCCGTAGTACCAGTATGTAAGAGTCATTGACCTTGTAAGATCTAGACTGGTCACCGGCCGCCCACTGGGACGAGACAAACTCCAACCAGTATCAGCGGTTCGATCTCTTTTAAAGAACTATTCAGGACCGGTAGAACCTTCCTAATGGCCAGGTTTCAGTACCTCGATACCCCGTCTGATATGTTCGTACCAGGTAGTGCAATCGGACCTTTATCAACTCTTCGTTGGCCTTACCTTACCCTTACACCCCCTCCCGTTCGTTAGACCTTAAAAGTGCTATTCTCCAGACAGAAAAATATAACATAGAATAGTATAAGATGAAGATGCAAAAGTGATGATTAAATGATGTTTGAAGATGGATATTTGGAGAGGATTACCTGACTGCTGTTTTCACATCCTCGCCGGAAACTCTACTTCCATAGATCCTTGAACGGAGCCTACTCTAGACAATGTAACCACTACCCCCACGAAATCTTTCCTCAACCCACATACCCGGAAGAGAGAACGTCCGTGGGCTGAGTACATGACTCGAGATAGGATTTTTGGCAATTAAACCCCGAGGTCCAGAATGGTCTCTGGCTTAAAGTCACTCCAACCGCAAGCGGTTAGTGGTACTACTACAGCTTGCCAGTTCCTCGAACACCGGCAGACAATCACAAGCCTGTATGGACCATCACTAGTTTTCGTGGGCCTTGTAGGACTAGTCTTTTGTTCCAGTGTTAGTCATAATTTTGGCGCCGATTGAAATTCTATTTAGGGTAAGCATACTCCCAGTTACAAGTCTCCTTCAGCTAAAAAGTGTCTCATATGCTCAAAAACTGGTAAGGGTCAGAAACGTGCTACCTTCACAAATCTGTCACAAACCTGAGTGAGTAATATGTCTGCTGAGTAAATGTCTGCCGAGAGCACAAATTTGCGGTTTACATGTCTGTAATTTGTCACAATTGTATTCCATGTTTTGTATTTTATTGCGTGTTGAATATTTAATTATTTTATAGTATTTAATTTATAAATCTAGAACTATCATTTTCTAAATACTGACTGTTTATTTTAATTAGGAAAATGTTTAAAGGGCCACATAATTCAGGTAAACCGACTTAGACCTACAATATATATATTTTTAAATCAACCTAAACTATATTAGTGTGTGTGTGTTTGTGTGTGTGTATATGTGTGTGTGTGTTCGTGTGTGTATTACGGATCTGTTACATCGATCGCCCCTCTCCGTCCCCAAATTTGTTTTTATCATAAGTTAATTGTTTTTCAATGAGTACTTAGTTTTCATTTTCCCTATATTTATTTATGTATCTTGTTCAAATTTTCAATTGTTAATAAAATACATTTTTATTGATCCACTAAAGTTCAAATGAATTTTTTAAACTTGTAGTGGATAACAGTTCATGTTAATACAGCCATTTCAAATATTAATTCATTAATTAAATTTAATTATTTAACTTTATTCATTAATTTGTTTTCTATTTCCAAACTTAATATTGTGATTCTGTCATACGATGTACAAATTTATATTAATTACAGTTATATAAAAAAAAAGATTAAATAATTTTTTTCTTTGTTGATCTAAGTAGGGATTAAATTTAAATTTTTTTATATTAATTTTATTGTGAAATAAATAAATTACATACACAAAACTCACAAATTAATCATTTATTGACTCATACGTTTCAGCGTTTCAATGACAAAGTCATTATCATCAGTGAGTGTTGCTTCCACAGTCTCTAACTTACAAATAGCATGATGATAACTTTGTGATTGAAACGCGTATGAGTCAATAAATGATTAATTTGTGAGTTTAGCGTATTGTTCGAGTCAGCGCTCGAAGTTTCGCGGCCTACATTCAAACGCTCAGCTGGACTGTGCAGTAATGGTCACGTGATGTCCGATCTGCCAATCGATGTATGATTTGAAGTATTGATTTTCTGTGGATTCTGATCCCCACTCCCTTAGCTAGCATTTCCGTTAGTTAGTCGTGCCCGTTGTCTCGGAACTGTCGTACAGTTAACAGCCTCGTTAAAATACCTCGTTACGTAAAATTGCACAACGCGTGCAAAGTGCCGCTTTTGACCGTAAAAACCTCGTACAAGCATTAAAACTGTTCGTCTTAATGCGTGTTAGTGTGACCGCGTTATTATATAAGTTATTTGCGGATTATTGACTTTAATTACAATCGCCGTTTGTAAGTTCCTTTGTGTCGTTCCGCGCCATAGTTCTTAAATGACTTTAGGATTTTTTAAATGCAGCTTATTGACTTCTCGTTTAAGTTTTAGTGTGACTTCGCCTGGCCAGGATTCCTACGAACTGGGTACCCAGGACTTCTGCAGCTACGAGATCTACGACCACTTCAATTTTGCCCTTTCTTGCTCCACGAGGGTAAGTGCTGCATAAGCTTAAGTACTAATAATTCATTTATGTGTAAATTCAGTGCGAATTGTTCTGTAATTAAATGTGCTTGTACGGAGCCCATTATGGCTTTCTAACTTTCGTAATTGCGTGCTCAGCGATTGAAGTAAGGCACTTTGCCGCAGCTTACTATTGTTACTCACATTTCTATTATATTATTGCCGATCTTTCTCGAACCTCGTTTTCTTCTCATTTTAGCTAAGCGCCAGTCGCTTCATTTGGTCCTATTCGAGCCGGATAGACTTGAATTTAAATTCATTTGATTTATATGATTCATGCAATCTTACTAAGTGTTGCGCAACATTTGATTTCTGATTTCCTTTGTGCGAGTTACACGCGCGGGAAACGTGACGTCATAGGTATACGTCACTTGATTTTGATTTGCTTTGTGATGAGGAAATACTTTACGTTTATTAAACTATACAGTCCACTTACCGCTGTTTAAAAAATTTTGTGAAATTAAGTTGTGTTTATTTGTGAACTTTATTAAATTATTTATAATGGCAATTAATACTGAATATTACCTCGCTAAATTAAAAAATATATTAAATGATTTGGAACAAGTACAAACCCTTCTTGATGACAAAGGGATGCCGGAAGGCATCGCTCGGGAAATAAGACGCATTCAGGCCAATTTCGTGGATACTTATGAGATATTAGAACAAACGTTCGCCACCCAGGTGGCAAGTTTAGCTGAAAGTGCGTTTAATATCAAAAGACAATTTCAGGACGTGTATTTGCCCATGTTAGCAAAATACCCTAACCTTATAAAGGCAGAGGTGACATCAACCTCGCCCGTCAAATCAGCTGTAGGTTCACCTAACCTCCCTAGTCTTGCGTTACCTGTTTTTTCAGGAAACAACAGTGACTGGACGGACTTTATAACGATGTACGATTCAATAGTCCATTGCAACGACAGTCTTAGTGATATACAGAAATTCCAATATTTGAAATCGGTACTTAAAGGCGACGCTTTAGCAATTGTCACAGGCTTGGTAATATCTGAACAAAATTACAGCATTGCATATCAAGCTTTGCGCAATCGGTACGCTAACCCACGCCGTTTGGCTGACCACTATTTTAAAATGATTCAAGACTTTAAACCAATTAAGAATGCTTCGCAAACTGAATTGAACCGCTTCTTGACCGCGCATTCAAACGCTGTGTGTGCGTTGAAGGTTATCCAGCTAGATGATTTGGCTGATTTTCTGCTTTTTCAGATGTCCATTAATAACTTGGACCCCCAGACTAGATTAAATTTTGAAACGAGGCTAGGCACAAATCGTATGCCTACGTACAAACTTTTGAATGATTTTATAACGGAACAGGCCCGGGCTCTAGAGTTGTTGGATCAACCGCCTGCCGCAGCTTCTACGAACGCGAGAGCTGCTCAACAACCCCGCATACTGGTGTCGTCAGTAAATGAGTCTGATTCGCAAGGGGCCCGTGATTTAAATTTTGACCAACTGGAACCTAACCTTAACACGGCACATAGTACAATAGTCCAGCCTTCGGTTTCGCCCGACAATTCTATTACACCTAAGGCTACGCAATATGTATACGAGCCTAGACGTGCTGCGTCAGGCCCTACACGGCCATTCAACGGACCGCGCCCCGTAAATAGACCTCCTGTTATGAACACTCCTAGGATGTCAGTATTCCGTCACCGATTACCACCGCTTCACATGAATCAATCCCATGTTTCTACGACACACGCAGGCATGTGTTATTATTGCGGAGAAGGACATCGCATCATTGACTGTCAATCCTTTCTCGAACTGCCTTCTGTGGCACGCCAGGATGCCATCATGAAACTACAACGGTGCTTCAATTGTCTTGGCTCACATTTCCAAGCTAAATGTAAGTCCAGCCAACGCTGCAAGCAGTGCAACGAGGCACACCATACTTTGTTACATAACAACCCGCCGTCACAACAATGACTAGTCACACCGCGACACCCGAGGCCAGCAACTAGACGCGCAACCGATACTCAAGCTCAACCTCATTCTTTGTCATGTAATATTCAGGAATCTCTCGCCCTGTTGGGTACCGCGCAAGTCGTCTTACAGGACCATTATGGTCAACCTCGTTTTCTAAGAGCTATTATCGACCCCGGCAGTCAGATATCTGCCATTACTAAGAAAGCAAGCGTCCTGCTGAGCCTACCTACTCGGAGTTCAAATATGTCTTTGATTGGTGTCGCCGCCAAGACCACCCGTATTCACGAGTACGTTACGTTGATTTTATTCTCGAGGCATGACCCTGGTGTAATGCTAACTACTGAAGCCGCCGTGCTTAACCACATTACTGACCCGCTGCCGGCTACTAGGTTAGCCTCTCAAATAAGTGCTCAATACCAGCACCTACCTTTAGCTGACCCTCATTTCGACTCGCCTGCCGGTGTTGACATTATACTGGGGGCAGATGTTTTCACCCAAATACTCACTAATGGGCCTTGCACTATCATTCATGGCCAGCCCTCCGCGCTTAACACTCGTTTAGGTTGGGTCATTATGGGATCCATACCGTATAGTATGCCCCATCAACCTAGAGTGTTTATTACCTCGCTACAGTCTATTGATGACAATATTCGACGGTTTTGGGAAGTCGAAGAAGTGACTGAGGCTAAATCTTTGAGCCCTGACGAACAGCTTTGTGAAAGCCTGTTTACTACAACTACTGAACGCGATGAAGTCGGGAGATATGTTGTCGCCCTCCCCTTCAAACCTGACGCTGTGACACTTAAGTCAAACCGCAACGTTGTCCTCGCTAGTTATCATGCTTTAGAACGACGTTTAAGTCGTCAGCCGGAGGTAGCTCGGCAATATCATCAATTCATGACAGAATATATGACTCTGGGTCATATGTACCCCGCGCTTAATACTTCTAACTATTTGATCCCGCATCATTGTGTTTTTAAGACCACCAGTTCTACTACTAAGTTACGAGTAGTATTCAACGCATCCTCGCCTGATTGTAACGCGAATTCTTTAAATCAGCAATTGCTTTCCGGTCCTAAACTTCAGAAGGACCTGTCTAACGTCATCATTTCCTTTCGCCTGTATGTTCACGCCGTTTGTGCTGATCTTAAAATGATGTACCGACAAATTGCCGTGCGCCCAGCTGATCGCTGCCACCAGCACATATTATACCGACCGACGCCTCAATCTCCGCTTGTGGAATACGAGTTAGCTACTGTCACGTACGGACTAACCCCGTCTGCGTATTTAGCGTTGCGGACGCTTGAACAACTCGTAAAGGACGAAGGTAGCCGATACCCTGCCGCGTCGCAAGCAATACTTCAGCAGACTTATGTTGATGATGTTGTCACTGGCGCCGATACACCCGAAGATGCCAAGGAATTGATACAACAGCTCATTAACATTTTCGCACTCGCCGGCCTGGAACTCAGGAAATGGTCATCAAGTGATCCTGCACTATTGTCAACGCTACCTTCCGCTCATCTGGAGAACCCGCTACTGTTCCAGGACGATTCTACCGCCATCAAAATACTGGGACTGCAATGGAATCCTACCTCGGACTCGTTCTCCTACCAGAGTCAGAATTTCGTTTCGGTGCCTACGAAACGCACCATACTATCTTATGTCGCTCGGACTTTCGACCCGCTTGGCTTCTTAACGCCTATTACTTTCTGGATCAAATGCTTTCTCAAACGTTTGTGGCTCGAAAGGTTATCATGGGATGAACCTTTGCCAACCGCGCTTCTAAATCAATGGGACAGCTTCATTGTTCAATTCGCCAGTTTGTCTTCTATCCAAATACCTCGACACGTTGGCACACGAGCTGCCAAGCATCACCTGTTAGGGTTTTGCGATGCTTCCGAAGCTGGATACGCAGCAGCTATATATTTGAGAACCGAATGGAATGGAGTCGTTACCGTTAGCATTCTGAAGGCTAAGAGCAGGGTAGCTCCAGTTAAACCGATCACCATACCTCGCATGGAGCTTTGTGGCGCAGTCTTGCTAGCCAAACTCTACAAGTCCGTTCAGCCCGTTTTGAATTTTGTGTCTGACGCCGAGACGTTTTTCTTCACCGATTCTGAAATTGTGTTGTATTGGATCAACACCCCGCCTTATTTATTGAAGACTTTTGCTGCCAACCGCGTCACTGAAATCGTTTCAAATACCTCCATGGACCGTTGGTTCCATGTCTCGACTGCTGATAACCCCGCGGACGTTGCTTCCCGTGGGTGTCTACCTAACCAGCTTGCTGAACATCCGCTGTGGTGGCACGGCCCACCATGGGCGCTACAATGTCCTACTGCGTGGCATTTGTCTAAGCCGACCGGCCTTAACCCGGACCAGACCGAACATAAATCTGAACCTAGACTGCTATGTACGGCCGTTCAAGAGCCTAATCGACTATTGACAACTATAGAACGACATTCGAACTTAATTACTCTTCACCATGTTTTCGCTTACGTCCTGCGGTTTGTGAATAACTGCCGTCGTAAAGGCCAGACTAATAACCACGGTCATAACACCCGCTGCAAGGCCAAAGTCGCCTTGAGTAAAACTTCATTTACTACGCCTTCGGTGCAGGAGTTAAGTAACGCCAGAGATCTCTGCGTCAAGCTCATACAAGAGCTGGCCTTCAGCGAAACATTGCAACGGCTCCGTCGTGGCGCTCAAATCATCGATCCGCTCCGCAGCCTAACGCCATTTGTCGACGCCCAGGGCTTACTCAGGGTGGGCGGAAGACTTAATCATTCTGAGATGTCGTACGAATCTAAGCACCCCCTTCTGCTTCCTAAACGTCATCAGTACGTCAACTTGATCTGCGATCATTACCACAAGTTAGCCTTACATGCCGGACCGCGCACCACTCAAGCGCTGATTAACGGCGAATTTTGGATTATTGCGTTACGCTCCTTACTTCGACAACGCATTCATGCGTGCATGCGGTGTTTCCGTCTGCAATCTAAGCCTCGTCCACCTATGATGGCTTCTTTACCATCATCTAGAGTCACTCCATCGCCGCCTTTCTGCAGGGTGGGAATTGATTTCGCTGGACCCTTTGACGCAAAGGCAAATCATTTGCGTACCTCGAAGCTTTTAAAATCTTATCTTTGTCTATTTGTCTGCATGGCTACTAAGGCTGTGCACTTGGAGATGGTATCCGACCTATCCACCGATGCCTTTCTCGCAGCTTTACACCGTTTCACGTCAAGACGAGGGCTACCCTCTGATATTTATTCTGACAACGGCACGAATTTTGTTGGAGCCGCGAACCGCCTGAGTGAGGTCTATCAACTGCTTGACCGCTCGAAATCGCTTATCAAGCGCAAACTCGCCGACCAACGCATTGAATGGCACTTCAACCCTCCAGCCGCACCACATTTCGGCGGACTCTGGGAGGCTGCCGTCAAATCCGCTAAAGGACTTATGCACCGCACGATCGGTAATACGGTATTAAACCCTGAAGAGTTGTCTACGTTGTTTACCCGGATAGAGGCTATTCTTAACAGTCGACCTATTTTCGAGGTTTCGCCTGACCCCAGCGAAGGATCGTCTTTCCTCACTCCCGGACATTTTCTTATTGGACGTCCGCTCCTTGCACTTCCGGAGAGATGTTACCCCGAACCGCCTCTTAAATCTCGTTGGTCCATGATTCAGCAAATGACCAACCGTTTCTGGAAGACTTGGTCTACTCAGTACCTGCATTCGCAGATTCAACGCCGCAAGTGGCACAAGAACTCCTCACCGCTTCAGGAGGATCAACTCGTCTTCATCACTGGAGAGCATCCGAGCCCCCTTCATTGGCCTATGGGTCGGATCATACATCTACATCCTGGACACGACCAAGTATCCCGCGTAGCTACTGTCAAAACCTCGCACGGCCAGCTGAAGCGACCTGTCCACAAGCTTGTTGGCTTCCCGCTGCAGCATTGAGTTTCACCTTTGGTTTCTTCGGCACTCTTGCCCCCCTTTTGTTTTTCTTCTCTTTCTTTCGTTTCCCCCTGCTATTTTCTTCGGCACCCTCGGTTTCCGGTGCTTTATTAGTTCTTCGCCCTCTACCCACCTGGCGGATTAAAAACATTCGTTTTGGTGGGCGGTATGTTCGAGTCAGCGCTCGAAGTTTCGCGGCCTACATTCAAACGCTCAGCTGGACTGTGCAGTAATGGTCACGTGATGTCCGATCTGCCAATCGATGTATGATTTGAAGTATTGATTTTCTGTGGATTCTGATCCCCACTCCCTTAGCTAGCATTTCCGTTAGTTAGTCGTGCCCGTTGTCTCGGAACTGTCGTACAGTTAACAGCCTCGTTAAAATACCTCGTTACGTAAAATTGCACAACGCGTGCAAAGTGCCGCTTTTGACCGTGAAAACCTCGTACAAGCATTAAAACTGTTCGTCTTAATGCGTGTTAGTGTGACCGCGTTATTATATAAGTTATTTGCGGATTATTGACTTTAATTACAATCGCCGTTTGTAAGTTCCTTTGTGTCGTTCCGCGCCATAGTTCTTAAATGACTTTAGGATTTTTTAAATGCAGCTTATTGACTTCTCGTTTAAGTTTTAGTGTGACTTCGCCTGGCCAGGATTCCTACGAACTGGGTACCCAGGACTTCTGCAGCTACGAGATCTACGACCACTTCAATTTTGCCCTTTCTTGCTCCACGAGGGTAAGTGCTGCATAAGCTTAAGTACTAATAATTCATTTATGTGTAAATTCAGTGCGAATTGTTCTGTAATTAAATGTGCTTGTACGGAGCCCATTATGGCTTTCTAACTTTCGTAATTGCGTGCTCAGCGATTGAAGTAAGGCACTTTGCCGCAGCTTACTATTGTTACTCACATTTCTATTATATTATTGCCGATCTTTCTCGAACCTCGTTTTCTTCTCATTTTAGCTAAGCGCCAGTCGCTTCACGTATGTCTTTTTATTTGTTCTAAGATAGCCTCACAAGCTAAGCTCAAAGAATAGTGTATACTTGCTGAAAGAATAGTGTATACTTGTTTTGTGATTTGTTAATTATATAAAAACTTCTGCAATAGATTTTTAAGCTATAAAATTGTAAAGTAACTTTAGGAACATTGCAGTTTGTGCACCAGTCCTGCCTGCAAGACTGGGTCAGCGAGTCCGCCAGACTGTCGTGTGAGCTTTGTTCCTTCCAGTACAAGGCTGTCGTGAAGCAACGCTATGGCCTCTGCGAGAGTATCTGCCAATGGCTCAAGAAGCCCGTGGTGCGTAACACGATGCTAAAAGATTTCTTAATGATAACTCTCATTCTAATTATGTCTGTATTTCTGGGCGTGTTGGGTGTTATTGTCGTGAAAGGTTATGTTGTGAAAAGTGATAAGTCCTTGTTAACTGAAGCTGATTACATTTGCATGATGCTTTTTTCATACCTGCCATCCGCTATGCTTTTAGTAGCTTTCACGGTGTGTTTGATTTCAATTCTAAGGAAACATTATCTCATGTGGCATCGATGGCGGAGGAGAAATATTATTGTAACATTGTGTTTCGACACCACGGAAGAAGATACTCCAGTAGAAGACGCTCTCCGTAAGACTAGCTCAAATTGACTGCTTTTATGGTAAAATGACAGTTCAAAGATTGTTCTATTTTCACAATCTTGGAAAACGTATCTTGAAAATGTAACAGATAAAAAACTGGTAGTTTTTTTATAAAACCAAGTGAATACAACAATCCAATAACACAAAAAAACTATATACCAGGTAATAAACTGTTTATAAATTTATTCATTGCAACTGTTTGCAAATTTATGTATAAAACCAAATAAATTCTACAATCTAATAATTAAAAAAAAACAATTTAACCTATAATAAACTGCAACATTGTTTGTTAAAACCAAGTGAACTCAAGAATCCAGTAATAAAAAAAATATTGGAAAAAAAACATCCATATTGTATTTATTCTGTTACAGTTTTATTTGTTATATTTAATTGCAGCATCATTATTTGTAAAACATTTTAAAATATATACATATACTCAAAATGACGTAATCTCTTAACAACTAAGACAATAATCTACATGAATGAATATTCTACAATATTTTGTATGAATTGTACATTTTGCTGGCTGTATTGAAAAACATATATGTTCTGTATTATTTATATACTTTCTATGATGTATATAGTGAAATATTAAAAAATTACCTAAAAAGAAAAGACAGCCTCTTTAATTATTTTTCACTTTATCTTGCAGTTACTTTTGTAAGGCTTATCTATAAATTGCTAGCTTGTTAAAGATAAAATTCCAAACAATTGGAAAACAATAATTGAAAAAAAACTGTCAATGTAACATAAATAATTATTTTTTCTTATAGGCAACTAGCTGCAAAATAGCACAATAGCAATCAAATTGTTAAAAATGAAAAGTGTGCAATAAAAAAATACAAATAGTATTTACAGAATGCTTAGTTGTAATTAGTTTTTCGTCATGCATTCTTTAGCGTTGTTTTCAGTTACATTATACGTTATTGTAAGTAAAATGAACAGATAAACGAAATAATATCTGAAATATTACTTCACACATTTAATTGAACCTCATAACATGATAAAATCAAATACTCAAGATGTATATTTCATTGCGTAAAATACAAGTAGCATACAATATATACATACTAGGCAGATTTTCAAAATTCAAAGATACTGTTTTACCTACGACAATTTTTTCGTTTCTCTGGAATTTCCCCTGTAAAAAAATTATAACATTTCATATAATTATTCTATTAGGAATACATATTCATGTATATTACGTACAATTTACATACGATATTAAATAATATAATTTCTTTATATAATCATAAGTCCTTAGATATATGTTAAAAATTACAAAGAACAAACATGGTGCCTAGGCCATCACAATAGACATCGAAGCTTCGAATGTGTTTAAAACCTATGAGAAAATTGTGTCATCTTATGTAACGAAGGAAGGAAAAAATAAATGTCAGCACTTTGTTCTTGGAAAGCAGTAGATTGGAACATGAAGAGTGGCGTAAGTCAAAAAATCAATTAAAAATAATTTCTATATGAAATCACAATTACGGATCTTCTACTAAAGTCAGCACTTTGTTCTGGGAAAGCAGTAGTTTGGAACACAGAATGTGACGTACGCCAAAGAAGCAATTAAAAATAATTTCTATATGAAATCACAACTACGGATCTTCTACTAAAGTCAGCACTTTGTTCTTGGAAAGCAGTAGTTTGGAACACAGAATGTGACGTACGCCAAAGAAGCAATTAAAAATAATTTCTATATGAAATCACAACTACGGATCTTCTACTAAAGTCAGCACTTTGTTCTGGGAAAGCAGTAGTTTGGAACATGGAGGGTGACGTACGCCAAAGAAGCAATTAAAAATAATTTCTATATGAAATCACAACTACGGATCTTCTACTAAAGTCAGCACTTTATTCTGGGAAAGCAGTAGTTTGGAACACAGAGTGTGACGTACGGCAAAGAAGCAATTAAAAATAATTTCTATATGATATCACAACTAAGGATCTTCTACTAAAGTCAGCACTTTCTTCTGGGAAAGCAGTAGTTTGGAACACAGAATGTGACGTACGCCAAAGAAGCAATTAAAAATAATTTCTATATGATATCACAACTAAGGATCTTCTACTAAAGTCAGCACTTTATTCTGGAAAAGCAGTAGTTTGGAACACAGAGTGTGACGTACGCCAAAGAAGCAATGAAAAATAATTTCTATATGATATCACAACTAAGGATCTTCTACTAAAGTCAGCACTTTATTCTGGGGAAGCAGTAGTTTGAAACACAGAGTGTGACGTACGCCAAAGAAGCAATTAAAAATAATTTTTATATGAAATCACAACTAAGGATCTTCTACTAAAGTCAGCACTTTGTTCTGGGAAAGCAATAGTTTGGAACATGGAGAGTGACGTAAGCCAAAGAAGCAATTAAAAATAATTTCCATATGAAATCACAACTAAGGATCTTCTACTAAGCCTCCTCAGGTAATTCCTGTACATTTTAAATCGTCAGCTATTTTAACTCTTCGAGTTGATCCAAGATCTTTCATTGAGTTTTTTACTCATTTCTCCATATGTTTAGTAACTCGTCAACAACCAAGTATCTAGAATGCATGTAACCTAACACAATACATTTTAATGTACGAGTAAGATTCTAAAATTTATGTGATGCAAGCATAACAGCAGAATGACAGTAGAAACAAATAAGCCACAAACAGTAAGTTATACTAGTCCAGTTTTGATTCACAGCTTAACGAAACAAATTGAACAAAATACATTATGAATATATAGTTTTGTAATACGAAAGGATATACTACAATTGATACTAAACGAATGTTACATAATCAAAATACAATTTCAGGCTCACCGGATAACTCAGTTATTGTTTCCGTTTAAGACAGTCCATCTTTCAACTCGTTTTAGTAAATTAAATAATTGATTCTTTAAAAAAACCAGTCTTAGTATATTTCAAGGACGTAGGGGTTTGACGAGGAAAAAGAGGTGTACAATGGCACATTTAAACCCACAATAAAACAGTAATATAAACCAAACTTTTTTAAAGATAATTCCTACTTAGGTTGACAAAGAAACATTTTATTCTGTTACTTTATAATAGATAATTACAATTAATTTAAATGAAATAACATTAATAAAGCGTTAAACAACAAACCTACCATATAACCTATAACATAAAATCAGCTGTTTTTTTTTAAAATCACATGTGATAATTTATTTTAAACTAAATAGTTCCTATAAGTACCCAAAGTACCTATATTGCATACCTTGCCCCTTTTTTGAAACGTTTTTATATACAACTAAAATAATTCATTTTATATTTTAATAATGAATTAATATTTGAAAATCCTGTATTACTATCACGTGTCATCCACTATCAGTATAAAAAAAATGTATTTGAACTTGAGTGGATGAATAAAAATTATTTTATTAACTATTGCAAATTTGAATAAGATATATATGAGAAGATTTGGATATAATAGAAGGAATTGTAAACAAATACATTCTTACAAAATATTTCAACAAATGTGAATATCTCTAAGACACTAGAATTCTACACCTGTTTACAAACACATATGATAAAAATGCGACCGTCAAATATCTTAATACAAAATTTGCATTATTATTATTCTCAGAATATAACAAGCTTCAGTGCTCAAAGTTGAAGATATTCAGATTTGGGGTTGTTTAAAAAAAAATCAATGTTATGATTAGATTGAAATTTCAAACAATGTTGTCCAGATATGATTTCTTAAATCCTCCTGTATATATAGCAACAAACGTATCAATTACGTTCAACCCGTTTAGATTAGAGTGATTTAAAAATTAAAAACCCTCCCAGACATAGAAAAATAATTGCATAAAATAATCGAAATAATAATAATTGAAATTATTTCTATGATCCATAATTCCCAAAAATAAGCGTGAAAACTGAAATTGATTAAGTCCTTTTGAATTGGTTTAAAAGTTTTGTGACCTAAGATCACATGTCTATCTACTTGTAAACAATTTAAAACCTTAATATCTCTTCAACTTTATTACTAAGCTAATTTTGAGTAAACCATCTTTGATAAATATTTCAAAATGTATACTGATTTAGGATTTTAAATGTGCTTAAAAGTGGATGTTATTTTATTCAAAAAATTATACGACAAATAAAACAATTTTTGTCTTACAAAAAGAAAAATAACGACCTATTAAACTTGTATTTTTGAACACACTTTTAAACCAAGCATAATTTTTTAAGATACTTGGTTTTCAAGTGGCTTACTAAATTTTACAATTCTGAGGATCATACATAAGAAACATTAACGTCTTTAAATATTTAATCCTAATTATATTTTGACTAAGTTAAATATTTATAACAACACGCATGCAAGTATAAAGTAGCGTAGAATCAATGATTGCTACTTAACAGCATTTGCTTTCACATCGTATGCGTTTATGATTAACGATAGTGGACTAACAATTACTTATGACTCATTTCTTGTTGGAAGAATTTCAAACAATGCAATTTCGATTGTTGATTCAAAACGTGTAGGAACCAAAGATGCATTTCATATTCTTACGTCATAACAATTTGGCAATAATTTTGGTCGCGAACGCGAGTAAAATTATATTATCTCGACGCTGTAGCGTTTGACTTGTTTCAGAGCTATGGGTTGATGGATCAGGGTTAAAGTTTTAACAAATTGTGAGCATAAACTCTTTTAAACAAAAGAATAAATAGGCTACGATTCACAATTATAAAAAGAATAATATCAGACGCGTTTCAATGGCATTATGTCATTATCTTCAGTGATGCTACACAATGGAAACTTAATTTTAAAAAATTAAACGTAACATGTAATTAGAGGTTAGGTTCATTTTTTTAATTAAGCTTAGATTGTGTAGCCACTGAAGATGATGACATAATGGCATTGAAACGCGTCTGATATTTAAGTGTTTATAATCGTGAGTAGTACCCTATTTATTCTTTTGTTTATAACCTTCACTCACAAGCCAGGTCCAATATTGTGTATAAACTCTTTTAATTGGTATTTTCTAGTGAGCCAGAGATAAGTCAAATGTTCGATTATATTTTATCCTTATTCTAGTCGAGGACAAGGATATGTATCCTTTATCCTTAGTCTAGCTTCGTATTGGTATTAGTTACCAAGCTCACGTGACCTCTGACCTATTGTTAACGGCAAGGAACATATTCCACTCTATTTGTTCGATGACGTCTTATAAACTAAGGCCTGTACTCATGTAGGTAAAAGTGTTTATATAGGTTTTTATATTATTGCAACTACCTAATAAGTACACCAGTGGTAAAGATTCTGATAGGTGTTCAAACTGTACAATCTATACCTGAATAACCATTGTTACGAAAAAGTTGTGAAAAAGGTTAGATTTTATTAAAAAGCTAATAATTATTTTTGAGCCAATTCTATTTAAAAAGATACGTTATTTTTCATTAGTAGGCAATTTGTAGGTGCTAATAATAAAAGATCTTTTTTTTTACATTCCTTCCATTAGCTCACACTCTCTTGACAATCTCTATCTTGTACAAATTTTCAATCGTTAATATAATACGTTTTATTCATTCAATCAAGTTCAAATACATTTTTTTTAACCAAATGTAGATGACAATTGATGCTAATACAGTTTTTTCAATTATTTATTCAATAATTAAATTATAAAATTGGTGGGGTGAGGCCGGATTCGAACTGAGAATATTCATGTTCGAAGTCTAGCTCGCCAACTTTACAATACCTAAAAATATGTATTGGTCAAAGATGTATATGAATTCCCCCCACCTGATTTCTGTCAAAACTTCCATTCTACAACCTTAAACTGTTGCTATGGTATCCACACAATATCATAAATATTGCTCTAGGGCAACTAAAATAAAAATTGTCTTTGTTAACCAGTTGGAATCTACTTCGATCTTTTTTATATTACTTGTTTAAGCAGGAGATTTTAAGATTTACTGTTTAATCACGGAAGAGCTATAAATTATATTGAAATGATAGTACAATCTTGGAAATCGAGGATGTAATAATCGTAAAAGGTGATAATTAAAGATTATAGCTTCGATTACATTAGCTAGAAATAATTATTTTCCCATTTATATTCCATATCTACAAACGTGTTGCCTCGATAGTAATTGAACTAAATCGAGTACAAAATTGCCATATTCGGTTTCCGTTAATGACATTAGAAATTTGGTGATAAAGTAATAAAATTATTGGATTTAACTTTTTTGTAGACTTAAGGTTATTTTAAACCATTACGCCATTTATCGTTCCCTTGGGATGAAAAGATATTTCGAATATTGGTAGGATTAATGTACTGATAATTAATTCCTTGGTAGAGGATATAAAGGGAATCGTAGCATGACGTGTTCAAACTGAAGCACCCGAAGAAAAAGAATAAAGGGATGTTTTCAGAGAATTTGATGTTTAAAAAATCCTTTTCAACCTTTCTACGTGTATTAAACGAGCCAATGTAGATATTAGTAACATTTATTTATTGCTAATTATTTTAATAAGTAATAATTTAGCCATATATATATATATATATATATTGATATTTTACGTTGTCCATTATTTTACCGTTGCACTGACTTTATGAAGTTAATATATTACTATTGTAAATACTTGTATCCACCACTAAGTGCAATAATTTTACCTTGTGTGATGAGGCACGTTTCGGTCATTTTACCATTGTCGAATCACTGTCAAATGACCAAATGGTCAAATGATCGAAAGGTGCCTCATCACACAAGGTAAAATTATTGCACTTAGTGGTATTTACAATAATAAATAAAGTACATATAAAGTATATATAAATAAAGTATATATATATATATATATATATATATATATATATATGATACTATTTATTGATATGATACTAAAATAATTTAAGGTAATTTTCATATAGCTAGAGAATCGTGCATTTTACATTTTTTTTTAACTTCTCGATTTGTTATTTATTTTATAATAATTTTTATACATCCTCTATTTCCCATTGGTAGTAAAATGTGTACTTAATTTAAAAAAAGAACATTAAATTAAGTATGAAAGTCAATTTGACGCAGGATTTTCACTTACTGAATTATGCATACTGCTTATGTAGATTGTTACATCACATTATGTGACAACATAGTGAGCAGGCGGCTGGTTCAACGATCGTTTAAGTTTAGGGCGTTTTCAAGGTAGTGCAAGGAGCCTAATCAAGGCGTTATCGTTACCTGACAAGCTAGCCTAACCCACTTCAATACTTTATAGCTTTGTACAACGTGCGTTTAACCCCAGTAAATGAATGTAATCAATGTAAATAGAATATGTCTAAGCTCAAGAGTATCAGTTGAACTTAAAATTGTTAAATAATACAAACTCCAATTAATTTAATCTAAATTATTTTCCTTACAGATGTTTTGAATTTTAATTACTATAATTAAGAACACTTTTCTATATTAAACTTTAAGCAAAGTTTAATTCCATGGATAAAACCTTGAACCTTTTTTATTTTAATTAACGTTTACTTTGTCGAAGGCTTTCATAATTAATTCATTTATAATCCCGTTTGAGTCGAGAAAGTAAATTTTTAAATGGAAAATATTTTAACAGAAATCTTTTTTATTTTATTTTCTTTATCTCTTTCTTTTTCTTTTAAATAGATAACTTTTATTTTACTGTTTCTCTCATTTATACACTGTTCTTATGAACGAAAAATAAATTATAAAATTATTTAATAACTTTTCCTTAAAAACAATGTAAGATAACCTACGTGTGAAACAGCTGTTCTACAACATAACCTATAATACAAAATCAGCTGATGCATGAAGTCATATGTTATCATTTAATTCACTCACAGAGTAACCACAAAAAAAGTTTACCGTAACAAAATTGGAATTATCAAATTATTTAATAACTTTTCCTTTAAAACAATATAATATAACCTACGTGTGAAACAGCTGTTCTACAACATAACCTATAATACGAAATCAGCTGTTACATGAAGTCATATGTTATCATTTAATTCACTCACAGATTAACCTCAAAAAACGTATACCGTAACAAAATTGTATATTTATGTATATCCAATATGCTTTTGTAGGCTTAACTGTAAAAGTTTTTAATTCAACACCTTCAAAAAAAATTTAAAGAGATTTGTTGATACACAAAATCTTTTAACAAAAATTTATTTCTGTTACTCGTATTTACAATGTCACAATTTTATGTGGTAAAACATATAGATTTTTGCACATATCATCTCACAAGTCGTTCATAATCTGAAGTTTTACATTTCATAATGTTCCATTTCGATGAAGTAAATGCCATAACTTCATTTAGGCCATAGTTGTATCACTTGATGAAATTGAAAGATTTTGCCTTCGTTTGTGTAACGTAGTGAGTGAAGCAGGCTCTCAGGTTAAAATATATTTAGATAATTTAAATTTATATTTTATTTACTTCGCAGAGCACACCTCCAACAGCACAGAAACTGCAAACATATAACAACTACTGAATTATATCAAACAAAATTATATAAATATACTTATAAATAATTTGTAGGTAAATAATTTACGAAAGCCTAATTAAAACAAATGTTTATTTAAATAAAATATTTCCTTTTAACAATATATCCTATAACGCATTACTTTATTATTTTTTGTTCAAAAACAAATTATGAAAGAGGAAAAATTAACTTTAAACTATAATATCACTTTACCACTATATTATTGTTTATAATCTTCTCTACTGTAATTAGTTATTTTTCAATTTTATTTTCTACTGATATAATACAAATTTTATTCACATACAATAATATGATATATAATATATTTTTATTTCTTTTACGTGGTGGACAAAACACTTATAGTGATGGCCAAAATATATGTTTGAGAATGTAAATATTTATTAATGTAGTAGAAACTGATAGTTTTAGGTTACTTTATGAGTTAAATATTAATTATATAATAGCATAGCTACCATTCATTCATATGATGTACATTTTATCACGTCAAACGGGTTTTAGTGACTAAGTCTGTACCATGAGTGATTTGAACAAGTAAAATGCAAATCAGATAACAGTAAGATTACCTCCCACATTTATAGTGATTTCGTGAGAATGGCCACGCCCACTGGTTACAAAAACTCCAACACGCTACAAGTACAGAATATTTCATATTCATTAAATTTTAAAATTCCCAGCCATAGTTTTTACATAATTTAAAACTTACAACAATATGGAATTTCGGTTAGTATATGATTCAATATTTACAATAACATTTTGGTTGTATAAAATGCTTTAATGCATTATTATATTATATTATTATAAAATGCGTTTATTGATTATATTTTGTTGAATTATTTAAAAGAAGGGGATTATGATTTTAAAACTTAATTATGTTTAACTATTGCTAACTTTTCAGATCGGCAATATGGCCTGAATTTGTAGATTAGAACTTTTCTATTATACCTTAGAAAAGGTACGTAATATCAATCTTAATAGGATGTTATATCTTAAACATGGTAAAGGTGCTTCCTAGCTTTTATTTTAATTTCCTTGTTAATACAAATTACTCTTTTAAAAAAGGTAATACAATTTGGGAAATATGAAGATTTAACCTTGAATAATTAAAAACATTGAAAAATAACAGAAATAACGTAATTGTAGTTTTAAAATGAGAAAACCTTAAGAAAGTATTAGGAAGCCAAACAAACTTGTTATGTAATGCATTGACATTAAACAAAGCTTACTTTATGGGACTTCCACAAGTTATTTTCGTTTTCAATCTACATTTATGTTTTTTGTTATTTTTCGATGTTCTTAATTATTAAAGGTAAAACTGGATATCTTATGTTTCCCAAATTGTATCACCCTTTTTACTTTTGTCGGTGCACTTCGACTCTTAGAATTTTTTGCACTACTCGTTATAAGATGAACGGAATACTTGAACATACACATAAAAAAGGATTCTTACAATATCATCACAGACAATTACTCTAGTTTTAAGGTAAACCGTTTTTTGAGTTTACAATTGAAATATATGTAAAAAAGAATAAAATTTAACTAAATTCACACAAAATTGTATATTTAATTTAGGCAAAGATGGATGGACCTAATACTGTTTTGATTATAAAGTATATTTTTTATTAAATACGAGTTAAAATCACTGATAACGGTAATTTGGTCATTAAAACACTTTCTACCCTGTAATAAATATACTTGTTCTGAGTGAGCATTGATTTTGCTGGTAAAAGACTGTCAATTGTCAGAGTTTTAAAAACCACTCCCATATTTTAAATAATAAGTTAATGATGAATATGTTTTAAGTGGTTTAACAACGTTTAGTGATTATATATCTAAATCTAAAAACAAAACACTTGAAACAGTATTAAAATAACTGACTGAGACTCAAAAGAAGTCAAATAAATTTTATCAAAATAAACTTCATTTTATCTAATACTATTTTTTTCTATTATACAGTATATGAATTTGGGTAAAATGTGTTTAAGTATTTACATTCATTGCGTTGGTAAAATAGTAATAACGATTTGGTTGTATTTTTTTATTCACAATTTTAAAATGATCAATTTCTTTTGTGCATAAGTAAATAGTGTTGACCACAAGCACCATAAGTGTACTTTATACTTAAAATTTTTTTTCGTAATTTAAATTAGAACAAAGATCACTCACTCTAAAACCCACTAGGCGTTCATTTCGAAAATTCAATTTATGTGGGCAACGTACCAGCCAGAAAGAAATCCCCCAAGGAATACTCACCAATCCGAGATGTGTTCGTTGGACTTGAATGCCTGAAGTCTATTGTACTGGGCTGGAGTGATGAGGCATCCGCCAGGAATTGCCACCACTTCCGGAGCGCTGGCCTGTTCTTCCCTGCTTGGTACTGCAGGCAGAGGTTGGTTTGTCATTAGTATTGAGTGAATCAACCACACACACACACACACACACACACATACACACACACACACACACACACACACACACACACACACAAACACACAAATGTATATATATATTTGTGAGTGTGAATTTGTGTAAGTGTGTGTGTGTTTTATAAATAAATATATAATGTTTATCTCATTTACAAATTAAGGTTAATTGTAAATATAAACTTATCATCAGTTATGGTTTTATATCACATCGTATAATACCTAACTCATCACATTGAGGCAATATCAATGAAGAATTGTAATACATTTATTATTATTCATTTCTGTCTCAAAATGATTGTCGTTGTAAAACTTTTATTTTAAAAAAACTATTTGATCAATTGCCTTGTTAGATTTGATAACATTACCTTGGTATATTTGGTAACAGTACCTTGGTAGATTCGGAAACATAGCCTTAGTAGATTTGGTAAGATTGCCTTGGTAGATTTTGTAACGTTACCTTGGTAGATTCGGTAACATTACCTTAGCAGATTTGGTAACATTACCATGGTAGATTCGGTGACATTACATTGTTAGATTTGGTAAAGTTACTTTGGTTTATTCGGTAACATTACCTTAGAGTAGATTTGGTATCATTACCTTGGTAGGTTCGGTGACATTACATTGTTAGATTCGGTAACATTACCTAGGTAGATTCGGTGACATTACCTTAGTAGGTTTGGTAACATTACCTTGGTAGATTCGGTAACGTTACCTTGGTAGATTCGGTAACATTACCTTAGATGTGGTAACATTACCATGGTAGATTCGGTGACATTACCAAGGTAGATTCGGTGACATTACATTGTTAGATTTGGTAACGTTACTTTGGTTTATTCGGTAACATTACCTTAGTAGATTTGGTAATATTACCTTGGTACATTCGGTAACATTACCATGGTAGATTCTTTACAATGCCTTGGTAGATTCAGTAACATTACCTTAGTAGGTTTGGTAACATTACATTGTTAGATTCGGTAACAATACCTTGGTAGATTCGGTGACATTACCATGGTAGATTCTGTTACATTACCTTGGTAGATTCGAAAACATTACCTTAGTAGGTTTGGTAACATTACCATTGTAGATTCTTTTACATTACCTTGGTAGGTTCGGTGACATTACATTGTTAGATTTTGTAACATTACCTTGGTAGATTTGGTAACATTACCATGGTAGATTCGGTAACATTACCTTGGTAGGTTCGGTGACATTACGTTGTTAAATTTGGTAACGTTACCTTGGTAGTTTCGTTGACATTACCTTGGTAGGTTCGGTGACATTACATTGTTAGATTTGGTAACGTTACTTGGTAGATTCGGTAACATTACCTTGGTAGGTTTGGTAACATTGCCATGGTAGATTCGGTGACATTTCCTTGGTAGGTTTGGTAACATTACATTGTTAGATTCGGTGACATTACCTTGGTAGGTTCGGTGACATTACATTGTTAGATTTTGTAACATTACCTTGGTAGATTTGGTAACATTACCATGGTAGATTCGGTAACATTACCTTGGTAGGTTCGGTGACATTACGTTGTTAAATTTGGTAACGATACCTTGGTAGATTCGGTAACGTTACCTTGGTAGATTTGGTAAAATTACATTGTTAGATTCAGAACATTGCCTTAGTAGATTTGGTAACATTACCATGGTAGATTCGGTGACATTACCTTGGTAGATTCGGTGACATTACCTTGGTAGGTTCGGTGACACTACATTGTTAGATTTGGTAACGTTACCTTGGTAGATTTGGTAACATTGGCTTGGTAGATTCGGGGACATTACCTTGGTAGGTTCGGTGACATTACATTGTTAGATTCAGTAACATTACCTTGGTAGGTTCGGTGACATTACCTTGGTAGATTCGGTAACGTTACCTTGGTAGATTCGGTAACCTTAGCTTAGTAGATTTGGTAACATTACCTTGGTAGATTTTGTAACGTTACCTTGGTAGATTCGGTAACATTATCTTAGTTATTTGTTAACATTACCATGGTAGATTCGGTGACATTACCTTAGTACGTTTGGTAACATTACCTTGGTAGATTCGGTAACGTTACCTTGGTAGATTCGGTAACCTTAGCTTAGTAGATTTGGTAACATTACCTTGGTAGATTTTGTAACGTTACCTTGGTAGATTCGGTAACATTATATTAGTTATTTGTTAACATTACGATGGTAGATTCGGTGACATTACCTTGGTAGATTCGGTAACGTTACCTTGGTAGATTCGGTAACATTACCTTAGTAGATTTGGTAACACTACCTTGGTAGATTTTGTAACGTTACCTTGGTAGATTCGGTAACATTATCTTAGTTATTTGTTAACATTACCATAGTAGATTCGGTGACATTTCCCTGTAGATTTGGTAACATTACCTTGGTAGATTCGGTGACATTACCTTGGTAGATTCGGTGGCATTACTATTGTAGATTAAGTGACATTACCTTGGTAGATTTGGTAACATTACATTGGTAGATTTGGTAGTAATATCTTGGTAGATTTGATAATATTATATTGGTAGATTTGGTAAAGTTACCTTGGTAGATTTGGTAATATTACATCGGTAGATTTGGTGACATTACCTTGGTAGAGTGGGTAAAATAACCTTTTATTTAGGTTATTTTTAATGCCTTTTTTTTGCAATATTATTTTTTTAATTATTATACATTTGTTTACTAACTACTCTCTGAGGTATTAAAACAAATATCTTGTTTACGTAGTTTGTAGACTGAATGTTTCCCTCTTCATTATAAAGAAGGATATCAAATATCTAAACTTAGCTCGTGTAATATTTTACAGTTGAAATTTCCAAGTTAACATTAAATTTATAAAACATTAAGCAAAATGGTAAATATAAATTTAGCGGCAGAAAAAACGCTTTCCGCCTTTATATTTAAATAGGGCTGAACAAAGTTGTGCCTCAGTCCTGTTTAAAAAGTCAACCCTTATCTCCCACACGCAACTGTAAAATGGAAGTTATTTTAACCCGTCGCCTTACGTGTAGAATCGTTAGCATTATCTTTGATATGTAAATGTTACCGCAAAAATCTCACAAGTCTTAGTTTTCTATCTGAAATCTTGAAATCTTTGACAATATTTCCTTTCAACTGGAACAAAATATTTTGTTTACTGTAAAGCAGATACAATTCCAGTGAGTAAATCTTATTTTATTAATATTTATTTGTAAAATTTAGGTAATATGCGTACCTCAGTAACTCCCATATTTCATTAGTAATAGCTACCATTATAATATATTATAACTCCCACATAATATAGAAAGTACGGACTGAAACATCCCTATTTGTGCTAATTATATTAGGGACGTTAATATAACCAACATTATCTTTAAATCAACCTCACTCACCTTAGCCTCACATACCTCATTTCCTCAGGCGGATACGCCCTGGACACAAATTAGTCTTAGGCGCTGTCGTTGATCGAGTCTTAAACCAGTTCTTTTTAAACATATTTTAAACAATCGTCAAAGAAGCTCATAGCAAGTAGATTTTGAAAATGCATTTTCATATAAATACTGTTGGAATATATATTTATTTAACACTCTAAATATTCATATGCCTCGAGGTTGTTACATTTTGATATATTCAATGCGATGCATATAAAATTCATTGTGTTAGTAGGAACTAAACTTGGCACCAAAATTGGTTTTCTGTATTAGTAAGTTCACCTATCTCCAGTTAAATTATCAGGTTTATATTACAACTAAAAAATAACTTCTGAATGTATGTTACTTCTTACATTGTTTATTTTATGCATACGATTGAAGTTTTTTATACGTCACAAATCTTAACGTGTGTATAACAAATGTTTAAAAATTCTCCATTAAAAAGGAGATATTTCATAATTCCTAACATAACCTAATAAAAAATTGGTTTGCCTTACCTATTATTTTTTTAAATTCCGGTGGTTCATCAACCCAGTCAATTACTGCAACAGAGAATGGCCTTTATGAATAAATAAACAATATATAATAATTGTTAATTACATCTTCACGTGAGCTACTAGGTTTTACTAAAACACCTGTGATTATTTAACAGCTTGCCTATAGTAGCACTTACTTATGTTTGTTGAGGACGGCCGTAACGTTCTGAGTTGACAATGGGACACATCTCCCAAAACAACCGTCCTCAAGAAATATAAGTAAGTGCTACTATACGCAAGTTGTTTAAATATTCACAAGTGTTTTAGTAAATAAACTATGTTGTTTTAAATAAAACTACAAGCAAATATTAATTTGATTCAATTAAGAAAATGAAAACGTTTTCACTTTAAAAAAGTACATTTTTTTAAACCATAAAATACATTCTCAGAAAAACGAGGAAAATGTAATAAAATGTAATAAATGCATGCTTAATGCATGATACGGAGACATAACATTTTCTTTAAGTTTAGAACTAGGTCCTGGAAAGTTTCTATGAAGTCTGTCACCTAAAGTTTTTCGTTTTCATTAATACCTATTTGATATTGAGTATTTATTTAAGAAAGTGCTTATTATTACTATTTAGTCTCAAGTACTTATTTATTTTAAGTATCATTTCTAAACAAAAATAAAAAAAATTCATACATTATACTCAATCATTCAGTTCTTTGATCAATTGTAACGATAACAGGCAAAGTCATTGCAAAAGAGTTAAAAGCGAGAACATGGTCCAGGAGCTTTAAGTGCATATTTACTTGCCTAACCCTGCCTTTTATAATCAGACTTCACAAATGTATAACCGTATGTGTGCCTGACTCTATTACATTGAATCGGAATATGAAAATTGAGCGAACATAATGTAATAGGTTGAGGGATTTGATATTTCACTTTGAAAAGTGTAATGTAAATACCTTCAAATCGTGCTGCAAACAACCAACTACAATACTTAGTTAACAAGGGATGAAAACAGACGGAGAGAGACAGACATACAGACAAAGGGAGAAAGAGACAGAGAGAGAGAGAGAGAGAGACAGAGAGAGATATACAGAGAGAGACAGAGACAGAGAGAGAGAGAGAGAAAGAGAGAGAAAGACAGAGAGAGAGAGAGAGAGAGACAGAGAGGAAGAGTCAGACTGACAGACAGACAGAGAGAGAGACCGACAGACAAACAGAGAGTAAGACAGACAGAGAGAGAAACAGACAGAGAGAAAGACAGGCGGAGAGAGAGACAGACAGACAGATAGAGAGAGAGAGAGACAGACAGAGAGACAGACAGACACAGAGAGAAAGAGAGAGAGAGAAGAATAACGAAAAAGAAAATTACAATGAAAAATTGACAGTAAAACAAGGTTCTCTAGGAGGGATACCTTAAGGTAAGTTTCCATCCTTAAGGTAAGTTGTTGATTCAGATAGTCACCTACATAACTGTTTAGATTAAATATATTCCGAACAGCTTGGTCACTGGTTATCGTTGACTATGCTCAACTGACGTAAAAAAAACAAATACTCAGACCAGTTGAAATATTTCTGGTTTTAACATTTCTGGTTTAAAGGTTGGGATGTAAGATCAAACATATCAAGGTACAACTGTCTCACAACAGAAAAACTACGGATGCTCAAGGATATGCAAGATATTGGCCTACATTGAGAAATAGGTATCGATGGGACAGTCGTAGAGAACATCGAAGCCAATCAGCTTCTTGCTAACAGCAGATTATTAGGAGGGTAGAAAAGGGTTAATTGCTTCGAGTTAATGATTGTTCAATGCGGAACAGCGTGCAAGCTGGGTTAATCACGTTTAAGTAAATTAGTAAGCTTAACGTTGAAGGCTATCAGAAGACTGAGCCTCTGTAATGTTTAACCTAGTTTTAGAATCCTTTAAAGGTGTATCTCAGATTATAATTGCTCGTTATAGTAGGTAAACATTCAAGTCGTAGTGTGAATATCAGGTTGTGTTGAATTACAAAACGTGTATAAAATCTCCATTATAAAATAATTTAAACATTCAAAAAACAAACACACACATACACACACACACGCACGCACACACACACACACACACACACACACACACACACACACACACACACACACACACACACACACACACACACACACATACGCACACACACACATACACTCATATTTAGACAAACTCACACACACACACACACACACACAGATACACACACACGCTCGCTCGCGCGCGCACACACACACTCACACACATAAACACATATATAGACACACACACATACACACACACACACACACACACACACACACACACACACACACACACACACACACACACACACACACACACACATACACGCACACACACACACACACACACACACACACACACGCGCGCGCGCGCAGACGCACATACACACACACTCACAGACATATACACATATATAGACACACTCAAATAAAAAATTTTATCAAACAGGTCCCGAACCTGTAACTACTGTAACGTTCAAGATATTTAAGCAAATACGCAAATTACAGTCTCAAATAACATAAAAATACAATTTAAAAATAAAAAATTTAAAGAATTTAATTATGACGAAAATTATGTAAAATTGATCCATAATATAGATAGAAAAACCTAAAAGAAATTAATTTTTAAAACAATGCTTCACATTTTGTTTTATGATAAACCAGTTGAATATAAATTTCTCCATGTACTTGTACTGTAAAAAATGTCTGGATGTTTTATTATTGACATCACAATTTGGCGACGTTAATTAAACAACAAAAGTGTTTGGAATGTCTGTAAACACCGAAGAGAAAATCTGGAAACCGTTTCTTACCATATTAAAGCTAATGCTCTTTAAACCCAAACATAACATGTTTTTCGTACTGAAGTTTGAGTATTTCGTCACATAACTTAAAATTTTGCTTTAGCTACTGGTCTAGCACTTTCATTTTGTCAGATTGTGTTACATAAAATTCGTTAAATCTTACACCAAAAAAATAGCCTACAAATTCTAGTTGGGTTACATTGCAACAAGGAGACCCACAAAACAAGAAATATATATGTATACACACACACACACACACACACACACACACACACACACACACACACACACATATGTATAAATTTTTAAATTTATTAACTATATTACAAGAAAACATATCACCATATTTAAATATATATATATATATATATATATATATATATATATATATATATATATATATATATATATATATATATAATATTTCAAAAACAAGAATACTTTTAATGAATATATTTATTCAAAGCTTTTCGCCGATAAAATAGTATCAGCATCTTCAGGAAAATAATTATCGAATAAAAAGTATTCTTGTTTTTGAAATATTTTTCATTTATTAACTATATTACAAGAAAATATATCACCATATTTAATATATATATATATATATATATATATATATATATATATATATATATATATATAGGGTCGTTGTGAACTAATAGAAGGAATTAAAGAATATCCTTCATCTAATTTTAAATCAGTAATGTTTTATTCTTTACCTGGAGGAGGGTCTACAGCTTGGGTGCACGTCTTTACACAACCATTAAAACAACAGACATAAGTACTGTTAAATTTGAAAGCGCATTGATGATCACCACCACACGTGGAAACGTCACATGCAGCTGGATAGAGGGGCCTCGGGGGTGGGGGGCACTGGGAGTATTGAGGCATTACCACTCTGTCTTCGTTTTCAAACCATCTTGACAAAATGTTTACTTCCTCCTATAAATGACAATTTAATAATATAATCTTCACTAATTATTAATTAACCTATACTAATATTCATGTACATAATTTTAATTTCTAGAACCTTCTGTCACTTCTACATTCTACTCAGCCCTTCAAGGATTTGGTAGTTTCCTGTAATATTTGATTTATAAATAGCTTCTCACAATTATTCCAGCATCAAATAAAATATGAGACTATATTATTTATAAACCAATCCGAGAATTGCGACTTTTCAATAAATATAACATTATTAGTGTTTTCTCGATAATTTTAGTTGCATAGAGAAGTTTAGAACGTTTATTGCTTAGAATAAAACTGTACATTTTTTTTAAAAAACTGCACGTAAAATTTCCCACTTTCAAAGAAATAAATGTTTATGAATCAATTAAAGAACAGAAGCCTTCCTTAGTTTTAATAAGTGTTTCTTTTAAATAATCAATTATTTCCGTTGAATACATAATTACAGAAAAAAATTAATCAAGTTAAATTGACACATATAATATTAAATAAACGTTGATGCAAAAATACAACAAATAATAATACAATATTAAAGAAGAATTTCCAAGAAGAAATGCACTATATTACATATAAACACAATGATAAAACAATTGTAAAAGAAAACCATGTAACGAATTTAATGATAAGACCTTTCCTGGAACATTAAATCCTATTTGAATATTCTAAATTTAAATTAATTATATTGAACATATAACAGTAATGAAGAAACTATTGATGTTGAGTAATGAAAATAAAATGTAAAAACAAGTAATATAAAAAAAAAATTGTTTACATAAATTCCTACTGAGGTCAAGAAAGAAACTTATATCATTGTTTACTTATCCACTTTGTTTATTTTGTTCGTTTCATTCATTTTCAAATTTACAGCACTGTTTATGATATTTTGTGGTAACTATGGCAACAATTTAAGGTGGTACAAAATGGAGGTGTCGACGACAACCACATGGGGGAAAAACATTCATACACGTCTTTGAGTTATTCATTTCTTTGTATTGGAAAGTTGGTGCAGTGCCAAAGCTTGCTAGATATTGAACAAGAATATCCATAGTTCGAATCCGAACAGACCCACAAATTTTTATAATTTAATTATTGAATAGATATATATAAAACTCTATTAACATCAATTGCTATCCAATATGGTTTAAAAGAAATGTATTTCAACTTGATTGGATTTATAAACCTGTATTTTATTAACGATTGAAAATTTGTACACGATATATATGAGGCGTGTGTGAGCTAATAGAAGGAATTTAATAAATGTTAAGGTTTATAACAAAATAATATGTTATGTGCAACATTGAACCATGAGCTGAAGTACAAAATATCAAGAAGGAAAATAGATGTGTGTCAATTAGGGCTCAATAAAGATAGCATTCTCATTTGATGGTAAAGTGTCCGCAGTAAATCAAAAACGAATCTTGGCGCTGTGCTACAAAATATACGTACAAAATATAGTGGGTATTGTAAAAGTGATTTTTTCAGGTTTAGACCATTAACAAATGCGCTGAATGTAATTCGAAGAACGCAAATGGGTTTTTACGATATACAAATATTTTAGTAAGACTTGCTTAACAAATATTCTTACATAAATACAACCCACTAACCACAATACAAAAATCTTTATTTACTACAATTATTGCTCTATGTACATTTCAATTACATGGTAATCATCTTCAGAAATACATGAATATAAGTATTTCTGAAGATGATTACCATGAGATCGAAATGTTCATAAAGTAATTGTAGTAAATAAAGACTTTTGTATTGTGCCTAGAGGGTTTTATTTATTCCGTTACAAAATTATTCCCCAGTGTTCAACAAATTTATTAAACTTATTGTTACAGTTTATTGCGAAGTTGTAGGGTTATATTTACTTATGTTTGATATTTACTCATTGCTTGAAAAACTAAAATAATTAACATTGTCATTATCTAATAACAGTCAGCTATTGGATACGTCCTTTACACGTAATGTTTAAAGCATAAAGGAAAAGTAATTGAAATGAGTTCGCAATAAATATAAAACTAAGTAGCCAAATGGTATAAATTTAATAGGTTTCCTGTCCTAAATATTTGTGATTTTCTTTAAACTATAAAACACATTTTTTAATATCTATTGAGTTTTTCTTTGATGTAATCATTTGCAGTCCCAACAGAACAATATGGTGCAGCTACATCATGGCAAACATTTATACCTCTGGCTATTAGATATCGGCGAATGCCGTTTAATTATCTATGAGCCAATTAACCTAATGACAGCAATTAAAACCTACCCCTGACAAAGAAATAAATTCTTTTCCTTATGTCAGGGGAGATTCATTTACTCTAGTCTACCCTATTTTTTCAATACCTTTTATTAGCTCACACTCTCCTGATATAAATCTTGTATACATTTTCAATCGGTAATAAAATACGTTTTTATTAATCCAATCACGTCCAAATACATTTGTTTAAACTGTAGAATGACAATTGATGTTAATACAGTTTTTCCAAATATTATTTTAATAACTCAATTTGAAAAAGTTTATGTCTCGGTCGGATACGATCTGAATGACTTCATGTTTGAAATATAGCACTTTGACAATGATCCAACTTTCCCATAGCTGGATATTTATTATTTAAAGATGTATATGAAATCATGAGAAAGGGTTCCGTGCAAATAATCAAGCAATACAAGAGATGAATAAAATGAGAAATTATAGACGAAGCGTCTTAAATTACAAAAGAAAAATGTGAAAGTGAATAAATAGTATCAAACGAAAATAGTAGTCCAACACCATATACTGTATAGAGAAAAATGGAAAATTGGAAGGGCATTTGCTTTATTTTTGTCACTTAATACTGCTGTTCGGACATATTTATATACATATTTATAATAGTTGTATTTATACTCGTAAAATAAAAAATATCTTAAATAAATGTTCCTTTTTTTGTAAGAATTACTTTTAAAAAATCTTTTATTTATGTTTTATCTTTTACTGTTTCTATTACTATTAGAGTAATAAAATATGTATCCAATACAAATACTATTGTTTAAAAATTTCATAATTTTTGCTTAACTCTGTAAATCTGATGAGCATCATAAGTTTCTGTGTGTTTCAAGCACTGTCATACCTCTTGTAGACGAGACTTGCAGATTGTTAATTTATCAGAACGTTAATGTAATCAAGGGGAATGTTTAGGCAAGAGCAAGCTATACAGAAAGTTCTGATTGATCAAGATTCTACGAAATAACTGAAATTA
>JBAIZL010000005.1:275724957-275754957 GCA_036971475.1 Prosapia bicincta | reverse complement strand
CCCTAACAATAATTATTGGGTTTTTTTCTCTCAAACAACGTTCCAGTGACAATGACATCAGTAAAGATGGTGACATTTTCATTCAAATGTTTTTGAAACAAATAAACTTATTATTTTGAGTTGGTGTTTATCTTTTTGTTAGCTGATATGGCGATTTTTGTACCGCCTAACAGTCAATGAATTTTAACTTGATGTATTTAAGTAGAATGTTAACGTATTATTGTACAGTATATAAAGTGATATAACTTATGCGTTGAGACAGCTGTTACGCAAACTAACCTAAACACGAATAAAAATTGTTGTATTAAATCTCATTTTTACCTAATTTAAGTATCAGCTGTACGTCATAGCATGAGAACTGCTATCTATTGGGTTTTAGTTCTATCTATAATAATTTTAACATAAATAACTGAATGTTCTTGCAGATAAGTAGATGATCGTAGATTTAATGTTTTTTTTCGAATTAGGTGCCCTTAATCGGGCTACAAAATATGTTGGACCCTTACTAAGAGAGTTTTCAAAAACTTCCTAAAGTTTTATGTTGATCGGATGAAATGTTTAGGGTGGCGTAAGAAGCATACAGACAAACATTCATTCTTGTTTATGTAGATATATTGTCTGCACCTCCCAAGCTAAGCTCAAAGAATGTGTTTAATAATTAGTTTGTCTTTTATATTTTGTTAATTTATTCTTAAAATCCTCCACATAATATATTTGTTTTTAATTTTCTCTAAAACAGTAGGGAATTACTTTAAAACTACATAAATTTTGCAAATCTTATTACTTCACAAAATATACGTAAAAAGGCCTTTAACAGTTTCAATAACATTTCACTCTCAAAATTTAAAATTAAATGTATTAAATATTTCGAAGTTAGTCTCATTTATTATTTCTAATAATTTCATTTCTTAACACTAAGTTTATGTAATAATAAATATGTATTTAAACAATATATAAAATATAGGCCAACAAGTAGTGTAGATTTTACAAAGTTTATAAAGCTAGTGACTACTAATTTAATAAAATGCAGGGATGAAATATTATTTACATTTTTGTGTATGATATTACCTACTATTGTTTACTCTTT
The DNA here is from genome assembly GCA_036971475.1 of Prosapia bicincta. Taxonomy (NCBI): domain Eukaryota; kingdom Metazoa; phylum Arthropoda; class Insecta; order Hemiptera; family Cercopidae; genus Prosapia; species Prosapia bicincta. The sequence continues at coordinate 275,753,870 of JBAIZL010000005.1, read as the reverse complement.
CCAGAATTAGTCTACAAATTCATAAAATAGTGGTATTTTATCCTGTTACAATCTATAATATTCTTGATTTATTGATTATACTCATGCATAAAGGTTTTATAACTAAGTGAAAAAACTATAACAACTTAAGTCGTTTATGCGTTTCGAAATCGTAGTCATCTTCGAAGCCTATCAGCTCATTAGGTTTGGAGCTCAGCAGTAATAAGTAGATTTGAAAATAAAACGACGGTTTCGAAATGCATCCACACACAGAAAGTTGCTCAAGTTTATTTCACTTAGTTTTTACATTTCTTTAATAACGTTCTAACATTGCATTTGTTCACGTTTAGCAAACTAATATCACTTTAATTCTGGAAGGGGGGGGGGGCTTATGACACCAAAGTATCGAAACTAGAAGACATAAAACCCCATTGCGCTCTGGGGTCACGATGTTCCCTAACTGTTGCCCATATTGGTTTTGAAGTTTTATGCTACTTAGACAACACAATGTTTGTTATTTTAGTAAAACTTAACGACTCTAACAATAGTAACAGCTCTAATAATGTGAACGTTTAGGTTAGGTTTGTGCAATTTGTAAACCGTTTCAAAGTTTGTGTTGGCTAGGAGTTGTTGTTAAGAAAAGAATTCTGGTATATTTTAAAATGGTTCAATCAAATTATTCATTTTTTGGATTCGGTTGATTAGGATTAAAATCACTCCACGAACCATGGTCTTTATATATTAGACACTTTATATATATATATATATATATATATATATATATATATATATATATATATATATACACATATATATTTATAATAGGGTGATAACTTTGTATATATTACCTATCTAATAACTTCGTATATGTATATATATATATATATATATATATATATACATATATATTTATAATAGGGTGATAACTTTGTATATATATATATATATATATATATATATATATATATATAATTATTGATTTAAAAATAATTCAAAAACAAAAATATTTTTATCAGGACAGATTCATTTCCTTATTCTACATATATTTTACCTATATGACTTCTCCTACAATATCTTGTTTACCACATTGACGGCTCAATATGATCCTGAAAGACAACAGGTCGTCTCAATAACTGTTCCCTTGCAACATGAATCTTCTCACAGCAGGACAATTTAAAGTTCTTACTTCAAACATCCTATACACTTAATAAATTTCTTGAGCACTAATTTTAACTTAATAAATAAAAATCCACTATTCACAGTATAAAAACTGTATTATACTACAATTACTTTATGTACACTTCGATTACATGGTAATTTTCTTCATAAGTCTATATACGACTACATAGTATTGTGTTATATACTAGCAGAGGCCGTCCTTTGGGGTTGGCATTTAATTTGTGTTTGTATTTGAGGTGAAGTTTATTTACTGAAATTATTTACAAATAAATATATCAAACTATAGTTTATAAACCTACCGATTTTTGTCTTGAAAAACCAAGAGAATGTAAAGCTACTGCTTGTAACATGATATTTGTAAAGTATTGCTAACCTTGAAAGGTAAATAACAACAAACATTTACTATCACCTGTTTAAATGGGTTTAAAAGTGAATTTTACAGGTAATTACAAACACATTTACTATCAGCTGACTAAGCTAGGTATATAATGCAGTATAGGTAATTGAGTGTTCAGGGAGTTTTCAAGGCCAGTGGGTCGGTCCCCTGATGAAATTTCTAAATAAAAAAATGTTTGTAGTATCCAGGGACCCTAAAAATGTATATTTAAAATTTCAGCTCAATTGGTTAAGGTTTTACGAGATTAAGCCACACACACACACACACACACACACACACACACACACACACACACACACACACACACACACACACACACACACACACACACACACACACACACACACACACACACACACACACACACACACACACACACACACACACACACACACACACACACACACACACACACACACACACACACACACACACACACACACACACACACACACACACACACACACACACACACACACACACACACACACACACACACACACACACACATACACACACACACACACACACACACACACACACACACACACACACACACATACACACACACACACACACACACACACACACACACACACACACACACACACACACACACACACACACACACACACACACACACACACACACACACACACACACACACACACACATACACACACATACACACACACATACACACACATACACACACACACACACACACACATTCACTCACTCACACAGAGATAGACGCCATTATATTTGTATATATTAGTATGTATATATATATTTAATATATATATATATATATATATATATATATATATATATATATATGTGTGTGTGTGTGTGTGTGTGTGTGTGTGTGTGTGTGTGTGTGTGTGTGTGTGTGTGTGCATAAAACTGCTATATAATATTACTTTATTTTTGTTGTTCACCTTGAAATATTAGACAAAATTATTGGCTAGATGAATAAGGGACTAATTGTATCTTTACATCAGCCATTATACTAGAGTGCTTAGAAAAAAATTGCCTAAAATATTAAAATTTATAACTCTCGCTGAAATTCTTTATTTTATCTGTATTCCTTTAGTAATTTTGTACAAACACCGAGAAGAAAAAACTTATATTTTAAGATTCAAAAAGTTTATTCCTTCATATATTTTATAAATGTTGTTTACCCTATAATATTTTTTTCTGGATCATTTAACTATCTACAGATAATTTCATAACCCCTTTTCATATGAAATGTCTATATAAACTATTATGTCCTTTTAAAAATATTCGAGCTGGCTTGTGAGTGAAGGTTATAAACACAAGAAATAAATAGGCTACAACTCACAATTATAAAAACTTTAATGTCAGACGCGTTTCAATGACATTATGTCATCCTCAGTGAGACTACACAATCGAAACTTTTAAAAATTGAACATAACCTATAAATGTTTTTATAAAAAATATTATAGGTTATGTTCAACTTTTTAAATTAAGTTTCAGTTGTGCAGCATCACTGATGATGATGACATAATATCATTCAAACGCGTCTGATATTAAAGTTTTTAAAATTGTGAGTTGTAGCCTATTTATTTCTTGTGTTTAATACGTCCTTTACTCTTGCAAATATTGCAGATTTAAAGTGCTTTCTTATTACTAGGACCAGCGCATTGCTTGGTTTCTTCTAATGTTGGATCATTGTAATTACGTATCCTTTGAATCTTACTTACGCTTAAGTTATGGAGATACAAGTTCAATGGTAAATCGATTTAAAATTAGAACAACTACACCACCAAATTTACATTGTATAATATTTATGCTACATTTAAAACAATAACTCTAATGAATGGCGTGCGACCCACTTCTAACTCCATTTTAGTGTTCCCTGCCACGCGAGTACATTCTTTCTACTAGACATCGGTATGTACACTCCCGGGGCACGAAGTGGTGATGGAATTATCTTTATAGCGGCTTCGTCTCGCTTACAGACATAGACTCCGATTCAGGATTAGTAGCAGATTGTTTAAGGTCGTCTCTCTAAATAATTGTTTACAAAAGCACAAGCTTTCACAATGTTTACTCTCGTTGGAGAACAAATGGTTTATTTGGCATTCCTATAGAGTCGTTAACCTTATCCAGAAATAACACAGTCACTAATAAATAGTACCTTATTGCTACTGTGACAAGTTTAATTTACAAGGAACATTAGAGCTGGTTTGTGAGCTAAGGTTATAAATACAATAAATATACGCAACTCGCGATTATAAAGTTTTATTTTCATGCGCTTTTCGATCACTTATGTCATCGTAATTAGTGATGATATTAAGTGATCGAAACGCGTATCAAATAAAGTCTTACAATTGTGAGTTGTGTATAGGCTATTATTTGTGGCTATGTTCTACTTCTGTAGTTTAAGTAATATGTTAGTAGTAGCATCACTGATGATGATGACATGAGTAATCGAAACGCGGATGAATTAAAGGTTTATAATTGTGAGTTGTGTATATTTATTGTGGTATGTTCCATAAAGTTATATGTTTGTAGCAGCACTTAGTTTTACAGTATGTACGTATGCAGCACTAAAGCTAGTGTCCGTTTAGTGGATTGGACTTTTTCAATAAAGTTTCTGCGAGGCAACAGTCTATGTGGAACCTGAATGGAACATCTTCCCGTCACTGCGATGCAATAACGTTGCCAAAATGGCTTCACTACACTTGTCACTAAGTTACGTTACGTTAGCAAATTATATTATATGCCAACATATTTTTTGTATCTATACAGTGTTGAATAACAGAGTGTTCTGTTTTATAAATGAGCCTCAGGTTATTAAAGGTTAGTTCTTCTGTTGATGTGAGATTATTTCTCTTCAAAAAACATTTTTAAGGCGATAAACACGTTTTCCCTGTTTTTGAGATATTTTTCCGTTACTAACTATAATTTGTTTTGTTGTATCTACTGTGTCTAAATAGCACAGTTCAGCTGGGAGCAAAATCCTTTGGGTTTAAATCACCAAAAATCCAAATATGAAAGAAACATGTAACACCTATGTCTTGTATGCAAGGGACATCACGCCTATGTCCTCTATAAAAGGGAAATGTCACGCTTATATCTTCTATGGAAAGGATATCACGCCTATGTCCTCTATGAAAGGGAAATGTCACGCTTATGTCTTCTATGGAAAGGATATCACGCCTATGTCCTCTATGACAGGGACATCACGCCTATGTCCTCTATGAAAAGGACATGTCGCATATGTTTTCTATGAAAGGGACATCACACCTATGTCCTCAATGAAAAGGACATGTCACGCCTATATTTCTATGAAAGGGACATCACACATATGTACATGTTCCGATGTAGTACTCAGGAATTTTAGAAAAATATTTATCGCTTGAATTGAATGTAATTTTCTTTTATTAGGAGTATTAGTAATAATAATTATTAAAAAACTATACACAATTGATTTTTCATTTCTATATATTTCGACGTGTTTATAGATGAAAACTAGTTACATTTAATTTTCAATACCTCTAAATATTCGTTATAAAAAATACATGCCTAATTAATAATAATGTTTTATCTAGTTTTAAAATGTGTGAATATTTTAGTTATATTTCTGATTCTATGTTAAATATTTATAATATTATATTTATGTATTAGTTTTGTAAATAGTCTAGAGAAACTTATATGTTCAATCAAGCTTTTAAACAAAAGTGGAAAATACTTGATGTCCAGATAATATTCTTCCCATATTATTTTTACTTTTCACCTAGTATTAGTTCTCACTCTACCTACATTTATTTATCTAGTTCAAACTTTCAATCCCTAATAAAATATTTTTAAACAGTATATTTAAATTCAAAATGTTCAAATACTTTTTTAAAACTTGAAGTGGATTGAAATTGCTTTAATTGCATTTCTCGAATACTAATTCATTAATTAAATTCAAATATTTAATTCTATATTTATTTTCTATGTTGCCACTTAATATTGTGATTCGATCATATGTTTTTGAATATTTGTATGAAGTGTAATTATTTATTCAAAATAACGATAAAATTTGTCTTTGTTGAAAAGAATATTAGGCATATTTATAAAATAAATTCGTTCATAATATCTAAGGAAATGCAGTAAAGTTTGTTACAACCAGTATTTAAATAAACTGGGAAAAAATATTTATCAATATTTAACTTGTAGAAAAATATAAATAATTTCTCAACCAGATATTATTAAACAAAATCAATCACAAATTATTTAGTACTTTCTGATTCGATTAAATATTAACATAAATATTTAATATTATGTAAGAATTAACATTAAATATTTTTTTATATAATTCGTTTATAGTTGTTCTATCAAAGCTATGGATAAGACGCTTTTCAAAACAATTGAAAATTTTAATTTTACATTTAAACGTAAAAAAATTAATAAATGTTTAACTAAAAAAACGATTATTTTTTCCCTTCATCAGGTCGTCATTTATCACACTGTATACCATATTGTGTACTTTATTACTTTATTGTTTAATAAACTTACCTGTTTCAGCTGAATTAAGCCTTACGTTTGTGATTTTTATTTATTTTACCAACAAAAAATACAGATGCATATTTTTACTAAACTGAAAAAAAAGTAAACATTTTTGACAAAAAAAAAACATCAAGGAACATTTTAGCAGCAGCCTTTGGAATATTAAAGTATATATTATAGTAGAACCTGTCTAATTTGTCACTCTATAATTCGTCACTTTCTGTAATTCGTCGCTGTAATAACAAACATCATCTGCACTGTCACGTAGATTATGCGCCATTATATACGGGTAGTACCAGACAGGAGTCGTTCGATTACTGAGAAAATCTCTCAAAACATTTAGCCAGAAAATGAAGTGACTTAAGTAGATGAAATCCTAACAAAATTGGTGGTATGAGAGACGAAAAGAAAAAGAATTCGCGAAATTGATAGTATTAGGACGAATTCAGCATCTTGCAATACAAAAAGAATAGAATGCCAGACTTTTTAAAAACTAAAATGTAAATAGATTTAATACACCGTATTTTTTCTTGCTAATGTTATTGGTCTTACAAATTACTGTTATATGTTATTTCATGTCTTTTATGAAAATAAAGTAACAAACTGTATCTGTAATTACAAACTATACTGCAGGCTACTGTGTATAACAATAGTGTTGTGAAATAGTGTTGTTGAGTTTTTAGAGATGTTAGAGAAATTTTAGAGAATTAGAGAGGTTTCAAAATAATACAATAAAAGTCTTAATCTTTTAAAACGCTTTACAAAATCAATAACATGGGCAAGTTGAAAAGTATAACTGATTATAAAATAACTTAGAAAGAATTACAAAAGCATAAAACAAATAGCGGATGCGTTCATTTACAGACATATACCAAAACATCTTCAACCTGGAAAAGCAATGCTCCCCTATAATCTTATTAGCGGTCGTTTAACAATAACCTAAATAACACTGCTTAGTTATAGTTCGCTTTATACATTTTAAGATGTTTTGTCAAAGTAGATGTCATTTTCATTTTCTGATGGAATTGGTAAGGTTATGTAAGTTTGAAAATTACGAGAACATTTTCTGGCTACTAATGTCCAGAGGCAATGAGAGATGGTGAGATATAATTCACAGATATTTGAACACAGATACGTCCTTGAAGAAGGCCTGCTTCTTAATATAGAATTGTATAATATTTCCCATAGATTCGATTTACCTCCTGTTTATTGTAGTATTTTTTTAGGTCAGAAGAAATTATTCATCTGGTATTTTGATTTATAGTTACGTTAAATTTGTTCTCAGAATTATAAATATTCAAACTAAACGAGATAATGACTAAACTTCAAGTGTTTCTCTAATTTATAGACGCTCTGCAGGTTGTCAAGTTTCCGTTCCTCGGATTTCTCTTCAAGGTCGTTATAAAATCTATTTATAAACTTCTCTTTCCTGCCCATTATATGAAATATAAGTTCACACAATAAAACTTATACAGTTTTACACTTGGGGAATTCTCAAAGTGAAATAAATAATATAACGGGCATCCATAACTGCCATTTATATGCCCCGTGCTCAATTCCTTGCACACAATAGGGACGTGTTGAGCTACTGCCAAGAGTTTTTGACTAATTGCATTGCATTATTGAAAACTCTCTTCTAAATTGGCACGTGATCGATGAATCACGTGCGAGATCATGACATACACTATTCTAATATTTCATTTCTCTTCATACACTTACATTATTTCTCTTAAATAATTAATTATTTTTATAATTAAAATATTTTGTTGTAGTGCCGAAAATAAATAATTAATTGATTATGTTATACTATTTGAAAAAATAATATAACTATTTCTAATAACTAGTTACATTTTGTTCAATATATTTAATGTAGTATTTAATATCTATACTACATTTAATGGTATATTTAATTATAGTAGTGTAATTCTAAAACTATTTTAAACATTTGTTTTACAAAATATTCTTTATAATAGAAAAACGTGGATGTAACATTAATGTAGTAGATCTGTCTGCATACAAACCGGTTTATAATTATAGGGATTCAAGAACTGAATTTAATTTTTACTAATTATAATGCAAAGGGTTAAATACATAAAACAATAGATAATGCTCAATATTTTACTACCGTAGCATAAGATATACAGACGACATTGTGATACTGATTCATGTGGAGTTGAATTATCTAATGGTTACAATAGAATAGACGAATAAGGACCATGGGCTAAAACTAAACACCATCAAACTAAAATTGTTACAACTAAAGCAGCAAATCAAGTGCTAATCAAATATTAGTCCTATCAAACTATTTATTTAGTAGAATTATTAACTTTTCTAGAGAACAGTAAACTGATGCAAGTAAGAGATATATAAAGACCGAGAATAGAACAAGTAACATACACATTTTAAGAATAAATTCCTAATTAATTAATGAAAGAAAAATATTATTTTAGTTTCTTTTTCATTTTTAATTACAATTATTATAAATTTGTGTACACATATGTCAGAATAACAATACTAAGTGGCAGAATAGAAAGCGAATGTCCTTGTACTTTTCCATTTTCCTTTCTATGCATAGTGTTGAACTATGATTTTCGTTTGTTACTACATATACTCTTTCTTCTTTCCGTCGCCTGCATTGTGTTATAGTGTGAAGCAAGGCTCGATACCATTGATAAAGTTTTTTATTCTTATTATTCGTTTTTAATCGTAGAGCATTATTTACGAATGTGCATGATAACCATGGCAACAATTTAAAGTTGTACAATGGAGGTTTCGACGACAAAGACATTACGGCATAGAAAATATCATACATATCTTTGACAAATACATTTCTAGCAATGGGAAGTTGCCTAGCTAAAGGGCTAGACTTTGAACATGAAGATACCTAGTTCGAAGCCAGCCTATCCCCCTAAATTTGTATAGTTTACATATTGAATAAATATTTGAAAAACAAGTATTAACATCAATAATTGTCATCCAATATAGGTTTAAAAAAATGTATTTGAGCTTGATTGAATGAATATAAACGTATTTTATTAACGATTGAAAATTTTTACAAGATGTATATAAAGAGAGTGAGCTAATAGAAAGATTTTAGAGATCAAAAGCATCGTTCAGTAACTTTATTATCTCAAGCGGTTTTAATGTGCCTCTCAAAATAATACTTCCCGAGCGTTATGCTTCCGGTCTGTTTGGACTGAGCCCCCCAACAAGGACGGAATGCGTCGGTCGGACATATATACAGATTTAGGAATGACAATTAACAGCAGAAAGGTGCAACTAAGTGACCATGCTCTTACATTTCCACAATAATACTCTATTTCCGGTACCAGGATATCAACATGACCGTTTCCCAGTTATACGTTATTCCATCTATGATAGTTTACCTTTATCCCACATTGAAGCGCAACAGGGACACTTGTTTGGGCTCCGATGGAGAATAGGTACACAAAAACTAAATGTATGACGTCATAACATCTGGTTTACGTCCTTACCGAGCTGTATTTTCAAAATATTCCAGTAGTTTTTCGAAGAAACAATCATTTTGGGTGGTCTCTTTAACACTACAAAATAAGACAGATGAAATACATATGTCATCTTATGAGATTAAATATTAGACGCTAGAACCTATCCGATAAAGATAAGTTACCATTGCTGTAGGCGGAACAAGATCCTCTAGCCACCCGCGTCGATGATTCGGACTTTCATTCGCTCAACTATGGAGTTCTTCCCAAATACAACCAGAATGTCCTTCAGAATGTTAATAGCCAACGTTCGCAATGCACACTGTAGTGCTTGCAAAAGAAGAAGAAGAACGGCAATATCGTGTAGGTTTAAACAATGGTTTCATAATATTTTGATTGTTACTTTTCTTCATTTCTTTTAAAATATAAAACTCAATTACACAAGAAAATATACTGCAAAAAGTTATAAACATTATTGGACATTTTTAGAAATGTGAAACTTTAATTTATATAATCCTCAATATCCTAAATAATAAATATATGACGGAGTAAAACGAAGATTATAATCCAAATAATAGCAATAACTTGAAATTAGTAGCACAAAACAGTACTGCCATGATTTCTTGTCAGGGTTTCAACTTTTTTGCCAAGGTTTCCACTTTTCTTACTAACGGACCTTGATTTTCCCTGGTCATATGTTCTATCTTGTTTTCATCCCCTAAAGAAATAAATGTTTGATCTTAGCAACAAACCATATATGCGGGAAGGTGTGAGCTATTTACTACACTGATTCTCTGCGCCGTAGGTCAAAGAAAAAAAGCGTATTTTACGATCAGGAAAATAGTCAATAAAGTTTGTACTTCTGTTATAAATTTTAACCGTGGTATTACCCAGCGTCCTTCACAACAACGAATTCTATAATACATCATTTAAGTCTTTGGGAAAGCGTTTTCCAGGTCCACAAATTGTAATTCATGTTTTGCCTAACACAAAATCATTAAAAGGGATTATTTTAACAGACACGATTTGATTGTATTAATTTTCACTACAATTTGATTATTTTTATCAAAGTAATTTTCAAGAATTGTAACTTACATTGAACTACATAATAGTAGAGTGGAGTTCATTGACAGAAAGAAGCTCATTTCTCGTTGGATTTTCTTTTTTTTTAGATTTGAAGATTTAAATCCCACAAATTATCACAAGCTATTGTTGATTTTTGCATTTTTTTCTCGGGAAAGCAAGTTCAGTATCTGAAGAACATTTTTTTTAAAATCTCTTCAACAATACGATTATAGTGCGCACCTTATACCTTGGCACGTCATTGCCGCATGCGCACAACGCTCCTTCCGCTATCAGTCTAGGTGTCAGTAGCTTCGATCTAATTAGGCAGCGATAATAAGGCCAAAAGCGATTTTTTTTGTTGAGTTGACTATATAGTGTGACCAAGTAACGATGCACTTGACCTTGAGAGATCACAGTAGGCGATACGGGAGGGGGAGTGCTAGTAAAATACTTTCCTACAAACATTATAAGGACTATCAAAACAATGACTTGCATGAGAAGGTCGGTAGATAAATTCGATGATAATTTAGTTTCGGTATGAAATAACAAACAATCTTGAAATATATGTAAATATATCGAATGCAGAAGCTGTTGATGTATTGAACATTCTGAATACGTAGCTTGTTCTCAGAAGTGGTAGTACACGAGAAATCTCGTGCGATCTCTCAATGCCAAGTGCACAGTTAGTGGTCCGCGTTGTACAAGTGCACGTAAAGGAAGTGTAGTATGAGCTACTTCGACTACCCTCGCACTAAGGCAAGCTGTGTGGCACATTATACCATACTTTATTTTGAGAATTTAAACACTGTATGTTGTACGTTTTTGCATTTGAATTGGAATTAACTGTCAATAATACTGTGATAAAGTCGTTTATTATTTACATAAGTTGTACATGTAAAGAAGTGAAGTTTAAGGAAGAATAATTATAAATAAGTTTTAGAATTATCCATATAAATAATTTCGTATGCCGAATTTTGAAAGATATATTTTAGTAGCTTAGAACGTCGTACAGAGCTGGAAGATGGCTCATATTGTATGTACTGACAAAGAAGGAGCGGGGGAAGTATAGGTTTTCCTCAATTTACAACATTTATAGGGTTTTGTGAAACTTAAAGTTAACAAAAATCTCGATGAGAAATACATTGCAATTAAAAACAGGTGAGTATGATTTTCAAATATTTCAGGTGAGAAAGAGCTATACAAATATTATATTAAAAACAGCTGAGTACAAAGATTTTAACAGTATTAAAAATTAATTAGGCATATGAACTTGGGATCAGGTTTAGTTAATGGAGTACGTCTTATCGTACTAGATATGTTTGACAAGTGTATTAAATTAGAAATAATCACTGGTTCTGTAAAAGGAAACATATTTCTACCAATAATTAAATTAATATCGCATATCCTAACATGCCATTTCAAACGAAAACGGACCAATATCCTTTAAGACTTACATTTTCAATAACTATAAGTAAGGCTTCAATCGACCAAACCTGTTTTTACACATGGTCAACTTTATGTTGCAATAAGTCGAATAAAATCTCAAAATGGATTAAAGATAACTAATAATACACGATTGTTCAAAAAAATCAAATTGAAAACACATTCACAAAAATAAATAGTTTATGAGGAAATTTTGTTATGAAAAATTTTACCTGTATTAAATTATTTTCTATTAAAAATAAAATTACTATACAAAAGTTTAAAATTTGTTTCAATATGAATAGGGGTATATGCCTCTACAAGCCCTCTGGTATTCTTATACTCTAAAAGATAGGCAAACAATAAAATACAAACGTTCGTGTGTATAAGTATTATTTTAATTGGTTGTTATTTAATTTTATCATTTAATTTACACAACCGGATGAAAAAGAAATTAATTTCTTCATATATACCGCTAATGTTCTCCGATCACTGTAACAATGACGTTAGTTTTCCACCAGATGTACCATTGTGTCACTTTCAGGAACAAAATCCTCAACAGCGTCACGGCGTACAGTATAGAGACAAACATTATTATTATTGTAGAACATCCTATTACCCAAAACGTTTCGTAGTGCGACACAAAGAACACGTTCTTCTCGTACTCCATATTCAACTGGAGAAGGACCAATGAAACTATCGAGACTATAGAAACTGCAAACAAGACGATAGCGTCTCTCAGAGGAAGGTTGATGACGTCAGATTGTTTGAGCCAGGGCAAGATGCTCTGCCACCAGCTGTACCGCGGTCGCACAGTCACTACGAACTCGTATGAGCACAGTTCGCAGTTGCTACGCATAGCTGTGCTTAGCCACTGTTGCAGACAGCTTCGGTGGACATATTTTAGGCTTCCTGAAATAGTTATAGAAATACGACAATAATTAGTAATATTTTCAGCTATTACTGAATGCTATTGCAATGTTAGTATTAGTAGTGTAAATATCGATGTTTTGTCTTTATGTTTTCACTCATGAACTATTTTATTTTACTCACTAAGCCCTACTTTTGCAAAGAAATATTACCTTTCTAATTACTATATTTCTTATTTAATATCTTTAAAATTTAATATATTTAAATTACAAGAATTTGGTCAAACTTTTTATTGTGTTTGTAGCAGTGACCGTAAGACACATTTTGGACTTAAAACCTCTTTATTACTGTCTCCAAAAAAAATGTGTTTTCCAGTCAAACTTAAGGTACGTATGTTTGATTTATGTGTTACAACCCCCACCAGAATTTCATACCAATTCAATCGATTTTGATACTCATTGATTTCACTTCATCAACCTTTTTAGGATGTATAAATTTGGAACTTCACTTTGGGTTGTGAATGAAGTACATAAAACTGATTTAACGATTCAACATATTTAGGCCCTCAATAGATTACATAAAGAATCTTAGATTTCATAAAATCTGAAGCCTGCTTATTATTGTAAACTGATGTAATTATAACAGGCTCAGCGACTCAACCGATTTGGGTCCTCAATAGATTTCATAAAGAATCTTAGATTTCATAAAATCGGAAGCCTGCTTATTATTGTGAACTGATGTAATTATAACGGGCTCAACGGCTCAACTGATTTGGGCCCTCAATAGATTTCATAAAGAATCTTAGATTTCATAAAATCGGAAGCCTGCTTATTATTGTGAACTGATGTAATTATAACAGGCTCAACGACTCAACCGATTCGAGCCCTCAATAGATTTCATAAAGAATCTTAGATTTCATAAAATCTGAAGCCTTCTTATTATTGTGAACTGATGTAATTATTACAGGCTCAACGACTCAACCGATTTGGATATTCAATGGATTTCTAATTCATCCGGAATCTTACATTACATAAAATCGGAATCTTACTTGCGGTTGTGACACAAGATCAGTATATGCAGCTGTTTATTCGGTTTGGGTGTTCAGTGCCTCTTTAAACTCGTAGAATTAAACTGATATGAAATAGGAAGTTTCCTTCCAGCAAAAAGAACATAGCATACAACTCTTATATCGTCTGAACCGACATGAATATTTAATGGTTGGCTAGATTCCATACTTCAACCGAATAGATCATGAATGATTTTAAACAGCAAATTCAATTCTGTTTGAGACCGGAAGTGTATGTCTGTTGCATATCCGGATGGAAACTGTGTCTATTTTATACTGTATTTTGTTTTATAATAGAACCAAAATGTATATAATTTAGTTTCTTCTGTAAACGATTTCTATGCGATTGATCAATAATTTATTTATTTTTTTGTTTTTAACCTTATAATTAATAAGGTTTTTAAACTTATAATAAAATGAAAAATAATGTTTTCCAGACTTACTTGGAGATATATATATATATATAATATATATTCAACTCCTAATACGTTTTGTTACAAACACTATAAAGATCAATATAACAGGTTATTATTATTGTGTATTTACACCACTGTAATGACATAGTTTTAAAAACTAAAATATTAGGACCTCAGCATCGTAAGCAAGTATTTAACTGTATAATATGATGATGTATAATTACACATATCATATATAAATATCACAATTTACATTATAATGTAAAGGAAGTATAAGACACACAACTCACTACTGCACTGAAAATTAAAGTTTAAGAAAGAAGCCTTGCCACTGTTGGTACTAGTTATAATAGATTAATGTATCCAACGAAGATACAATATTTATCTAATCATATTACTTCGTGCGTTATTTATTAAATACTTTATAATGCTACTGATTTCCTATTTGTATCTGTTTACTTTTTTAAACAATTATAATAGGCAGTGTATTTTTAAAATTGTAAAATTAAATATTTACTTTAAATAAAATCATATAAGTAAAATACATGAAGGTAAAAGTCAAAGTAGTGGACTCAAAATCTCATAAAAATTAGTCTTTAATAAACACACAAAACAAACTAGTTTCAGCGACGAAGTAGCCTTCCTCAGTGCTTGGCTGCTACTCAGTAAAAATTTATTAAAGACTAATTTTTGTGAGATTTTGAGTCCACTACTTTGACTTCTACCTTTGTGAATAGTTCTCACTAGCTAGGCTCTAAGTAACTAAATAGTAAAATACATGTTTCTCAAATTTTAAGAGAATGGTTACTCCTCTTTCAACCAGTATTTAATAGTTTAGTTTATTAGTTTAACATCAAATTCTGGTTACAGGTAATCCCTTTTTCAAATAATGATTGGAAATAATCAACCTGTTCACAAAATATCGGCAATTGATAGTTTTGTCCACGATATTTTAAATTTTAAAATACGAAAACCGAAAAGAAATATATTACGTGTAAATTTTCTTTTTTTAAAACCAAGTAAAACACAGGACAGGAGAAGTGTTTGATAGCTGCTAAAGTCTTATAATTTTGTCTTCAAATTATGTTCTATCCATTTGATGCAGCTATCCTCACTATGCTGAACAGGCCGCATGCGCCCCTGAGAAATAGTTTTTTGCGGCCCTCAGAGTACTGAGATTTATAAAAAGCATTTCGGTGGCAATGGTATTCTTAAAGAAAAGAGGTAGAATCAAGCTTACTATGAGTTTTGGAGGGTTGTTCTTAGCTGACTGTGTTCAGAAAATATTGTGTGTTTTGTATCTACATATGTCTGTGAATCTACATTCAGTAAGTAGAAGTTTATAAACAACGAGTACAGATCTATTTTAAAGAGTGTGAATGTTAAACACATTTTGAGAATTTCAGTTTCTTCCCAACCTGCTAACATAGATGGTATATTACAGATCTGTGAAAGATTTCGCCCGTCAGCTTCAAAGAATCAACGAATTCAGACATTCCTGGAGTTAAGTGAAATACATTTTCCTAATTTTGTATATGCAAAACAGTTGTTTTATTTTAGTGATGTAACAAACCTTTGTTATAACCATACTGTTTGTAAGTTATATAATCCCACTTGTTATCCATTTAATCCCACATATTTAATCCCATTTGCGGCCCTGAGGAAAACTTCCTGCAAACTATTTGCCTCTCTAAGAAATCCCCAGTGTTAGTACTAACTATAATAGTTTAATGTATTCATCAATGATACACTATTTATCTAATCGTATTACTTCGTCCATCTAGTTTATTAAATACTCGATAAAGTTACTGGTGCCATATTAGCATGTGTTTCTTTTACTTTTTTACCAATTTAATTGGGTGTATCTTTTATAAATTGTAAAATTAAATCTTTATTTTAAATAAAATCATTATGAGTAATATAAATATTTTTCAAATTTTAAGAGAAATCTGACTCCTCTTTCAACCAGTATTAAATACTTATGCAAAGCTTTAATTCAAATTAAAGGCAAGAACTTTTTTCAAATAATAACCAAATGTATTTTAAATAGTGTTTGATCGGAAAAACCCAACAATTTTTAAAAAATCGACGATTTACAGTTTTTTTCATACGACATTTTAAGTTCAAAAACAAAAAGAATTAATATCCATGTAAATTATATTTTCTCTAAAACCAAGTACATGAGGGGAAGAGAGGGGAGCATGATACTTGCTAAAGTCGTACCATTTTGTTCCTCAAAATATGTTTTGCTCATTCAGTCCCTTTTACTCCAGTTTCTGGTATCAAAAATATTATCCACCGACCTTATTCTCTCGGTATTCTCTGTTATATCACATCCAAGCAGGTATGTGTATGGCTATGCTTTGCCAAAAGTTTTAATTCTCGTGTTATTATGCTTTAACTGATTGATTCTAATTGTGTCAAACACTCGCATTCGACGCAAATACGATCGTGTGCAGCAAACGTTAATTTTCCATATTTTTCGATAATGTAACAAAGAGTTAATTTTTCTTTCTAGTTTCAATAACTAACCTGTTCTAGTAGGGTTTCTAGTGGTTTGGTTTGGAATTGTCGATAGCATTATCGTTGACCCCGGTGCAAAAATTTACAAAAACTTAAATACATCTAGGTGTAAATTTTTTCCGTTTTTTGATCACGGTATTTTTCCTATTTATCTTTTACTGCTTTTTAATTCGAATTCTAGTTTTTCATTGCAACCATTGTCTCCTTTCTGGGCTTGTATTTCGATTTTCCTCCGCTATCTCAACATTTTCAAATACCATTTAAATAAAATATGTAGGCCTACACAAAATCTAATTTACTCAATAGGAATACTATTTGGTCATTGTTCTTCATATGGGATATACAAACTAAGATCCTTATGTACAACGTAGAAAATATTAGGTACCATCGTACTTCCAGAGGACGTAAGAACCCTGAATATTTATACAAGACAGACTTTAATTTTCTTACTGTGAAAACTACTTGTCATTATGAGGATCGGTTCTTGTTTTCTGCTTTCCAAAAAGAAGCAACGTTAGCGATAATTGAGTTGAACGCATCGCCGCCAGTCGAGGTCACTCCCAATCGCCACACACACACACACACACACACACACACACACACACACACACACACACACACACACACACACTCACAAACACACACACACACACACACACATAAACACATAAACACACACACACACACACACACACACACACACACACACACACACACACACACACACACACACATACACACACACACACACACACACACACACACACACAAACACACACACACACACACATAAACACACACACACACACACACACACACACACACTCTCACAAACACACACACACACACAAACACACATACACACACACACACACACACATATATATATATATATATATATATATATATATATATATATATATATATATATATATATATATATATATATGTGTGTGTGTGTGTGTGTGTGTGTGTGTGTGTGGGATATATATATATATAATTCGGGGATACCTCGATGCCTCTTGTTCCTCTATTTAGCACTTCCCCACATCCGATTCTTAATGTAACAGGGAAGAAATAATAACATATTTATGATAACCTAACCTAACCACCGGAGCACGCGGTACAATAGAAGCCTCCGTATAATACGTAAGGACAAAATATTATTATTTTAACTACGTGTTATAACTTTGGTTTTTAAAAATGTAGGTAAACAAATATAAACTGGTCTAATTATGTTTATTTTAAACTTTAGTAAAAAGATAAATATCTTCGTCATTGTGTTTCATCAAGTTTAAAGCAAATATAATTTGATAAGTAGTGTGTTTTATATATTAAGTAAATAAGAAAGAATATTTTCTATTACATAATATTATTTCCTAATATTTATTACTAACCTAATAGGATTGACTCTCACTATTATTATTATTATTATTATTATTAATATAGTGTGATTTGGCATATCATCATTAGACAGTGACAGGATATTTAAAATAAAATGTTACAACTAAATAAAGATTTAAATTACTTCTATCCGGGAGGTACAATTCAATAAATATGCAATATACTTTCGACTTGAATATGTTTCTGTGTTATGTTATTATTTAAACAAACGTTACAAATTTTATGTAATTCCATACAATCTTGTCTTTATTAGAAAAAATGTATGAGACGGATAAGGCAGTGTAAAAAACTCTTTCAAGATAATTATTGTGAAAACGATCTTGTTGCTCGAAGATCTGGTTTCCAGAATAATTATTTAAAACGATTTTTAAGCGAAATACACAAGATGAATTAAACATTTTCGAAATCAAAACACCACATTGGCTTAAAGTTTAATTTTAATGGGAAACAATTTCCCAAGTATTTATTTACACATAATATTTCAGAATTACCTTTTGTGACTTATCATCTGCTAATAAGTATTAGATGATTACGACATTGCAACGTGTGTAGCCTACCTTTGCAGAAACAAGGGGAAATGCAATTTTCTGAAGTTTTTTCAAGACAAATTTTACAAGTTGAAGAAGGTATTGGTTGAACGTACGAATTTGTATCGAATGTACATTCAACGCCTTCCTCAGAATCCATCACGCTAGCAGAAATAATTTTGTACGTATGTGTAAATTTTAAAACAATTATACAAAATTTTAATAAATGTTACCTTGACAACCAAACATTCATTTATTGTTTTTTTTTTTGTAAAATATGTAGCTTTTAACTTATATATTTATTTATTACGGTACTAATATTCCAAGAGCAAAAACATTATTGTAATAACCGAATGGAATCTTATCATCATTTTCTGGTACATATATATATAAAAGACACTCTCAATATTATAAAATCTAAATTAAAGCAAAACGAGAAAGATAGCAAATTAGTATTATAAATTATAAATACCTTAAAAATAATATTAAATCAAAATTATTTTCCATATAATAATAAAATTTACAAACATGATGATGGTCTAGCCATGGGTTCCCCTTTATCGAATATAATATCCGAAACATTTTTACAATGTATCGATGATAAAATAAATAAATTTATACAGACATTTGAAAAAAAACTGTTATTAGTTTAGATATATAGATGATGGTTTATATATATCTAATAATAATAGTATAAACGTATTAACTATTTTAGATAAAATAAAAGGGATAAATAAAAATATTAATTTTCGAATATAATATCTTAAATATTTTTGCAAAGTATAGATGATAAGATAAATAAAATTATACAGATATTTGATAAAAACGGTTATTGGTTTACATATGTTAGATGATGCTTTGTATGAATCTAATAATACTGGTATAAGCCTAATATAATATTTTAGATAAAATAAATGAGATAAATAAAAATATTAATTTTACTTATGAAATAGAAAAAAACAATAAGAACAACTTTCTAGATATAACAATTATAAGACATAATAATGAGTTTTAATTTAACATATATCGTAAACCGACACAAACTAACCAAATTATACCTAATAATTCTAACCATCCGTATAATCAAAAAATGACTGTCTTATACAATTTATTATATAGATTACATAAAATACCCATGAGTAATGAAAATAAAATAAGAGAAAAAAACATTATTTATCAAATTGTGATTGAGAATGGCAATAAAAAGAAAACTGTTGATAAACTTAATTCTAATATATTAAAGAAACAAAATAATAGTTTAATTTACACAAATAATGATGAAAATGTCATATGGACTTCATTTATATTTGTTGGTAATGAAATAAAAAATATTACAAAATTGTTTAAAGGTAGCAATATCAAATTCGCATATAATACCAATAATAAATTATTAAATATAATAAATAATAATAATAAAATTATTAATATGCATGAAAAAACGGTGTATATAAATTAGAATGTGATTATTGTAATAAAGTTTATATAGGACAAACTAAGAAAAAACTTTAAGACAGATATAAAAAGCATTTCAATGCATACAAAAAGCCAGAAATTTATAAATCAAATTTTGCTAGGCATTGTATTAAAAAAAACACATATTTCTTAATATAGATAATATGATGCTTGTAAAAGAAATTAACAAAGGCCTAAGAATGAATATTTATGAAGCTTTAGAAATACATAAATATAATACTAGTAATAAGTTGATAAATGAACAAATACAAGTAAAATCTAAATTTGGTACTATATTCAGTGTTTGTAATGTTGGGGCAGCAAAGTAATAGTTTGACAACATTGTAATAAATTTGGCAACGCTGTTTGTTGCATCTAGTTAGCAAATGTATGGTTGATGTTAATTTTCTAGTATTCCTGAGGATGTTGGTACTGTTTGTCAACGAAAAGCTTTGAATTGTAAATTCAATAAATTATTCTTGTATTTGTAAATTGTTTTATTTCTTTATTAATACACAAGAATACATATTATAGTATTTATATATATATATATATATATATATATATATATATATATATATATATATATATATATATTAAAACAACATAGATTATTTAAATACAAGAATATTTATTAGTTTATATCCAAATAATAAATGGATATAAAATAATAAATATTCTTGTATTTGAATAACATATGTTGTTTTAAATTATTAAACAAGAAAACGTATTTTATATATATATATATATATATATATATATATATATATATATATACATAAATGTGTGTGTGTGTGTGTGTGTTTCATATTTTCAATGCATTTTTAAATAAATATTTATTGTGTTTATGAACAAAAACATTTTATTTGCAAGAATATAGAACTCCAACAGCTATTATAGTAGTAGGTAGTGACGCAAACCATCAGCCAAAAGAATACTGTGAAGCAGCAAAATTGCGAATGCATGTAACGTTTAAGTGTGCAAAGTTGCAGGTGTTTTATTGTGTAGATTGAAATTCTGTAGGGATTCTCAAGGGAAAGGTGAATAAATCAAAACTAATATATTAAATTCCTCTGCGCGAGATAAATGTGTTCAAGTGACAAGCGGCAAAATACAAACTCTATTGAAAATTTCCTTTATCAAGACGCATATAAATTGCTACTTACATGAGACTTTGCCATGAATACATTGCGCGATTTAAATACTAATCTAGATTTATTTATTAAGAGGTGGGAATATATAAGTCACTACGTAAATCGTCATCACTTCACTTTATCGCGAATATAAATTACAACACAACAGTGTTTGATATAATTTCCAGGTCAATTGTAAGTAGTTGAAAAGTTCGCTATAAGTCTACCATTTTGAAATTATAAAGTCTAATTTTGTTCTTATAAAGTCTAATGTTTAAAGGTTAATATGTACTCTAACCTTGACATATAAATAATATGACATTTTAACAAAATGACATACTAGCATGACATAATAATATGACATACTAATATGACATTTTAATAGCATGACATATAATAACATGACATATTAATAACATGAATTTTTAATAACATGAAATTTTAATAAAATGACATTTTAATAACATAACTTTTTAATACCATGACATAATTATAACATGACATATTAATAACATGACACATTATTAACCCAATATATTAATAATATGACATTTTAATAACGTGACATTTTAATAACATGCCATTTTAATAACATGACTTATTAATAACATGGCGTAGTAATAATATGACATATTTTCAACATGACTTTATAATAACGTGACTTATTAATAACATGGCATAGTAATAATAGGACGTATTTTGAACATGACTTTATAATAACATGACTTATTAATAACATGGCATAGTAATAATAGGACATATTTTCAACTTGACTTTATAATAACATGACATATTATTAACATGCGATAGTAATAACATGACTTTTCAATTACTTGACAAATTAATACCATTATCAAAATTAAATGGAAGATACTCTGTAAAGAGCTTATAGTTAATTATACAGACAAAATTTTTTTGTTACAAAACATTTGGTTGTCATTAGACTGAAGTGAAAACATATATGGTTAATGTAATTAATGGATTTAAAAAAATTTAAACTGAAAAATTTAGATGAATTTTTCTAACATCAATTTCTTGTGGATTTCTATTAATTTTCATAAATTTGCATAGTAATGAAAAGAGTTTGAAGTTAATAATTATAACATATATTAGCCTTAAAACTTAACATTTTAGTAAATAAAACTCGTAATATTATGAAATAATAATTCAATAATAATATATATTTACATTATTATTATTTTTTATTATATTAGTATAACTTTACTCAGTAAATTATTATAGCAATTTCATTATTTATGTTACTTAATAATTTTGTGAATCTTACCTATACACACCTCTAGGCTCGTCATTATTGTTACTATAAGAATGTTCAAAAATTATTTATAATAATTAAAATCAGGTGTGAATAGTCTAGAGTATCCTTTACCCAAATTTCTATGAAACGTGGCTACTTCTCTACAATGTATTTAGGCATTTAGTACCATACAGTACTATATTATGCGTATATTATTTATGTGTTGCATCAATACTCTTGACAATGCATTTTTTTAAAAATAAATGACAGTTACATTATAAGTTTTATTTAACATACATTATAAGCGATCGCAGTCAATAAATAAACTGTCTCGTCCCTGTTTATAGGCTTTGCTTTTTTTAAAGAAATGACTCATTCATAGTCTAATACTTTGAAGGTATATTCTAATATAACTATATTGTACTGCAATGATGTATAACTGTATGCTCTTTTTTAAAATGGAATCCTGGTTGTATACATTTCTCGTTGTGTTGCAATTTAGTTACAAAAAACACATGATTAATTATTTTATTGTGTCTTGAGAACTTTCTACACCGAGACGTAAATGGACTTCCTAACAAAATAATATCTCGCTATAATATTGTTTTTAAATCCAATCACCGACGTTAATTCACAAATACAAAATAATAATTTTACTTATAATATATACAGAAAAAGCCAATATACACATTATCTTAACGGTAAGGAAAAACACTTATTTTCTAAGCAACCTTTCCTTATTCAAATAAATTTTACCACAAACACATATTTTCAAGTTACAAACAGGGTGACAGTCAGCTTGCCCTGTCAATTTTAGCATCATCAACTAAGCGATTCCTCACACCCATTTAACTCCTGTATCTTTGTAAAACATAAAAAGTAAACTACCATAAGGAGTGTTCCAACCATTACAAAAAATGTAAACCGACGTAAGACTATGGCACCCTGGAGGACTGTTAACACAAATGAAGACGTAAAGATGCGGATGATTAAAACGAAGTTGGTAAACAGTTCCAACATTATCAGGAATGAATAATGCAAGTTATAGAACCTAAACTTGTATAACTTTCATTAATGCATTATTCATTCGTGATGATGTTGGAACTGTTTCCCAACGAAATGCTTTGAATAATAAAATATAGTAAATAATTCTCGTATTTCAATACCTTCAGTTATATATATATATATATATCCCTATTTATAAACTCGTAAACAAAAAAATTGTATTTTTCAAAATTAACTGAAGCTATTTATTAATGTTTATTAATTACAAACAATTTATGTATTAGTTGCACAGTTAGCCCTTTTAAAGAGATACAGCCCTATTATAGAGATAAAGCACTTATATAGAGGTAAAGCGCTTTTATAGAGATATACAGTTACACAGTTAGCCCTTTTATAGAGATACACAGTTACACAGCTAGCCGTTTTATAGAGGTAAAGGACTTTTATAGAGGTAAAGCGCTTTTATAGAGGTAAAGTGCTCTTATAGAGATACACAGTTAGCCCTTTTATAGAGATACACAGCTACACAGCTAGCCCTTTTATTTAGGTAAAACACTTTTATAGAAGTAAAGCACTTTTATAAAGGTAAAACACTTTTATAGAGGTAAAGCTCTTTTATAGAGGTAAAGCGCTTTTATAGAGGTAAAGTTTATAGAGATGCACATTTCAAGGTCTATATCACTGCCTATTATCTTCCTTTGAAGTCGACAGTAGTAGTTATAACCGATTTGTGGATCTTTTAGCATTCTCTTATTCTTATAATAATGTCGATATAATATTTATGTCATATTGTAATAACTTTATAGCTAGACGAAACCAACATGGAACAGTATTAATTGCCAAAGAATCGTGTAGAGCTGCTGAAACGAGACATAGAGCTCTGCCAGGACAGGAGTGACAGTGAGAAGAAGTTAGAAGCTGCAATTCATGTTTACCTAAGCATTAGAATTAGGAATTTTAAAAAAATGATAAAAAGGTTGATCATCAAGTCAAAGATATTTATTTTGTAAATGCAACGTTTAGTCAACTAGATAATAATGCCGAAAGTTGTAATATTAAAATTAATATCTTTGGCTCAATTAACACTCGTTTTCTCTCTTCTTAGAATAAGGGTGTCTAAGACTAGTCTAAGGACGAAAGAATACTCGTAAAATGAGACCAATGCTACTTGTGGATTTTGTTAACTGATCTAAACAGACGTTTTTATTCCGGAATGCAAGCCTTAATTTTGATACCTTCCAAATGACGCTTTGTTTCGACGCTTAGCCAGTAACGCTCAATGTTAAAAGGATTTTAAAGCAATAAGGAAATTTCACTATTATTGCTTATAAAGGATAGGAAACGTTAATGTAGGGTCAGGGTAAGTATTAAGAGAAGTAGGTATAGGAAAGTAAGGAATAAGTATAGGTAATGTTTAAGTAAGATAAGGGAAGTCACAGAAAACTCCCTCAGGGAGATGCTATGCGTTAGGTATGCAGAGCCATGTTGCCTAGCTGAAATAGATCTACTCAATAAAAATATTGGTAAAAACCCCCAATACTACAAACATGTCTAATATTACAAGTTACCTAAGATTAAACGATGACATCATCATCAGAGGGTCTTACTACAAAATTACAATCTATGATATAAGTTACAAGGTAGAGTCTCCTACGATGACCGCTGATGATCATGGTCATAGAAATTAACAAGGGTTTAGACTTTGTAACCTGTAATAACAATTATTTTATTATCAAATTCGATCTATCAGCTCACAATCTCCTTATACATATATCTCCTTATATATATATATATATATATATATATATATATATATATATATATATATATATATATATATCCTTATATGATATATATATATATATATATATATATATATCCTTATATATATATATATATATATATCCTTATATGATATATATATATATATATATATATATATATATATCCTTATATATATATATATATATATATATATATATATATATATATTTATATCCTTATATATATACATATATCTCCTTTTATATATATATATCTCCTTACACACACACACACATATATATACATCTTGTACGAATTTTGAATCGTTAATAAAATACGTTTTCATTATTCCAATCAAGATCAAATATATTTTTTTTAAACCCATCGTGGATGAAAATTGATGTTGATAAAGTTTTTTTCAAATATATATCACTAATTTAAATTTAAAAACTTGTTGTCCTGATCGGATTCGAACTGTGGATCTACATATTGAAAACGACCACTTTTACCACTGTGCTAACTTTCCTAGAGCTAAACATTACTTAAAGATCTGATTGAACTTATAAGAAAAAGGTTCTTTACAATAGTTAAGCATTGCCAGAGGTGGATAGAATGAGAAGTTATAGACCACCGTTAGATTCTTAAATTAGAAGGAAAAAAGAAAGCAAATAAATAGTAACAATCAAAAATCATACTCCAAGACCATATATTGTATAAAGAGAAAAATAGAACATTGCAAGGAAATTTGCTTCATATTTTGCCACTTAATATTGTGATTTAATCATATATATATATATATATATATATATATATATATATATATATATATATATATATATATATATATATATATGGTTAATATATTACTATTGTAAGTAATTTTATCCACCATTAAGTGCAATGATTTTACCTTGAGTAATGAGGCGCCTTTCGGTCACTTGACCATTGTCGAATCACTGATTACTTTTTCTCAATTTTTCTGGTGCGGATGTTCGGTCCGTCGTGTTGGTAATTGTCATATACGTTTCCTCTTGAGTCTTGTGTATAATGTTTTTGAAAAGTATGTCTACTGTATATGTTGTTTGTAGATGCATTAAATTGTTGTGTATGTTTTTATAAATGTGGTATTTTTCTAGTGAGTTTAGTTCTGTTGGGTTATTATTTATTTCAAAATAAGATTTGAAGAGCATTATAGAGCATTCAAAAACAAAAATTCAAAAATATCAAATGTTGCAGCACACCTAATATCACATAAACATGAAATAACAAATTACGAAAATAACCTAACCATACTTGAAATAAATAATAACCCAATAGAACTAAACTCACTAGAAAAATACCACATTTATAAAAACATACACAACAATTTAATGAATCTACAAACAACATATACAGAAGACATACTATTCAAAAACATTATACACAAGACTCAAGAGGAAACGTGTATGACGTCAATAATTACCAACACGACGGACCGAACATCCGCACCAGAAAAATTGAAAAAAAGTAATCAGTGATTCGACAATGGTCAAGTGACCGAAAGGCGCCTCATCACTCAAGGTAAAATCATTGCACTTAATGGTGGATAAAATTACTTACAATAGTAATATATTAACTTCATAAAGTCAGTGCAACGGAAAAACAATGGATAACGTAAAATATCAAGAATATATATATTAAATATATACATAATTAAATATATACATATTTAAATTTACTATAATTATGAAATAAAATGTAACTAAAATATAATTTTTCTTTGTCGACCTCAGTAGGAATTGAGTTTAGAAAATTCTGTTTCTGTAATACTTGCTAATACTTTTGTAGTATTGTGTTTTTTTTACCAGTATTTTAATTGTAATATATTGTACCACTGTGATCTTGATATTGTGTATAATCTACTCACTTTAGGAGTCTTTGCCCGCTACATATGACGTCATCATGGTTCGACCTAGTAGTTGAAATAAAAACGTAGCCACCTACATTGCTGCATTGATGTAATATTACAACAACGCACTTAAACACATTGTGCGACACTATTTACTCCCAAAGATTAATCTGCGTTAATCATTTAATCTGTGCTTTTCAACTTATGACTCTAGGCATCCACAAGGTTTAAATTGACCTGTTCGCCAAATTTCTACTGTAGAAAATACTGCAATCAGTCCCTTATCAACTCAGGCTAAGTTTTCGATACGCACCTACGGAATGAGTATAAGTGAATGGGGTAGAGACATGCGCAAGGGTGGCGAGCTGCGTGGAAGTACGTCAGTTTGTCCGTACATCGCCTGGAGTCGGGAGCGGAACGTCGAAGCAGTACGCGATGCAGCATGGTCACGTGCTCCATGGACATAACTAACTGCATACTTCTCGTTTATTTATTCAACTGTGAGTTCAGGAATACGTTTACTCATAAAGTAGTACTTAGTTACAAAATATAATGTTTTAATCTAAGAGCTGTAGCTTTAAAGTTAGAATAAAAGTTCTTTGAAAAGTTGATGGAAAACAAAGTTTATTTTTAAAATAATCAACTGCTTTTATTTAAATTTAACAGGTCTTGAAATTTTGTGTAATTTAATTAACCATTATTTTAATTATATTGAATTTATGTGTAATTTTCTCATAGAAATGTAAAATCTAGTTTTTGCAAAATGATTGTAAATAGGCAAATTTATATTCAGATTAGATATTTTCTATTTAAAAATAAAACTTTTCAAACTTTATTTAAAAATTTAAATTTCCGTGATTCACAGAAAAATAAATCCATGATTCACAGAGAGATTTGTGAAAAAAATATGTAATCTGTTTATAAAAATAAGTCCAATATTGGGTATTCTAGTTTCAATACATTTAATAAATAAATACTAATTAGATTTCATTCAATAACGGCTACATGCCCTATAATATCTGAAGGCATATATTTATTTTACTTTTTTGTGATTTTAAAATCATAATATCAATTTTTTTAAATATCATTTTAATTTTCATATACTTTCTACTTTAAAGGCATTATGTACCAATTGTCGACATCTAAGTAATAAAATATTTGAATATAAACACTTTTACCCTGTCTATTAAATCGCTCAGTGAACTCTTTCGCCAAAGTTTCTATTGAAAACATTTCTGTTCGACTAGAACCGTATTCTCGATTGATGTAGGAATGTTATATTCTATATCATAATTCTGTCAACTACGGTAATAAACCATAGTAATTTTTGTTTTACCCTCATTTTATCTTTGGTATTCGATAATCAAGAGTTTTTGAATCTAATGCTTGAAATTTCATTTATGCCACCAGCTCTTTTATATGAGTATTCTGGGCAGCAACTTTATTTCTTTTATTCGTTATTATTTTAAAATACTTTCGAATCTAATTAAATGAAAATAACTAAAAATTAAAGCAAATTGTATCTTGTTGATAGTTTGTTTTACATACGTTATAACTAATGGGCAAAATATAAAACTACG
>JBAIZL010000005.1:275707457-275719957 GCA_036971475.1 Prosapia bicincta | reverse complement strand
TAAAACATTATAACGAAATACAATCAACTATTTGGTTCTGTAATATTGGTTCTGCTCTTCCCAAAGTAATTTAACGTAACCAATGAGATAGAGGAGAATCTTAATAATTGGGGCTTGTGGTTGTCAGCTTTATTGCAGTTTCTTTATAAAGCATAAAGTAGTTAAAATGCAAATAGAACGTAGAAATAAGTTAACAGAAAGGGATAATCTATTTTAAAACGTGTGAAGCTGAGATTTGCACACATTCACTGTGGCCGTAACATTCAGCGAAAGTACTAAAAACCGTTTTATAGTTTTTTAAATACTTTTAGATAGCAAGGCGTCAGATTAATGTCGAAAGCTTTTTGGGGTTGTTTTATTGAAAATAAATTACTCTTCAAGGCAGTGATCTATTGGTGAACAAGGTGTATTGCAGAGTGTTTATTCAACATAACATTTATACATACTCGATTATTTAATATTATAATTGTTAGTAATATATTTACTTTACTAACAGTTCTACAGAATTATTTTTAGGGAAAATGTCGCTTAACAGAAGGTGTAAGCGATAGTATCGCTTGTATTTTGTATGAATAATTAATATTTTTGATAATGCCAATAATTTCAACTGGCGAAAAAACTTGAAGGCTTATTATTTCTATGATAATAAGTATATAAGTGTAATAGAAATATTTTTTTAATATATTATATTATTTTTATATTAATAATATTTAACGACCAATTATTACAAGATTTTATCAGTATAAGATTATACACGAATGTAATTCATTGCGATTTCAAAGTAAACAAATATAATTGGCATATTAGTTTTTATTTATAAGTTCAGTCAAATCAAAGCTAAAAAAATTAATTTATATATATATATATATATATATATATATATATATATATTTAAAATATAATAAACAATAATTAAAATGATATATATACACAACACGTACACAAGCACACACATACACGCACGCGCACACACACACACACACACACACACACACACACACACAAACACACAGACACACACACACACAAACATACACACACACACGCATACACATACACAAACACACACACACACACACACACACACACACACACACACACACACACACACACACATACACACACACACACACACATCATTTATATATATATATATATATATATATATATATATATATATATATATATATATATATATATAAGTTAAATTCCACAATTAAATTTGATATATAGTTACTGTTTTAAGAAAGTCAATATACGGAAAGTATTTTCTAAACCTACATTTCAAAGAGCTTTTTGGAACAGGAAACAGTAATAATTCTTACACAACAAATTTTTCCATGGAGTTTACAAGTTGTTTGTTTTCAAATTTAATTGGTAAAAACGACATTTTTCGTACGCAAAATGTAGTAAAATAATTACATGTTTATCAGCAACAACTTTAAATGTTTTAGCAAACATTTCTCTGTAGTTATTGTAAACTCTAAATAACAAACATATTCTTACTCTACGTTTAAAATTACACCTAAAATAATCATTTCAACAATTAAAATGAAAGTTTATTGTGTATTTGTTCACTTTTCCATTTCGAATGTAAGGTATTGCGGATTAGGCCCATTCCCTAGTTTAGAACCAGCGATCTGTGCTGCCTCCGATCTAAATATCTGTGAGTTTGCAGTTTGTGTAAATTACCGAAATCATTAAAATTCCCTTGTATTCTGAACAAAGCTTTTCTGTACTCCTGAAATAGACACCCCCTCCGCTTGCCGGCTGCAGTAAACTGCTGGGGATGAAATACGGCTCTAATAACAATCCTGATTGTTCTGCAATTACTGATCTCAACTTTATCAATTGAAGAGTGTTGGCTAGCACGATAAATTGCAGTCAAACTCTTTGTTACTTTCAACGTTAAAAATTCAAAGTTTAGAGCGCTCTAATTATTGTTTTCTTCAACATTTTAAAATTGTTTATTTTGTTGCCTTTAAATTGTGATTTATTTATATAAATATGTAATTGATATGTTTAACTACTTACAAATGAAATTTATGCAAAAACAGTTCAAATTTATAAATAACTAAAACCTTTTTAAATCGAAGCATTTTAATAAATATAATATACCCGAAGTTTTCAGGATGTAGAAATAAACAAATGCAGTGCATTAAATGTTTTTTTTTAAATAATACTACAAAAAACCTTTTAAACTATTATAGTTTGAATTGCATGTGTTTACGTCATATAGCTACCACAGAGTTAAATTTGTTTTCAAGTAAATAATCCACAAAGGTTGTATATACAGTAAAACCTCTCATATCCGGACCTCTCGTATACGGAACCCCCGATATCCGAACGTAATATGAAAATAAAGTAAGTGCTTTTATTCCACAAGGTGCCATGCGGTCGGGGCCAGTTCTCTAGCGCTAGTAGTAGGTACTTTATTTTTCCTGACTCAGCCAGTTGTATCCGTCTACGTATCTTTTAGTTTACATATATTCTACAGGATTTTATGTAATTAGATAATTGTTAGTTATTTTACATAGAATTTGTAACGTAAAATATATACAATATGACGGAGAAGCGTAAAAAGAACTGTGTTTTCTATACAGCTTCAAGCTACTGGCAGTTATAATCGCTGGGATGGATGCGGGAAAAAGTGTTTCCGTGTGCCTAAAAAAGTAAATTTCTTAGATGTCGCTATTGGGCCGATAACACTAGTTAAATTATGGTAAAAACTATTAGATCGTAAAATAAACATTGAGATGATTGAAAACGTAAGAGGGGCAATCTTGTTAGTGAAACAAATGAGAAATCGCCGATCTTCACCGAAACATTTCTGGTTATAAGGACATGAGCAGTGTTGGCGTGAATGATTTGATGTAAGAGCATAAAGTTCATGAGTTTACCTACGTTGTATTATAGAGTAAGTGAGCACACAGCCAGGGCTTGTCGGAGATGAAAGAAAACAATCTATGGCCCTTAGCGAAGCCACAACACCCGATCATCTACAATGTGGAGGGATGTTTCATTAAAGAAACGTGTTCAATGGTACAAGCAAACCCCCATTACATCTTTTTTTTACCCAAACTGATAATTCATTTATGTATATATGTACAGTACAGTATTAAGGAACTGTTCATACAGGCATGCAACTTAATTGTACGTACAGTTTTGTATTGCTATTAAAATATAATTACAATCTTCAATAAGTGTAACTTATTTACTCAATCATACAGCTGCTTCTAATTGGAATGGTGGTGATTATGTAGTACATACGTACATTGGTACATAACCCCTCTCTTATCCGGATTTTCGGTTATCCGGATCGGGCTGTCACCAAATTGATACGGATATGAGAGGTTTTACAGTGTTACTATAATTTATTTTACAAAACTTTTCTTTTTTAATTAAATAGTATTTCCCTATCAGCGTACTTAAAACAGAGAAAATATTGGAATTGATTAGAAATGAGAAATATATTTTAAAAGATAAAGGTAAGATTGACTTTCAAATAAAAATATGAAAATAGTGATTCAGTCTGTAAAACTAGGTTACGCGAGTTGGTATAAATAAGTTTGCTTTAATGAGAACTTTGGATTATGTCGTCTGAAAACGTCATTTGCTGCAACTCGATATTTAAAAGTTATAACGAGTGGTTATTCACTATTATATACTGAACTCGTGCAATGGTTTCTTTGGCAATAGAAAATCACTAGGGTATTTTTCAAATACTTTTTTGTGAAGTGTTGAGATAAAGTCTGTTCATAAAGCGTTTATGAAGAAATTTTAAAAATGTGTAATAATAAAAAAAATATATTGTCTGCTTGTGACATTTTATCATAAGACACCTCTTATATGGTTACGTTATGAAATCCATACGGTTACGTATTGTCCCACTCAATAAATATCGGTAAATATTTAGATCAGCGACTACTGCTCTGATGAGAAAAATTTTTTTCTGGTCAGTTTCACCATGCTGAACACATATCTGAAGTTTTGTGCGGCAAACCTTATCAAACTTAACAAAAAAAATTAATTTTTGATAAATTTAGTGAACTATTGATAATAAGTTTCTTTTAATTATTTTTTTTATTATTCGTTTTTGTGTGTAAAACACTAATATTAACTTTATTTTTTGCGGAAAACACGGAAAGTTATTTGTTTATAATATTTCAGTTGGGACTATTTTTTGGAAATTTGGGCGACAAAAACTAACTAGCAAATTTTCTACTAGCAAAATTAAGTTGATAATCTAACCTAATCTAGCTTTATCCGCAAAAGACACGCTTAAGTCAATTTAGGTAAGGTTTAATTATTTTACTACATAATGAAAAGGTAAATATTTACATTTGGAAATTAATTAAACGTCTGCTTCCGCCGAGTTCCTTTTACCAGGTGACGTCATAACTAAATCCTGTATGGGTATATTTTATTAGTGGCAGCGGAAAATAAATTTGTTAATCTACCGAACCTAACTTAACGTAAATTTAGTGTATTTCCGCGATAAATAAGCTAAAGTTAGGTTAGGTTAGGTTTAGTTATTTTACTACTTAATGAAAACTTAAATATATACATTTGGAAATTAATTAAATTAGGCGTTTGCTTCCGCGGAGTAATATCTTTTGCCCAAAAAAGTAGTCCCAAGTAATTGCGCAAAAAAATTAAATTTTTCTATTTTCTGCAGAAAATACGGTTTACATTCCTGTTCTACACACAAAAAACGAGTAAGTGTTATAGTATAATTTTAAAAAAAGTTATTGTCAATAGCACGCAATACTTACCCAAAAGTAAGCTTCAGTTAATTTCGGTATGGTTTACCACAAAATAAACTTCAGATTCGTGTTTAGCTGGGTCAAATTGACCAGAAAAACATTTCTCCGATTGGAGCGGGGTCCCTGATCCTAATATTTACCTAAATATCTTATATACAACGATTCAATAGGTAAGGACGATATTACAATTATCACCGCCTTAAAATATGTGTCATCAAGTTTCGCTAATCCTCAGTTAGAGTGAAGCACCAGTCTAGCGTAGCCCTAGCCTACCTATTTGAATTTTACCAATGTATTATGGAAAGGGTGTTTTATTCTATTGCTAAATTCTATCCCGTAGGTGTATTGAACAGTTCAATATCCAAAATGTGTTTTCCTCTCTTAGCAACCAAATTTTGGTTGGTTCAAATATTTATATGAAGTGGTGTGTTTGTGAACTCTACTATACTTATTGGAATTATTGTTTCTTGTGTATTTTATTGTTATTAACTTCAGAAATTGAATTATTTTATGGGTTTAAAGACATAACTTTTAAAGACAAAACACAAGTGATTTTTATTATTACGGAAAAAGTCACCTATATGTGCCCACACACACACACACACACACACACACACACACACACACACACACACACACACACACACACACACTCACACACACTCACACACACACACACACACACACACACACACACACACACACACACACACACACACACTCACGCACACAAAATTTTCATCACTTTTAGTAGCATATAGATTTGCACTTATTATATATAATACATAACACACACTACGACGAACAGAAATTATGAATTTCTTAGTAGGAAAAGAAATTTAATAAAAAAATAATAAATTATAATTATAATTTATTAAAATTATTTTCAAATCACGGAAGGGGATTCGTAAAGTTCAAACAAGGCCAAAGAAGGCTGAGTGTGAATGAGGACTAGATAGAGATTAACTTCAGAAATTGAATTATTTTATGGGTCTAAAGACATTACTTTTAAAGACAAAATACAAGTGAACTTTGCGGGAAAACGTGTGTGTTTGGGAAAACGCCACTGAGCGTATTTGCTTTCATTTCTTCTACATATTAGAACAACTATGTTTTCCCCTTCTAAAATACTACCAAAAAGAAGGTTTTCATATTTAAAGCATGAATTTATATGTAGAATATATTTATATTCTAAGTAGAAGGTCTTATTGGCCACCACATACACCAGATGTTATTTTATTTGAACGTGTATCAATGAACAGCTATAGCAACCTAATTAAACCCAACGCTAAGTTAAATGAAAATAGACTAAAAGTATATATGTTGTCCTTTGTCATCGCTTTTCCTTTATAATACATTCTATTTTTCTTAAGACATATTATCATTCAACATAATTGATAAGACAGACTTTAATGATCGCCTCAGAATAAACAAAGACTGACATTGGGAATCAAATACTTTGTTTAAAAATAATATCATGTCATCAATTCGCAACAGTGACAGAAAAGAACTGCAAGCGTTATAAGTCACCTGTAGGGCACAGGGTAACCGTCCTATATGTGCCTCGATGTTCATAAAACCAATAGAAAAATAAAGCTCCGTAGTTTGATCTAAATCGATTTCACAAATTATGTAATTGTTTTATAACCATCTTACGATTAGCTAGAGAGATATATCATACAATAAAGAACTATAAATACAAAACTGATGCACGAATAATCCCAAACATTTCATTTTACTAGAAATTATATGATTTGGTATTTGAGTCTTGTCTTTAGAAACACCAACGGCCCAAACTATAGACTATTTCATGCGTCCACATTTTTTTTTAGTTTTTCAATAATTTATGAGTTTTTATTAATTATCCAATTGTGTCGTAACACTTTAAAGTTTCTATCACAAATGCTAAGAACATTATTTGACTGTTCATATACATTTGTATTTGGTTTCTACTTAGGAGATTAGGAGTCTGTATTAATCTGAATGGGGAGGCCTATTGGAGAAATTATTTTATACTAACTCCTTATTAAGACCTTTTTCAACATAGTTACTCTATGAAGTATATATTTTCTTTCCGCTTAGAAACGCTCGGCTATAAACTTCCTTCTATACTAAAAATCTATTTTACTTTAGTAATCTTCTTTGAGATAATGTTTCCAAAGTTTTATACTTTTACTTTGCTCGTTCTTGCTTGTTCTCGCGGTAAATCCCGACGTGGCCTTCTTAGGTTTTAGTTCTACTTATCTGTCAACTCCCTCTACACTTCCTTAACGTTATAGTTCCCAACATTTTCTTTCTCGATCAGACTTTATTAGGTTTCTGAAGAACGAGTTTTATTTTCCTTAATGTTTTAATCTCATTAGCCAATTTTCTATTCCATGGGTATTTTTAATTTTTTGTTTATTACACGTCATTATTATTTAATAAATCATTTTTTTTTTAATTTTAAATAAAATTATATTTTTAGACATTTTTAAAAAATATATTGTATTTAATGAAAACCGTTTAGATACGTTGATTATTTTAATCATCTCCCATTCTATAATATTTCATTATATTTCAGAAGTATAAAAGAATACACCATATTACAGATTGTGAATTATAACATTCTGTGACCAATATGAATAATCTATGTTAAATATTAATTTAAAATCTAAAATTAATGTCTGCAGTAATACATATTTAAATATATTTTTATTGTAAATACTTCATTAAAATCTATATTATATCTTACTAGCGCCCCGTGGTGGCTTCGCCCACACTCGTTTAAAATTGTCACTTTATTTGTTAATTTAATAAATTTAAAAACCACTATTTTTTTATAATGATAATGTGATGGCTGTTTTCTCGTGAAAAGTTATGTTAATTATATAACAAGCATTATCCCTGGAATAATACTTTCTCTGTACATTTCATATAGGATTTGTATACTTTCCACGAAATTTTGCAATTTGTAGCCTTTAGATTTGCAAAAAACATTTCTTAGTATCAGCGTATGGTATGAATGGAATGTACCCTGATAATTTAAAGTCTCTCTCTCTCTCATATATATATATATATATATATATATATATATATATATATATATATATATATATTAAAACAACATAGGTTATTCAAATACAAGAATATTTATTAATTTATATTCAAAACTTTTCGTTGGTAAACAGTCATCAGGAATGAAAATTACAATAATGTAAGCTACAGGCCTAAAACATATGTTGAATTAGAAATAGAATTGTTGCTAAATTTATACAAATTGCCAAATCTATTTTGTTGCTGTAACATTATAGACATTGAATATAGTATCAAATTTAGAATGTATTTGTATTTGTACTTTTATTAATTTTTTATAATTATTGTATTTATATATTTCGAATGCTTCATATGTATTCATTTTTAATCCCTTATTAATTTCTTTTGCAAGTTTCATATTTCCAATATTTGTAAATTGGTGCTTATTATTAATATAATGGTTTGCAAA
The DNA here is from genome assembly GCA_036971475.1 of Prosapia bicincta. Lineage (NCBI taxonomy): Eukaryota > Metazoa > Arthropoda > Insecta > Hemiptera > Cercopidae > Prosapia > Prosapia bicincta. The sequence continues at coordinate 275,711,707 of JBAIZL010000005.1, read as the reverse complement.
ATTTGATTTATATATTTCTGGATTAATATAGGCATTCAAATGTTCTTTATATATTATATATATATATTGTATATACATATACAGAGAGAGAGAGAGATTGCAATTCTACAATGAAAATTACTCCTACTTAATCATAGTAACTTAATCACTATAAGAATCTACCAAAAATGTTATAAGAGTTACACTCAACTATGTTACCACGTCTGCAAAAGGTTGCCAATGTATTAAACTACACAAGGATTATTTACACTAATTAAGACGGCTTCTTCGAGTGTAACAAAAGCATTATCATGCAAAGTATTTTAAATACAGTAAATTCTAAAGCAATTTTATTTTCGGTTATTCCCGACCTCCCTTATCAACCAGGCCAACATCAACTAGGCTTTCGTTCATCTTTTATTTGAAATGACAGGGTCATGTTCGTCGGACTTTTCCTGTTATTTTGTTCATTTGATTATCTTCGTAACATTTTACAAAATAATAAATTATGCTCTAAAGAATTCAATTAATAAAGGTAATCATTGAGTAAAGGAGGAGCTGAAACAAAAGATGATAATATCTCAGAGACTAATGATTGACGAAATTCACAATTTTAGGATGTTCTTAAACGCATCAAGGGATAATAAAATAACAAGAATAAATTGCTGATATTTTCTTATATTCAGAATATTCTAACAGTGCATATAACACGGTAATATTAAATTATGAGTATAATTATTTAATAATAAACATTAGAATATGTACTCGAAACAAGATTTTCTTCAATAAACGTGTTTTAATCTGGTAATTTCCGGTCTTTTCGACAAGCTTCACGATAATTTTAATATAATTTAAACTTGTCGCAAAATGCAAGAAGAATCGCTGGGGTAATGACAAGGTCATTGAAATGTGTTTGTTACAATTACGTATTTACTGTAGTGTGTGGTTTTGCTTTTATTGTCGTTATCTCAACTCACAAGCTGAGCTCAAAATTTATTTATGTATTGTAAAGTTTATAATTAAAGTAATAATCTATAATTCTTATTGAAAAATTTATAATATTTATAGATAAATTTAACTATTGTATAAAGACTATATAAAGGTGGAAATTTCATTTTTATATCTCTTGAAATTAAACCAAGTTATTTAAATTAAAGAGATATCCAAAAATATTACATAATAAATGATTTTAAATTAAAATTAATTATTAAACGTCTACTATGAATAATTTACAATTACTCAGCTAAATTTAAATTTATTTAAATTAACAAATTAGTTTTGCATATACAGGGGTAAAATATCCATTCATATATTCAAATAGTTTTCACATTCCTATATTTTACCACTTTCCATATTAAATTAAAGTTAGAATAAAGTGGGGCTATTTTACTACCTTGCTTTTATCTTTTATCGCTTTTTTTTGTTAGGGCTCTAAATTTTTGTTGTTCTAGGGTTACTGCCGGACCCTTTTACAACCTGGAAACTTCTGTTTTATGTTTATTTTATCGACGTGTAAAGTTGTTACCCGGTTTTATTAAATTACTATTTATTTTATTACGAATTCTGTTTAATACGTGCTATGTTAGTTCGCTTTTATGTGAAACTTAAAGCTGTTTTTCTATAACAAATTCTACCATGTGGTTTTAGACTCCGATCTATATTCGGGTTGGTAGTAGTTCATATAACTGACCTTGCCCATTCCGTTCATTTTCTTCATCCCTTAACCCTAATCCTTAGTACCAGGAGGTCGTTATTTCCTTAGCCGTCTACGTAATTCTATCAACCCTTACTTAGCCTTGTTCCTACAAGGGAGTGTAAAGAGGAAGAAACCTCTTTATAACTCAAACAAGAGTATATTTACTCCAGTCTTACCAACCCTCCCACGTAAAATCTACACTTTTAACAGTAAGTTTTACCCTACCTACCATTCACATCCCTCTTCTATCCTTCGTTAATCATAGTACCCATTACGGTAAAAATCCAAACAGTAAACTCTAAATCTCACCACACATTAGTTTAACAAAATAAATACACTAGTTCATAAAACAATCAGACTAGTTTCGGTGACGATGTCGCCTTCCTCGTCTCACTGAGGAGTAGTAGCCAAGGACTGAGAAAGACAAAATCGTTACCGAAACTATTTTGATTTTTTACGAACTAGTGTGTTTATTTTAATAAACTAATGTGTACGGGAGATTTAGAGTTAACTGTTTTGATTTTTACCTTTGTGAATATTTCTCGCTAGGTAAGCTCTAATTAACTTAATTGATAAAACCTATGTAGGATAGTTGACAAATTACAACAAACTCCCTATTAAAGGATACTGCTGTACTGTCTTAGCACCGCAGTAACAGTAGTTTTCATATTTTCCACCCTAAATGTTTACTCAGTCCGATACTAGTTCTGATATTACTCCTCTCTTCGATCGTAATGTTTACACTCGGTGTACAAGGGACTAAAGGGCTTTAGCCTACCTATGCCAAAGGGTGAATTAATAGTTTTAATATAAAGCCTATTATAATAACAAAATTATCAATGAGTTTAATTTTAGATGTAACCTTGAAGAAACTTGATGAATATATTTACCTCTGTCATAAGATTGTATTTTTCGTTTGCTTCGCTTGTCTCATGTGAAATAAATATTATCTTCCGTTCTGAAGCTAACTTTTCAAAAGTACTTATTAAAAAAAGTATCTGGAAAATAAAATTATACTTTCAATCTATATCTAACTTTTACTAAGACATAGATAAATACCATTACTCTTTCCATGCTGAAACACAAGTTTTCTCGTTCTGGGTCTCTCTCTCTCTCTCTCTCTCTCTCTCAACTCTCTGCCTGAATGGTTTCCAGATTCTGTAACTAAAACTTCTACAATTCTATCATTCTCAATATAATTCTGATCCACCAAACTGAGTTATGGACGTTTTCCTTCATGTAATCAGCTTATTAAAACAACTTAATATCATTCCTAAGAATAATTATAATAACATAATATTTTTGAGAAAAACAATATATTTAAATAAGAATTTTAAGTTCGCCTTTCGCCAAAATCTATAGTTGAAACTAAATTTAAAATCAAGACTTACTTCATCTGAACCCAACTTTAACCCAGCAAACAATATTTAAAAACCTAATTTTAAGAAATTAAATTGAACATTTAGCTATATTCAGTAAAGGAGTTTGTAGAGGTTGAACAGAACTTACAAAAAGGAAATAAGTGCTCACAAACATGAATTTTAAACCTCTAAAACAAATTGTTTTCTGTGTATAAATTCTGTTTCTGCTTAGGGTGGCTATGAATGTATATACTAATCAAATTATGGAGACATGCTTTAGGCCATGTTAAAAAATGAATTGTACCATAAATCTCACACTTTATGGCGTTAGTGCAAAATGGAAATGAAGTGACAATATTTGACGATGTATACAGCTTGGGTTTTAACGATGTTTTTAGGTGCTTTTATAAGTTTGAAAACTTTAGCTTCGAGTGAAAACATAAAGCATTTTATGATATATCACATAATTTTACAATATTTTTCAAGAATATAATAGTATTGACTATTGATTATTAATCCAATTAAACTATTCAATGACGTTTACACTCTTGGCGTCGCCAGAGATAAAACGTTTCGATTTATTTATATAAGTAACCATTGTGTGCCTAAACAGCCGTTATAATATGCACAAAATAAAAAAAACCTTTCAAAATATGACTTTCAAAAACAGTAATTTTTTATAAATGCCACATGCAGAAAGTGAATAAATTGTGTAATATAGGAGGAACTGGAAGCTGTCATTTGCACACCTACATTAGGCCCCTTCCCAAAGAATTTCTCATACAAAATATTTTTCTCTTCCATTGTACTGAATTTATATTATAGATCATTTAAATTTTGTTGCTCCTAATAAATGAATATATTTTCTAAAACAATGTATATGTGTGTGTTTTGTGTGTGTGTGTGTGTGTGTGTTGTGTATGTATGTGTGTGTGTGTGTGTGTGTGTGTGTGTGTTTGTTTGTGTTTATTTGTATTTGCGGACCAGGTAGTTAATTTTAAGATTAAATACTCACGAGCCCACTGGAGAACTAACTTTATTTAATTCCTTCTATTAGCTCACACTCTCCTCATACATAGCTTGTACAAATTTTCAATCATAATAAAATACGTGTTTATTCATCCAGTTTAGTTCAAACACATTTTTTTAACCATTAGTTATTTACAATTGATGCTAATACATTGCTCCAAATATTTATTCATTAATTAAATTTA
>JBAIZL010000005.1:275677457-275702457 GCA_036971475.1 Prosapia bicincta | reverse complement strand
GTAGATATAACACGATCCTACTTTCTTCCATTAGGCTATGTTCACCACTGCCTGGTCCAGTTACTGACGCTGTCCAGGGTTTGCTTCACCTTAGCGACATTTTGTGCAAAGGACAAGATAGAGGTTTCGTGGGAGAACGCGGCCTTAATAGGGTTTCAGTTTACTAATACAACTCTTGTAGAGAGTAGCTTCGGCGCCACACCAAGGACACCACTGGCAACATTTGTCCAGTGTCTAAGAGTCACTATTTGACTACCTTGCAGGCTGACACTGTCCGCACGTTAGGATTTGAGAGTTAACAAAAACCCATCTGAAAGGTGGCGAGGCATTTTAAACAGCAATCCAGCTTGCTAGACACTACCAAAAGCCTACGAGACGTCGAGAAAAGTCAGTAGTCTCTCAAAAGCCTTTTATATGGCAAGAACTCACTATATCTGACGATATGGTGTTTTGTCATTGGGTGATCTTTCTGGAAACAGTTTTTTATTGAATAATAATTTTTGAAGTGATAACTCCTATTCGAGCGGTGAACAAAACATGCGATTAAACTATTGCTTCCGCGTCATGCTATTTCTGAAACGTATACTTTAGAACATGTATTTCCAGGTATCGAATTAAATGAAAACATATGATTTCATGTAACAGCTGGTTTTTTATTATAGGTTATGTTGTAGAACAGCCGTTTTACACGTAGATTATTATTTATTTATGACTTTTATTCGTAGATTATTTATTTAAAAACAGTTTTGATCAGATATTAAACACATTAATTTATTTAAATGCTTATATTATTTATTTTACCACTAAACAATTTTTTCTGACTGCCTAAATTTATTTTCTATATACTCATACACTTAAGTAATATTATGTTGAAATTGCAAACTTTCTCCACCAAGTATTTATCTGTATAAATTGTATCATTTTCAAATATAAGTATTTAATACATAGTTTATAAATTATATATAACGCTTTTGATGACATTGGGACAGTTTCCAATTTTCTTCTGACTTTCCAATAAACTTATTCACTTGAATGACTTCAGGATCTCTCAAGTGGCCCTTAGATGCTCCACACATCCTAAGATGGCTAAGCTCCTAATGAGGCTCTCCACACTATGTACTGTTGCTGACGTGATTATTTTTCTTATATATAGAAGTAGATTGTTGACTTTTACACACTAAATAGAACTTCCGGAAATAACTCTACAAGAACAATCTGATTAACTGAACTAAACGCAAATGGTCCCTTACAGATCACGTTGTTGGTGGTAGTAATTGTCTTAATTGACAGCCGACAAAAACAGAAGAAAAAGGTCAAACAGAGAGAAACTTTACCACACGATACAAAAAAACAGGTAAAAGACATAAAAACACACAACCCAATTCCAAACTTCGCTATACACGTACAAAACACACTACACTCACACACCAATATAGACACTAAAAATCCTACACTATATAAAAAAGCAACAAACTAAACACAACCGAAAACTACTCGATATAGAAACACCACAAAAACTATCCACAAAACATTATAAACGACAAAAAACACTCACAAATATTATATTTGAACACATAAATAATACTCTGTGAACAAATATACACCACAGAACTTCAATACACCACATACTCACACCAACGCAACACACCTGAGCATGACACCACACATCTTGTCCATGACTCACAGCATTGAACAATGCACTAACCTAGTGCAAAACGCGTCTGGTGAAAATATCAGCAAATAGGGCTTTTTGCCATGATATCAAAAGTGTAATTTATAACAAAAATCTCAAGATGTACAACACAAAAACTGCCTGAATAAAGTCACCAATTTATTGTAAGAATCAGAAATAAAAAGTAGTAAACATTACATAAATCTAAAGCAAGCTGAAAACCAGAGCAAATGGATTTTTTTAGTAATTATTATTTACAAATATTTTTTTCTTTGCAGTAATATTTACTTTCACCAAATTAACAAATTAACTGGTAACTATATAGTAACTCATATTACAGAATAAAACTTGAACTCAAAGAATAAAACTATCAAAAAAGAAAAGCTCACAAACATTTTGGGATAAAAAATCAAAAATAAAAACACATAATGCTCTCTGGGTCAGTAGCATAAGAAAATATCAATAAATGTTTTTGAATTTAATCAAAGATGAAACACTGTACTTCGAGATGCCGAACAAATATATATATATAAGTTATGTGTTTTTTTGTGAGTCAAAATAAATTGTTCACATAACTTATATATATATATATATATAAAGAACAAACGTCAAAATACAAATACAAGAATTATATTTGAATTTACAATTCAAAGCTTTTCGTTGGCTAACAGTACCAACATCATCATATATATATATAATTAACGTAAGCAACCATGACAAGCAACCATTGATACCTCTATATACGTTGAAAAAACGTATCAAAGAATCAGTTAAGAACAAAAACTAAAAAAACTATGTAAAGAGAAAATAAAAGACAGTCGTGTGATGGATATGATACCCGTTATCTTAAACACAGACCGGCCTGACCGCAAATAGGCCTTTATATTGCAGGTTTAAAGAGTTAATATAGCCCTGGCCTGAAATTGTAAATGACATGGGCAATTACTTTCGAGATTGTAAAGAAGAATTGTAACTCAAATATCCCACTGTACTAATTCTAGTTCTCTTGGCAATACGTTCTGTTAGTTCGTAGAGTGACTATATTTCCATATCTTACTGCTACCTATGATGCCAGGGTATTATTATTTACCTCCTAAATACCACTTGTTCTCCAAACTTCCTTGTTTATACTTTAATCCGCTAGGTTTAGCGATAATTATAACCTAGACACTCTAATGGTATTCTCCTAGTCTTGCATCTAGTTGCACTTTATTAAGGCCAGGGAAATTTTGACAAGATGCAAATTGCCTGGAGACGTGAAACACCATTGTTGGTAATTACATCGAATTTGTCATCTTCCTTGTACAAGGGATGGGTGGGAGTAGATGTCCGCTCCTTAGGGATATTTCCTGTCTCCCAGGCTGCGTAATTGATAGTATATCCTTTATCTTCATGGCGTCTCATTGCTTTAAGCGATTGCATAATCCATTTCGTATTTTGCATGATGTAGTGGATCGTGCGCGAATTCCAATTAGCCTAATTGTAAAGTTTTAAATTGAGGTCTTTAAAATTTAACAATGGTTTACAATATTTAGATAAATTTCTTTATTTTTTCTGATCTTTTTGTGACCGTATCTATGCAATGATTTCTTGGAGATATGTCTTGAATTACATTTGATTTTTTGGTTCAATACTGAATACATTTTTATTTTATTATTTTTTAAATATTATTTTCAACAGCGAAATTGTACAGTAAAAGTTCTAATATCTAAACTTTTCTTACAATTTTCACATTGTTTACTGTTAAAAAGCTCAAAGAATCCCTTGGGATAAAAACTTAAAGATCAAAACACACAAAGTCCTCTGAGTCAATAGCTTGAGAAAATATTAAAGGAAATAAGAAATGTTTGAATTTATTATCAAAAATTAAATGATGTATTGCGAGAGGTCAAGTAAACATTTATATAGGGTTGACGTAAGAAACCATGACAAGAGAGTGTTAATACCTAACAGTTACCTTTGAAAAACGTATCAAAGAATCAGTTAAAAACTAAAACTATAAAAAACAATGTATAGAGAAAATAAAAGAGACATTCGAGTTGGATATGATACCGTGACCTAAAACACAGACCGGTCTGAATGCAAATATCCCTTTATATTACAGGTTTAATATTGCCCGGGCCTTATATTGAAAATGACATGGGCAATTACTTTCGAGATTATAAAGAATAATTGTAACAGGCGGTCGACTTAAAAATCGAGAAGGTAAAGAATATTTAAGGGGGTATCTGACGACACGTAATAACATTATTTTACCACGTCACAAGCATTACTCCCTATAAACAAAAAGACAACATGTAAATTCTCCCTCAATTCATGGAAGGGATATTTTATATTTATTAAAATTAAATACTCTTTCGTAGCTCAGAGACTGTTTAGCGCGCGCCTGAGTGTAAGCGTTCGTATGCTCTCGCGCCCTAAGTATTTCTTTTAAGCACTGAAGAATATTTGATCTATATCGCAAAATATTTAGTGAATATAATATTTGTTATTAAAAAGAAAAACCAATGTTAAAGCCAATAGATTTCTTTTACCACCAAACAACACGTTTTCAGTTCACCAGTGTGAATGCGCTTAATTTTAACAAACAATATATTGTAACCTAAAGTTCGCGGGGGGTATTTTGCCTGTCAAGTTCACAGTTTTTCCGACGTCATAAATTCTTTAAATATGCGCGCTCTTTCCCTACAAAATAAAACTGCAATATTTCTCTCCCTTTAATGAACAGAACGCCTGTTTCTCTTGGTATTTTTAGAACAACGGTTGTTTTAATAATCACATAATTGATTATTGAAATAAGTTATTCTTAATGAGCATTATTAAATTTGTCTGAAGTAAAAATTATCTGTTCTTCTCAAATTTCCATTTCGCTATTCTTTTACAATTTATTACTAATTTCTTATTTCTTTATAAAACAAAGTTAAGGATATATTTAAAGATCTAAATCAATCTTTAATTATAATTTAATTGACAGAATTTTAACTTATGGTATAATAGTTATTTTAAAAAATTATCATAATTTTTGTTAACCGCAACCCAACTCCTTCATAATTAATTATTGTTGTTAGGCCTACTTAAAAGGGTAATTATAATACTGTACTATAATAATTACAAATCTTACTACTTATAATACTGTACTAAAATAATTATAAATCTTACTAATTATAATACTGTACTAAAATAATTATAAATGTTAGACTATTAATAATAATAATAATATAATAAAATAATTATAAATCTCACTAATTATAATACTGTACTATAATAATTATAATTCTTACTAATTATAATACTGTACTAACATAATTATAATTCTTACTAATTATAATACTGTACTATAATAATTTTAATTCTTACTAATTATAATACTGTACTAAAATAATTATAAATCTTACCAATTATGATACTGTACTAAAATATTTATAAATTTTACTAATTATAATACTGTACTAAAATAATTATACATCTTACTAATTATAATACTGTACTAAAATAATTCTAAATCTTACTAATTATAATACTGTACTAAATTAATTATAAATCTTACTAATTATAATACTGTACTAAAATAATTATACATCTTACTAATTACAATACTGTACTAAAATAATCATATATCTTACTAATTATAATACTGTACTAAAATAATTTTAAATCTTACTAATTATAATACTGTACTAAAAAAATTATAAATGTTAGACTACTTATAATAATAATATAATTAAATAATTAAAAATCTTACTAATTATAATACTGTACTATAATAATTATAATTCCTACTAATTATAATACTGTACTAAAATAATTATAATTCTTACTAATTATAATACTGTACTAAAATAATTATAATTCTTACAAATTATAATACTGTATTATAATAATTATAATTTTCACTAATTATAATACTGTACTATAATAATTATAAATCTTACAAATTATAATACCGTACTATAATAATTATAATTCTTACTAATTAAAATACTGTACTAAAATAATTATAAATCTTACTAATTATAATACAGTACTATAATAATTATAATTCTTACTAATTATAATACTGTACTAAAATAATTATAAATCTTACTAATTATAATACAGTACTATAATAATTATAAATCTTACTAATTATAATACTGTACTAAAATAATTATAAATCTTACTAATTATAATACTGTACTATAAGAATTATAATTCTTACTAATTTTAATACTGTACTAAAATAATTATAAATCTTACTAATTATAATTCTGTACTAAAATATTTATAAATCATACTAATTATTAGAGTGTACTATAATAATTATAAATCTTACTAATTATAATACAGTACTATAACAATTATAATTCTTACTACATATAATACTGTACTAAAATAATTATAGTTCTCACTAATTATAATACTGTACTAAAATATTTATAAATCTTACTAACTATAATACTGTACTAAAATAATTATAAATCTTACTAATTAAATACTGTACTATAATAATTATAATTCTTACTAATTATAATACTGTACTAAAATATTTATAAATCTTATTAATTATAATACTGTACTAAAATATTTATAAATCTTACTAATTTTAATACTGTACTAAAATATTTATAAATCTTAATAATTTTAATACTGTACTAAAATATTTATAAATCTTACTAATTACAATACTGTACTAAAATATTTATAAATCTTACTAATTAATTTGCAGTACTATAATAATTATAATTCCTACTAATTATAATACTGTACTAAAATAATTTTAATTCTTACTAATTATAATGCTTTACTAAAATAATTATAAATCTTACTAATTATAATACTGTACTAAAATATTTATAAATCTTACTAATTACAATACTGTACTTAAATATTTATAAATCTTACTAAATCTAGTACTGTACTAAAATAATTATAAATCTTCTTGCCTTATGATTAAAAATAATGTTAGTTGTACTAATTTTTAATACTTAAACTTCTATTCACTTATCAACCAAGTACGTAATTTAAATACTTTCTAATGTTTTTAAGGTTAATGAAAGATCACAGATCAATTCATGTTTCTACAAATACAATCTACGTTTCGATTTTTCATCCGAAAATCCATTTCAAGAGCTAAATGTTTATTAAGTATTTATTAAACGTCATATTTACACTTATTAAGCATAATTAAATATTAATACTTTTAACCTCACTAAAAACAAATATTTCATTATTCTTAATAATTATTAACATTTACAAGTTAATTTACACTACTTGTCTATAAGTATTGTTTATGAGTTTGGAAAACTGTAAATTATGCTTAATATTAAATTATTAAACTTTTAGCATTTGAAAAAGATTTTTTGATAGAGGATCGAAATGTAAAGTGTATTTGTAGAAGCTTGAATTGATCTGTGATCTGCCATTAACCTTAAACACATTAACAGACATCAAATGCTGTTTACATTTACTACTTTCGTCATCCCACTATTCTAATTCCATTTCTCTTGGCAATAAATTCTGTTGGTTCGTAGAGTGACTATACTTCCATATCTAACTGCTACCAATGTTGGCAGGGTATTATTATTTACCTCCTAAATGCCACTTGTTCTCCAAACTTCCTTGTTTATACTTTAATCCGCTAGGTTTAGCGATAATTATAACCCAGACACTCTAATGGTATTCTCCTAGTCTTGCATCTAGTTGCACTTTATTAAGGCGAGGGAAATTTTGACAAGATGCAAATTGTCTGGAGACGTGAAACACCATTGTTGGTAATTACATCGTATTTGTCATCTTCCTTGTACAAGGGATGAGTAAGAGTAGATGTCCGCTCCTTAGGGATATTTCCTGTCTCCCAGGCCGCGTAATTGATAGTATATCCTTTATCTTCATGGCGTCTCATTGCTTTAAGCGATTGCATAATCCATTTAATATTTTGCATGTTGCAGGGGCTGGTGCGCGAATTCCAATTAATTGTAAGGTTTCCAATTAAAGCCTTTAAATTTAAAAAATGGTTTAAAATATTAAGTTGAATTTCTAAATTTTTTCTGCCATTTCTGTTACCGTATCGTTGCAATGATTACTAAAAAGTATGTATCAAATTGCATTTGGTTTTTAGGCTCAAAACTGTATAGATTTTTATTTTAATTTTTTTAAATTTTTTTTTCAACAGTGAGATATCACTATTACACTGTCTTTAACAGAAATATTCCCTATAAATCTCATTTTTTCTGTGTATTGTCATACTCGTTCTTCCAAATGACATCGGTTGGTTAAAAATCCCTGAATGTTACCATGGTTACCATAGACTCGCTACCATGTGTATGTAAATATAAGTAATTCCATTCAATTGAGCTATTGCAATAATTTGCTGAAACATAATTATTATGATCATAGCATGAGTATAATACCAATATTAATAATATATATATTGTTTAATCATATAATAATATGATTTGATCGAAAAACTTTAGAAGCGTATTATATTGGGAGTAGAATAAAAATTTTATTTAATGACAGCAAAATAACAAGTACGGTAGTATATAAAACAACTTGTTGAAGTCAATTCCCACTGATGTCGACCATGAAAAATTTTTTAATTACTTTTTATTTTATAATTAGAATTAATATAAATATCTATATACATATGACAGAATGACAATATTAAGTGGCAAAATAGAAAGCGAATTTCAGGCCTAAAAGTCAATGAATGACGTGTTAACATTAATTAGTTAAACTTAATTTAGTATTTTATTAACATAATAAATAACAGCTGAACTTATAGTAGTCGATGGAGAAAAGTGTGACAATAAGAGTTCTTGATTTAATGTTACTCATTGAAGTGCATTCGGATATACAAAATGTTTTTTTTATTGTTTGAAATGTGATGGAAAATAATTTTAGATTGCTGAGTATTGCCTAGCAACCAAAATTTGGATTAAATTCAATAAAACGTATTAAGATAAGTCAAAAAGTGATATTTTATGCTATTTTGTCACTTACAAATTACATGATTAAAAACATTATGTCGTCAGAAACATTCCCAGTAATGTACTCAATAATTTTCCAAAGTTTCATGGCGTTAGGATCAGTGGTTTAGTGTTGCATAAGTGTTACACACACACACACACACACACCCAAACACACACGCGCTCGCACATACGCACGCACGCACACACACACACACACAGAGCTGGAGTTAGAGTTGGTACCCTTTTTTTAATTATATGCCAATAATTGTAAATATGTTCTGACATACATTACCTATGACAGTTCGCGTAAGCAAATATTACCTTTGTTTATTTTTATCTATCTGGCACAATAAATACCTATATTGAATGTTGTTTATTGAAGTGCATTCAGATATACAATATCTTTTGTATATTGTTTGAAATGTGTTGAAAAATAATTTTAGTTTGTTGAGTGTTGCCTAGCAACCAAAAATTGGAATACATTCTATGAAATGTTATAAGTTAAAAAATCATATTTTATGATATTTTGGCACTTAAATATTACATATAGGAAAAACAATTATGTGGCTAGAAACCATTCCCAGGAATGTACTCAACAATTTCCCAAAGTTTCATAGATCTCGGATCAGTGGTTTACTAATGCATAAGGCTCATACATACATACATACAAAGATTCATTTTCATTTATTTATATATATATATATATAGCAGGAGAAAAAGATTTTTTTTTATTTGTTAATTTTTATCCGCTTTCTTTTTTTCTAATATATGTATATGATGGTGGTCTATAACTTCTCATTCTATAAACTTCAGATAATGCTTCGCTATTCCTAGGAGTCTTTACGTTCTGATTTCATATTCGACTCTAAGTACAGTAACTTCTAGCTATGAATTAGTTGCCTCAGTGCCAAAGTGTTGGATATCAAACATGTATTTTTTCAGTTCGAATCCGACCGGGACATCAAGTTTTTTTAAATATAAATTAATGAATAAATATTTGAAAATACTGTCACAACATCAATTAATTATCATTCACTATAGGTTTTAAAAAACGTTTTGAACTTGAGTAATTGAATAAAAACGTATTGTATTACGACTGAAAATTTGTAGAAGATATTTATAAGGAGATTGTGAACTAATAGAGGAGATTTTAAAATCATTTAATTCTTGCTACATATATTAATCTAGTGTGTAATCAATTTTGTTGCTTGAAGTAGTTAACTCATTAATACGTAATATAATGTTAATACAAAGTTAATGTTTAATGTTAGGTTTAATGTTTGTGAATATTTTTAAAACTGTTTTCACTGATATTTATTTTTTTAAATGACCATTTTAATATGGTATTCTCTAATAAACACACAACACATTACAAAAATATAGGTGGAAAACCCCAAAACCACAAAAATTAATAAAAAATTTTATTAACCATCATCTTCAGTGGTTCCTATTACAAAAGAATACAAAGAAATTAACAAACTAGACTGCAGTTCGTTTAGATCTAGTTCGTCAGTCTATTTTGTTAATTTCTTTGTATTCTAGATTATACTTTTGTAATAGTAACCTCTGAAGATGATAACTTTGTCATGGAAATGTACATAAGGATTTAATCTTATTTAACTTATTTTAGTTATTTTTTTATTAATTTTTGTGGCTTTGGGGTTTTTTCGCCTATATTTTTGTAATATATTGTACCACTGTGCTCTTGATATTGTATACACAACACACTGTTTTTCTGAGTTGGTCAAATAGTTGGAAATAACTTAGTTTATACCATATTGAAATAAAACAATAGATCTAAATTTATCGTTAATTTTACCAACAAATCTAAATGACTTACCAAAAAACTTTATAATACCAAAGGCATATTTTGTATTTTTCTATTTAACGCGTGAAAATTCTGTAAATTAGAAAATTTATCCAAGTTGTAAAATATGCTTTGCAAATTTTTCTACATCTACCTTTTAATATTAAATGCATGAATAAAATTTAAAATATCTATGGTTAGAATCTCTTTATGAAATACTTATAAAAAAAAATATTTTACAGAATAAACGAGTCTTTTAATGTGAAGTCTGGTCGCGACAGGTTTAGTAATTTCATCCCAGGACTTCTCGGTTCGCTTTATTTGTAAACTTTGCTCCGCTGCGTTGAAACGATAGGAGAAAATTCTTGAACACGTTCAACATTATAATTTATTGCTTGAACCTTATCGCTATTACGTTGAAAATATAATTATACATGTGCAGTGTATAACCTGCACTATGTATGTTTCTGTTTAGAATAATGAAATTATCGACAGTAAACTGGGTTTTGTATGATTCAATATTATTTGACCTGTTTATCCAAAATTGTTAAAAGGATTTTCGTATTACCTAGAGCTTTCGTTCGCTATTGGTGAGAATAAGTTCAAGATATAAATTTGTCTGGTATAAGACGGCAGATTACACTATACCTTGTACAAATTAGGAACCGCCATAGATGATTAGGCGACCCTCGCATTTGACGCGCATACACACTCACACGCTCGCAAATGGCTACCTACTCCGATGGTTTGCCATGAGTCACCTACTCGCCCTTGGTATAAAGACTAACATTTTTTAAACTAACATTTATAAACTGTTACAGTTGTAAATTGTTACAGTTGTAATGTGTTACGTTTATAAACTGTTACATTTTTAAACTGTTACATTTATAAACTGTTACTTTTAAAAACACACATTTAAAAACTGTTACATTTATAATTTGTTACACTTATAAGTTGTTACATTAGTAAATTGTTACACTTTTATTTTTGTTACGTTTGTAAACTGTTACATTTATATAAATGGTTACATTTATAATTTGTTATATTTTTAATATGTTACATTTATAAGCTGTTACATTAGTGAATAGTTACAATTTTAATTTGTTACGTTTTTAAACTGTTACGTTATAAACTGTTACATTTATAGTTTGTTATATGTATAATGTGTTACATTTAAAAACTGTTACATTTATATACTGTTACGTTTATAAACTGTTACTTTTGCAATTTATAATTTGTTACATTTATAATTTGTTACACTTATAATTTGTTAGACTTATAAACTGTTACATTTATAATTTGTTACATGTATAATGTGTTACATTTAAAAACTGTTATATTTATATACTGTTACATTTATAAACTGTTACTTTTGCAATTTGTTACATTTATAATTTGTTACATTTATAATTTGTTAGACTTATAAACTGTTACATTTATAATTTGTTACACTTATGATACTGTTACGTTTACAAGCTTTTACATTTATAATTTGTTTTATTTATAATCTGTTACATTTATAAATGATTACATTTTTAACCTGTTACGTTTATAATTTGTTACATTTGTAAACTGTTACATTTATAAAGTATTACATTTAGAAACTGTTTCATTTATAAAAGGTTTCATTTACAAACATTTACTTTTTTAAACTGTTACGTTTTAAATGTGTTACATTTATAACTTGTTACATTTATCAAATGTTACTATTATAATTTGTTTCATATATAAACTGTTCCATTGATAAACTGTTACATTTACAAACTGTTACATTTATAAACTGTTCCATTTATGTAATTAAACTAACATTTTGTTATTTATACATATTATTCATTTGAAATGGAGGTCAAACACGACGTAATTATGCTAATTATTTATATAATAATATTTTTAAATATTGGAATTATGATTAGGCGAGTTAGATAAGCCGGTTATTTGCCGGGCTACATCCTGACGATTAAGAGTGTGAGGGTCGCCTAACACTCTGATCGCTATAGAGAACATTTCATACTCAAAATATACCCAGCATTAGTCTAACAATACTTCTGCAAAAACGGACTGTTAATCTTGAAATATTATTATATATTTCAAAATGAACGTATATTAGGTTATGTATATAAGTTACTATTATTATTTTATTAATATAACTACTATTTTTATTATTATTCTGTTACTGTAGCTATTTACAAGTACTGTACAGGTTTAAGAGTTATAGGAAATATCCTCTATCAAATTACTCAATTGTTTTAATATTTATTTGACAGTTAACAGATCACAGGAACACAGCAAAATCGTAAATTAATAATTAAAATAAATCTACCAAAACCTGGGTCTTACTGATTTTATTCAGTTGAGATTACAAACGTTCCGTCTAAATACATTATATCATAAATTTACCTCCACAGGGCGTTTTTTTTCTGAATTCGAACATAAAGTATTCTTCCATTACCATGCACAATACAATGTATGAATTTATTGCTCTTAAACTTAGCATTATTTACTCCACCTGACATTCCCTCATAAGACTCTTGTAAGAATATATTCATATCATAATAAAATATTTAAATATATATATATATATATATGTATGTATGTATATATTTGTGTGTGTATGTATATGTATATATATATATATATATATATATATATATATATATATATATATATATATATATATATATATATATATATATATATTTATATTTATATATATATATATATATATATATATATATATATATATATATATACATATATATATATATATATATATATACACACATATATATACATATATATATATATATATATATATATATATATATATATATATATATATTAAACGCATATGTGTATATGTGTGCGCGTGTGTGGGGTGTGTGTGTGTGTGTGTGTGTGTGTGTGTGTGTGTGTGTGTGTGTGTGTGTGTGTGTGTGTGTGTGTGTGTGTGTGTGTGTGTGTGTGTGTGTGTGTGTGTGTGTGTGTGCGCGCGCGCGCGCGCGCGACTGTAAATACGTATACAACAAATAATATGTTAGAAAAGTTGGCATGTAAGTAATGAATAAAACCAATACTAACTGTATGAATACTGTTATTGTTACGTTTAATTACCAAACACTAGTAACCTTGTAACAAGTTCGACGTAGACAAAGAGAGATAATTAGATTTGAAATTAAAGTCACATTTCAACAGCAGCTTTGCAACAAGACTGGTTGAGTGTGTCTGGATCGATTCTATTTGAACTATATAATTAGCATTAGGTTTCAGTCATTATAGTGCTGCACGTACATGAATTGCATTGTGCACAGGTTGTTATTATAACACAAAGTATGAATATAATTAACTGTAAGTGTCTGTAATCTATGTGGCTTTTATTAAGTACAACGTTATCGATTGAAACACTGTGGCTCACTACTTCTGTATTTATGCATGTTTCCACGTATAACGAATAATAGTGGATTTAAAATTACATAATAAGATAAATGGCCTTTTTTTAGTAATTAATGTTGTTAAAGTTTTCAAAAACCTGTTTCAAAATTCTATGATGTTGGTACCATTCGCCAAGGAACTAATATTTCACGGACATTCACACCTGTTAATTTTCCATGTTTAATATCTCTTCAGGCTTTTTTGTTACAGCGTTCTAGAATACCAGACTACTGAAATATTGACCCGCATATTTATGTAATATTAATTTACTCTAACCTATCAGGTATTTCTGTCACTTTTATCTAGTAAGAATTCATGCCTCATTATTTCTAGGTTATCGTTTTATAAAAAATATGACTGTTTCTTATACGGAAACTGTAACTTACTGATGGAATTAAAAGTCAAAATTTAATTGAAAAAATAGAACGGGGAATAAACTTGCATGAGTACAACGAGAAAGAGTTCGAAATATATGGTATTTGGGACAAAGCATTAATAGGAAGTGTAGGGGAGAATATAATTAAATGAAATAATTATTGAGGACATAGTAGGAACGAGAGAATGGTGAACAAAATTTGATTTTAACGAAGTTGATAGTACTTAGAACGTCGCCGTTTCGGCGTCAATTGTTTCTACACCCCCAGAGTCTTGAAAATCAACAGTTCCTCAATATTTGTTAATATAAATATCTAAGTCTTAAATATCTAATAATAGGTTTTTGGTTAGCCAAATTATTTAATGATTAACTACAATGAGTAATACTCTTTATTATATACATTGCCCAAAAAATGTAAATATTGAATTAAAAATGTATTAATTCATATTTTCGGCAATTTTCGTTGAAACTCTTGCGATACTATTAGGTCTATTCTGGTGTCACTTCTGTCAGGAATCTCTCGAGTGCCAGAACCATTTTTTTTAAACATGACGTTTTAAGTCGTTGTAATATATATATATAAGTTACGTGTTTTATTAAGCTTGAAAGATTTTTAAAAATATTTGCATTTTTATAAACCTTTTATTATTTACGAAACATTAAATTTTGAAACTGTTACAATAACTTTGCTTAACAAATATAAATACAAATTCAACTGATGTAAATTCAGTTGGAGTGGAGACGACTGTTCAGTAAAACAGTTTACTAGTCTGCGTAAGCAGGAATCTATTCTAGTACGCATTTTATTTAGTCAAGTTACCATTATTCGTTCACATAACTTATATATATATATATATATATATATATAAAGAACTAAGTCAAAATACAAATACAAGAATTATAATTGAATTCTTGTATTTGTATTTTGACTTAGTTTGTTATTAATACACAAGAATACATATTGCGAAATTTATATATATATATATATATATATATATATATATATATATATATATATATATATATATATATATATATATATATATATATATTCCTTCACGGATGGAAAAATATGATGAATAGTTATTATCTGGAATTCGCAGTTCTAACGTTATGCTAGAATGCCATCCAGCATTGACGAGGTGAACCCAACAACAGTAGAAGAGCGGAACTGCGAATTTATAGACTGCAGAATGAACAGATGTACTCCAGATAATAACTATTCATATATATATATATATATTTATAACAGATTGTAAGACTTAGCTATTCAGACATTGCGATACATTTACTATCAGTAGATAATTTCTTAGGAGCGTAGGAAATAAAGTCATTAAAAATTATAAATCATATATATACCTTAAAGAGATTGATTCAACTCCGTTATGTTTTGTATTTACAAAGTTATTTGAAATAAATTCCAAACAGAGAAGTGGTTTTTAAATATCGCAAATCGTGATTAGTGGTTACATATTTTTTTTTTAATACAAACACAAAATCAAATTTCTAAATGCACACAAAACTTGCAAATAAAACAGAGCAATATGTTACACTTTATTAAGTACGTTCCAACTTGTATTACAATATAGGTACATAGTTTCGATGTAGAACGGGTTCCGTTGCGAAGAAAAGCTAAACCAAATTAGCTAACGGCAGGTAATCACGTACGTTCTAGATACGTACATCGTACATGTAGTACATACAGTATATTGTGGCCAGACCGAGGGAAATGCAACCACTCGTTCAAACCAATAACAGAATAAATTTATTACGTGTCTATAATAATAATTTTGTAACCAAAACTCTAATAAGCGAATACTATGTAGATGTATTGCTATACAGTGATACATTAATGTATTATAACAATATGTAAAAAGTATTGTGTTTTCAAAGTACTGTAATGTTTTCATAACGTTACTTAATGTAAGTTATGGAGCTATTTTTTCTTGTTTAGAATGTACTTTAAAGTAAATTATACGACAAGTAATTTTCCGAGTATTACAATCACTGTATCTATGTCTATGTATATATATATGTGTGTGTGTGTGTGTGTGTGTGTGTGTATGTGTTGTATGTGTGTGTATGTGTGTGTGTGTGTGTGTGTGTGTGTGTGTGTGTGTGTGTGTGTGTGTGTGTGTGTGTGTGTGTGTGTGTGTGTGTGTGTGTGTGTGTGTGTGTGTGTGTGTGTGTGTGTGTGTGTGTGTGTGTGTGTGTGTGTGTGTGTGTGTGTGTGTGTGTGTGTGTGTGTGTGTGTGTGTGTGTGTGTGTGTGTATGAGCCTTATGCAACACTAAACCACTGATCCTAACGCCATGAAACTTTGGAAAATTATTGAGTATATTACTGGGAAGGTTTCTGACGACATAATGTTTTTAATCATGTAATTTGTAAGTGACAAAATAGCATAAAATGTCACTTTTTGTCTTATCTTAATACGTTTTATTGAATTTAATCCAAATTTTGGTTGCTAGGCAATACTCAACAATCTAAAATTATTTTCCATCACATTTCAAACAATATAAAAAACATTTTGTATATCCGAATGCACTTCAATGAGTAACATTAAATCAAGAACTCTTATTGTCACACTTTTCTCCATCGACTACTATAAGTTCAGCTATTACTATGTTAATAAAATACTAAATTAAGTTTAGGTAATGTTAACACGCCATTCATTGACTTTAGGCGGTACGAATTTCCCCGGGTCAGCTAGCTGTATATACATATCAGCCAATGTAAAATAAGGGCTGTTAGAGTTATAGTGGGACAAGCCTGATTTTTTAAGGAATTGAGGTCAGGGTGGCGACAAGTACTTTTTGCTGTCTGAGTGGTATAGTGGCCGTTTTCCTACTTTTTTGTAACAGCACTGAAACGTATTGCTATTATTGTCGTTAATATTATAATTATGATAATAAAAATCCTTATTATGATTGTTTTTCACTGTGGCATCAAATCAATGGACAACCCCGAACACACATTTTTCGTTGCAAGTGGAAGAGGTCAACGCTGGAAAGGAAAAATGGACCAATAGACCCGGACAACAATGTGGGCACGATAGGCCTACTGTAAAGTGCATTCAACTGGATAGAGATAGCGGCATACACCGAGAAAGTACTCGGACTAAAATAAAACAAGAAAATTGTCGAGGTAAAGCCCTGTGACAAGGCCAAACAAGATCAATTTTAGAAATAGAGACCACTGGGGTTAATTAAAGGTCTTTTGGCCAGGAAGAATGGTATACAGTGATACCCTGGTCAGATCTACAAAGTGTCGGAAAGGAGGCTGGATTTAGTGGGTATATGGCTATACTCCAGGTCTGCTAGCTTAGACTTGATAATTCGTAAATGCATTCCAGCATCCATACCAAAAACAAAAACATAAAATTATTATTATTATTGTTATGTTATTGTTATTATTATTATTATTATTATTATTATTATTATTATTATTATTATGAGTACTAGAATTAGGTCTATTATAAAAATTTATTGTTATTATGAAATTACTAATAATTGTACTCCAAACGATATTTTAAAAAATTGTACAGGTAAATTCCTACTTTGGTCAACAAAGACAAATTTTATTTTAGTTAATTTTTATTAAATAATTACAAATAATATATATATATATATATTACAGAATTACAATATTAGGTGTTAAAATAAAAAGGAAATTATATATTAAAATTAATTAATTAAATTTATTAAATGACTGATTTTTTTCAATTTGAGTGAGTGAATAAAAAGGATTTTTAATAACGATTGAAAATTTGAATTAGATATTTAATTTGTAAATAAATATTCTTGTGTAATAATGAAAATATAAAAGAAATAATGATGACGTTGGTAATGTTTGCCAACGAAGGGCTTTCAGTTATGTAGTACAGTAAATTCTGTTATTTATATATATATATATATATTGAACTAATAGTAGGAACTGAAAATAAATCGCACAACAATGAATATTATTTTGTTATTAGAGTCTACTATGATAAATATATTTTATCAAGTTATATTTTCTGCTTCCAGGTGTGTACAGTGTAGTAATTACGTCCTTACGGGTGCCGCCAGAAGTGTTGAACGGTACCGGGGAAGCGGTGGTGCTAGACTGTGAATACTCGCTACAGCCTGCAGACTTGAATTCGGGTCTTGTAGTCAAGTGGTTCTTCAACAATGCCCCGACGCCTGTGTACCAGTGGATCCCTCACCAGAAGCCTCAAGACTTCGGAATCCTCCGAGGACGCCTCAAGCTCAACTACAAAGTGTCGACCCACGCGGACACCATGCACCGTGCCATGTATATTGTCAATCCTACCACCGAGCTCTCGGGAGAGTACAAGTGCTTCGTATCAACATTTGATGATGAAGATTTTATGATTAAGAAAATGATTGTTTTTTGTAAGTATATATTAAATCTATAGAGCAATATTATCTTTTGCAGATTAAGTTCTCTTCACACACACACACACACACACACGCAAACACGAACGCGCGCACGCCCGCACACACACACACACACACACACAGGCACACTCACGCACGCACACACACACGCTCGCACGCACACACACACACACACACACACACACACACACACACACTCACTCACACACACACAAAAGTTAATATATTGTTCAACTATATTCAAGCTACAATTATTATGTAATATATAATTTAAGTTTCCTATCTGAACATATTTAAACAATTAACTTTTATCAAATATTTTGAAAGTTATTGGTAGGTAATTGATATTAAAAACGTTTTCTTGCATTCACTTCATCACTTTACATTAATAGCCTAATGTACTGGTACGCAAAAAGAATTTAACTTTTTTTTATAAGCCGTTTTTTGAGGGATGGGTATTACTCTACTTCTTGCTGAATGTACATTCTAATACCCATACGTATGTAGGGTAAGTAATAAATAACTAAATAATACATACTTACTGTATGTAAATATATATATATATATATATATATATATATATATATATATATATATATTAATAAAAAAAACTTGGTTTCAGCAGTTAAAGTTGGAAATTTTTAAACATCCCCTATACAGCCTGGACTTAGCCATTAGTGGTTATCACTTATTCCACAATTTTTTTTTTTTTTTTTTGTATAAAACACTTCGGAAGTGATAATGAATTTGAAGAAGCCGTTAATCAGGTCTTTAACACATTGCAACAGGAGCCGCGGACGTGTAGAAAAGCTGGTGGAAATATATATCAAGTGTTTAAATTTAAATGGTGGCTAAGTGAAAATGTAGGGTAGGAATCAATTGGTTATAAAATATCATTCTCTATTTTCCGTTCAACCCTAGTATATATATATATATATATATATATATATATATATATATATATATATATATATATATATATAACTCTTATGTTTATTAAAGGTTAATCTTGTCTTTGCAATACTATTATCAGTAATGCTTATTTACTGAATCGTCTATGCTAGTACTTTTCCTTTTAAAATACACTTCTACCAAACATTTAAAACGACTAAGCGTACAATACAATAAAACCCCTTTTTTATCACCTTGCATATAATTATAGTTATATCTGTTGAAAATTTATATTGTATCGAGAATATTTAACAATTGTGCATACATTCTCACAGTTCTAAAACTACGCACATATTTCCTTATGTATGAACGTTATTCCGACATGTGTTTCAGCCCTATTTCCTATTTGTTTCAGCCATATCGCCTATTTGTTTCAGCAATATCTCTTATTTGTTTCAGCCATATCGCCTATTTGTTTCAGCCATATCTGCTATTTGTTTCAGCCATATTTCCTATCTGTCTCAGACCTATTTTCTTTTTGTTTCAGTCATAAGCCATTTATTTTTATAGGGAGTTGAAAAATGCAAGATTTCAATAAAAAACGTGTAAATTTCAAGCTAAGAAAATGAGGGACAAAATGTCAACTTTAAAATCTATAATAGACTATTTAGCTACTTAATCAATTACGAACAAAATTTACAAAATATTTCAATAAAAATGACAGTCCTTTAGTTATTAACGTATACGAACAATGCAACTACTGGTACATTGTTTTCAAAGTTCAGACTTGTAAGGGGATATCTATCACTTGTTAATAAATGATAGGTTAAAACATAATTGCTTTGACTTCATAAACATAACACTGTAGTTAACTGAAGTAGATTGGCTAAAATAATAAACTAATTTCACTTGCTTGCAGCCCCTGAAAAGCGACTGGATATGGTTCATCAGAAAGCCGACTACCGGAGTGTAAATATTTCTTGCAGTGCTTTTGGGATCTATCCGGAGCCGAAGATAGCGTTCATAAAAGACAACAAAAGGAGAGACAATTCAATCGACGTCAAACAGAGGTAGAGTCAAGGGACAAACTAAAATCGTGTTATTAAAATGGCAAATCTAATCTATAGGAAATGTGGAAGGAATTTAAGTACGAAATGTTACTGTAAGTTTAGTATTAATGTACATTGTAGCTCCCTATGCAACCGAATGTTTTAATTATTAACTGCCCGGAGGACCACAACAGAAGCATTTTCTACTCGACAACGTAAAGTTTCATGGAAAAGCCAATCAACATGAACTGGGATCCTTCAGAATCCCAAGTACCTTAGTTTTAAAAATTATATTCTTTAATTATATTATGTAAGTTATATTATACAATATCATGAGCACATTAGTAAAATATATACAATGAAAATATTAAGAACAGCCTCAAAACTAATGTAAAATAACAAATAATATGAGTTACTTGAGATTAAACACTTATGTACATTTCGACGATCATGCCATCTCCATCAGACTATCTAATTACAAAATTACAGTCTAGCAAACAAGAAGTTACAAACTAGAGTGACCTCTACAATAAACTTGTATTATTTGTTATTTTTTATTATTTTTGTGTTATTGAGGTTGTTACTAATATTTTCATTGTAAGTTATATTAAATTGTTACATTATGTTGTTTCCTATGGAAACAAGGTCTTAAAACTAGTTACATGGTCTACTGTGAAAAACAATTTGCGTGAAATGGCTTTGTGTTGAAACTTGGAAGCTATGTCGTATAGGAATATGCAAAGATTTGCGAGCTTAGTAAATTTTCAATAGATCTGTAATGATAGTAGACACTAAAATTTTGTAACTCTCAAACCATCATTTCGATTGTAAGCACTGATCACTCATAAAGTTTATAACTCTATGTTTATACAAACAATTATATATATTTATTATATATATATAAATATATATATATATATATAATAAATATATATATATATATATATATATATATATATATATATATATATATATGCTGATACGTATTCCTTCATGGATGGAAAAATATGATGAATAGTTACTATCTGGAGTACATCCGTTCATTCTGCAGTCCATAAATTCGCAGTTCCGAAGTTTTGCTAGAATCTCATCCAGCATTGACGAGGTGAACCCAACAGCAGTAGAAGAGCGAGTGAAGAGCGCAGATAACTCGGCTCCTATATATAGAGGAATGAAGCCACGCCCATTGACGACAAAACACACACTGACGTCAATCCACACATTGACATCAATCCACACACACCTGATCCAAACAATTACTCACATTCCTTTGCCTTTGTTCACCTTTCTGCCGATATAATCTATTTATGACACATTTCCACACTGCGGGCAAATTCAAACAAACTTGGGAGTCTTAACAAACGCGATGATACTTTGAATTTGACCGCAGTGTGGAAGTGTGTCATCGATAGATTTTATCGGCAGAAAGGGAACAAAGGCAAAGGAATGTGAGTAATTGTTTGGATCAGGTGTGTGTAGATTGCCGTCAATGTGTGGATTGACGTCAGTGTGTGTTTTGACGTGAATGGGCGTGGCTTCATTCCTCTATATATAGGAGCCGAGTTATCTGCGCTCTTCACTCGCTCTTCTGCTGTTGTTGGGTTCACCTCGTCAATGCTTAATGAGAATCTAGCGAAACGTCGGAACTGCGAATTTATGGACTGCAGAATGAACGCATGTACTCCAGATAGTAACTACTCATCATATATATATATATATATATTTATTTATATATTTATTTATTTGTATAAGTTGCTTGTTGTAATTATCTTGTATTCACTGATTAAACTATAAGTAGTTATTTCATAACTGAGTGAATACTTGAGAGCTTACTTGCTGACGCGTTTCGAAACAATCATTTACGAAGCTGATATTCTACTACTACGAGAGGAATGTCATCTTTGAAAATAAAAGTATTTACTTAGTAATGCAATAATTACTTATAGCAAAATTTATTTATTTATTTATTTGTTAATAAGTTATCTTTGCTAGAAATTATTTTCTAAATATCTTTAACGAGTGTAAGACGTTTCTGCTGTAGGTGTAATGTCTGAAATTGTATGTTACTGTCTACCAGGTATGTAAAAATCAATGTATTATTATTAAAATAGTATTATTATTATATTTTGTATAGCAATCTATTTTAGATGTATATTATATTTCGTAGAAATATTTATATATATATATATATATATATATATATATATATATATATATATTGTAACGGTTGAAAATAAAACTAGCAGAGTTGCGCATTTTGTAACGGTTGAAAATAAAACTAGCAGAGTTGCGCATTTTGTAATGTTGCTTATTAAATTTAAATTCTTTTAGTTTAGGCTTTAATTTTTAGTTCTAGCTTACAGTTTAGGCGTAATAATAACCGTCTATCTGTAACGCCTTTGATGATAGAACTCCGTTACATTGTAATACTTTAAAATACAAGATTAAATCATTTTAATTAGCAGAGTCTCATTAAATTAAATCTTAAGGCTTATTAACTTGAAATGCAGAATTGTGTGCTGGTTAAATAATTACTCGATTAAATGCAATTAAAGCAAATTATACTCTTTTTATTCAGCAAACAAAAGGTAAGTTACAATCATGATACAAATTTCTTGACATTCAGTTACGGACATTTAATATTTAATTTATGAATTTTTAAGGATAACATTCTAACAAACAAATAATCAATCAATGGCTGTAAATGAATCTACACTCGAGTTTACTTCCCCTTTTTTTTATAATCAAATTTCATAATTCAAGGTGAACACAATTGCACCAAAGTGTGCGTAAATTACTGTTATGTAAATGAATTGAAACGTTCAAGGTTCTTTAGTTTGAGTTATGCTGTATAACGTTTTAAATTTTGAAATAAATCTTTAAAGTCTTAAATCGTTCACTTAGCTGCATTCACATCTGGTAACCTCGCGTCCTCCTCGTGGAAAGTTTCAGGAAATGTCATCGGTAACTTCAGCGTCCCATCTTGTACTTGGTTGCGTACGCTGTCTTCTATCTCACGATTATAACATGTTTTAAAAAGGAGGTTTAAATTAAACTTTGAAAACAAAATAAAAATTTTTCTTGCTCTCGGACACGTCCGTTGCCCTTTACATCTTGGCTAAAAGAGGCCTTATATTGTATTTGCGAGCAACCTTCCTACCTACCGCGCATCCGGGGGGCGCATCCCGATTTTAATACACGTTTTAAAATTCTCCGTTAGATGTCACTAACAACCAGAGATCTCATTAAAATATTTCTCATACATTACAATTTTTTTTTATACAGTTGTACATTATTACAAATTTTTGAATACATTCTCGTTTGTTTTCTGAACCTTGCCAATTTAATATGTAACATCACCTAAAGTGTGTTACAATATATATATATATATATATATATATATATATATATATATATATATATATATATATATATATATATCACTGTAGAGTCAATCAATAAATAATTTAGTTATAGAAGCTACATTCTGTGCAGTTCATTAGGATCTATATTATTAACCAATGAATTTCTCTTCATCATTATGCATTTAACCTTAAGTTTGTTTTCAAAACTATCAACTCAAGAGTAATACATTGACGGTAGGATAAGAGATTAACTGTAAAAATGCTAAGAAGGCAATTTAAGTAAGTGTTTTTATTATTATTGTTTTTCTAAAGTAAGACTGCTTTCTTATTAAAGGGTTCATTTATCATTATTCCTCAAAATCACTGATCAATATATTGTCGGCCGTAACAAGACAAACAACTGTTGTATATTAAATTAACAGTAAATTTTTTATCATTAACTGAAATAAATAGAATATATTAAAATTTAGGCTAACCTAACCTAATCGACCTTGACATTATATAACCTAACTAATGTTGTGTAGGTTGTAAGCATCAGATGCTAGTACGTAAAAAGTTAATGATATCAATGATTTGTTAAATGACTTATTATTTACGATTATATATATATATATATATATATATATATATATATATATATATATATATATATATATATATATATATATGATGAATTGTTACTATCTGGAGTACATCCGTTCATTCTGCAGTCCACAAATACGCAGTTCCGACGTTTCGCTAGAATCTCATCCAGCATTGACGAGGTGAACCCAACAACAGTAGAAGAGCGAGTGAAGAGCGCAGATAGCTCGGCTCCTATATATAGAGGATTGAAGCCACGCCCATTGACGTCAATACACACACTGACGTCAATCCACACACACCTGATCCAAACAATTACTCACATTCCTTTGCCTTTGTTCATCTTTCTGCCGATAGAATCTATCGATGACACACTTCCAAACTGCGGGCAAATTCAAAGTATCCTCGCGTTTGTTAAGACTACCTTGCTTCTCTATAAACTAAGGTCTTGGAAAACTACAGGACTAGAATTATTCG
>JBAIZL010000005.1:275662457-275672457 GCA_036971475.1 Prosapia bicincta | reverse complement strand
ATTGCCACCTGAAAAAGTAACTAATTTACATAGTGCTTGCTAAAATAATAATACCAATGTTGATTGTTTTGTTTTATTTTTTAGATGTCCAGAAATTTTACGTTCTTCTCATGAGCAGCTCTTCTTTCTCCATTAAGAATTTGTCTATAAAAACATCTGTTCATCTAACTGTAAAAAATTGTTTAAAAAAAACTATACAAAATGTTATACACTATTTCTTGTTACTTTTGTAGTTAAAATTTATTTTCCCGTTTGTTTATATTTGTGTAAATATTTTCTCGGTTAAAATAAATGTTATTTATAAATGTTATATATTATTTATTAATGCCATTAAACTAATAAATAAGAAAAGTATAATGTAAGTATTGTTACTGAATTGTTGATAAATTGTCTAATTTCCCATCAAATGAAATTACATTTTATCCCGAAATATTATATTCCATTATATCCTTTCCAACAACCTATGATTTGTTCTTTTTTTGTATTTGTATCATGCAAAACGTTCAACAAAAATATGTTATTAAATAAAACTTTACTACGTGGCAGACGGAAGAAATGAGCTTTCATTTAATTTTTTTTTTTTTTTGTGGCAAAAAACCAATAAGGTTATTATCACATATCTTCATTTCTATAATGTATTTATTAAAAGCTCTTCTGAAAATTTTGTTAATAAATTAATTAATAGAAAAATATATATTTATTAGAGAACGTTTATTATTTTTTACTGAATACAAATTTTATTTAAAAATCCGTTTCTTAAAAAGTGTCAGATGCATCTAATAAAGTTTTAGTTATAATACAAATATATACATCGTTCTTATGATTATTATCTTTAACTGCTGAAGTTAGTTTTATTGAAATGTTTTTTATTGAAATTTTAAATTAATAATTTACAATAATAAAGTAACACACCTACGTGTTAAAACAGCTGTTCTACAACATAATATAGGCTGTTGTTAAATCATATATTATCACCTTATTAGGGCTAAAATATGAAGCGCGTCTCGTGATGGAATGAATCGTGACGCAGGAGATGATTTTTCAAGTGAATAAGAATTTCTCACTCCAAAAGTAATATTTATCTTAAATGAAAACGAAATGTTAAAATAATCTCAAATAATTTTTAAGCAGAGGAAAAGCAGTTGAATTTCATGAAATAGATACGTTTATAACTATTTCAAAGACATTATAACAGAAAACAATATTACGTTTAATCTTTTTTGTGAAAAATATTGTTTTTTAAGTACGTAAATAATTCTTATACCAACCAGAAGAGAAAAGAAGAATTGAACAGGGAAACAGTTAGCGTCCACCTCTATCACACCTTTACAATTATATGTATGTATATATATATATATATATATATATATATATATATATATATATAAGTTATATAAACATTTTATGTGAACATTTCATAATTAAATGCGTGCTAGGAAAATTCCTGCTTACGCAGCTTTAGTATTATATAGGTGTGAGAACAGAGCCCCGGCAGTGTTTAAGCGGCCACTGTATCGTACAGACGTTTCTCACTCCGATTGAGTGTACATCAATTGTATTTGTTTTTTTAAGCTAAATTATTGTAACCATTTCAAAATTAAATGTTTCTTAATTAACAAAGGTTTGTAAAAATAAAATCATTTTTTAAAACCTTTCAAGCTTAATATAACACGTAACTGGCGCAGTCGGTAGGACATCTCGGGAAAATTAATGAACATAATTTTTTTCGATTTCAAACGTTAACCGAGATACTGCAAAAACGCGATTCGTTACAGAGCGCATATCTGTAACGACATCAAGAAAACGGTAGGACACCACAAGGAAGTTAGTGAATATAACGTCCGTCGGTTTTAACCGTTGATTGAGGAAACTTTAAGTAGAGTGAATATCTACAACCACTTAATAGAGCGAATATCTATTAAGAGCACGAGTGAATATCGTGTAAGTGAAAAGTGAAAAGTGAAAATTGTTCAAATGAGCAAAGTATTTTGGATCAACTTGTAAGTAGATCTTAAGATATAGAATTAAGAAAAAGTAGAGTAAATACTTTTTAATTTTATATAATTGATTTTTAATTTTATTATGTTAAAGAAAATAATATTTTAAAATGGCAACGCCAACATTAAAGAAGGAATATCTTGATATGATTCCTGAGTATAGTGGAGAGCCCACTATGCTCCACAGATTCATTTCCATATGTGATAAAGTAGTAAATAAATTTTATGTGAGCGAAAATCCAGAGGATTTTCAAAATGAATATCTATTTTCTTCTATACTAGCTAAGTTGAAAGGCCAAGCATTAGAAATGGTAGTAAACTCAAATTCATATAATTGGTATGAGATTAAAAAAGTATTATTAACCAGCTATTCAGACAAAAGAGATTGTTTTACTTTAAATTTAGAAATGGCTGAGTTAAAACAAGAGAATAACGAATCACCTTTTAAATTTTATGAGAGAATTCAAAAACTATTAAATTTACAGATTTCATTTTTTGTTAATAAAGAGCCACAAAGACAATTGGCCAAAGATGTTTTAATAGAATATGTACAGAAATTAGGGTTAAGAGTTCTCCTTAGAGGTTTACATGAACCGGTAGGATCGCTAATGCGAACCAAAAATCCAGATTCTCTTAGCGAAGCACTTAATATGCTTACTAACGATTTTCAATTTAAAAATAACAAATTATTTCAAAATATTAAACAGAACATTCCACCTAGGGCCCCACAATACCCGCCTATTCGCAAACCCCTTCCTAACAAGCAAACCTTCCAAAATTATAGGCCCAACTACCAAAATAATCCTAACCAATTTACTAAACCTAACTCAAACATACAGCAAAATCAACAACCGAGACAGTCTAACAATTACACACCATTAAAAGTTCATCAAAAATTTGAACCAGAACCAATGAGCATTTCCACACGTCAAACAGGGAACACAATTAGACAAAATAGACTTTATCAGATGACAGGGAAACCAATAGAAGAGGAAAATTACGATCAAACTATGAATCGATTGACTGAACAAATGACTAACTCTTATCTGACCGAACAAACAGATTATGAACCGCAAGAGGACCCTGACAGCTACATAGACTTTGATGATTCAACGCAAGAGGAAAACGCATGCGGATTCACTCAAGAGGACAATCATACCCAAAATCATTTTTTAGGACTAACCACATTAAAAAGACATTTTCCATAATGCATATAGAAGACGACACAAACGAACTACCGTACATCCACGATCCCAAGACCAATTTAAAGATGCTGATTGACACTGGAAGCACGAGATCATTTATTAAAAAATCGATAGCTTTCCAATTTTTCAAAAACACCCTAAAACAAGAACCATTTGAAGTGAGTACAGCTCATGGAGTATCAAAAGAAAAATACAGTTGTACGCTACCACTTTTAGGAAAAGAAACAACCAAATTCTATTTATTTGATTTCCATAAAGATTTTGACTTACTCCTTGGATTAGATAACATAAAAGAATTAAAAATTAATTTAAATTTTGTGAATGATAAATTAATATTTCGCAATAAGCAAATGCCGATTAAATATTTTAACACAGAAGAACAAAATAATAATAATAATAATAATAATAAAAGCGAATGTCAGGAACAGAAAGCAAAAAAGGGAACAAGTTATGTTATACAAGCCCGCGCTAGCCAAATGATTAAATTTAGAATACAAAATATTCAAGATGGAGAAGGACTCTTACCATACAAAAACTTAAATGGATTAGAAATTCCGCAGTGTATAGTCTCAGTACACAAGGGAGAAGCCCACTGCCCTATAATAAACAACACAGAAGTAAATGTAGAATTAACAGTAAATAAACCATTAGAATTAAAATCTTTAGAAGAATACAATATCCTTAGACCTCATGCAATGCAAACGAACGCTAATTTCAATTTATTAGATTATAAACAAAAAAATTCGAGAAGAAAACATTTAGATTTATCAAAATTTAGAATGGAACATATGAACTCGGAAGAAAAATCCGCTATAACAAGTTTAATAAAAGATTATGCAGATTTATTCCATATTGAGGGAAACGATTTAACTTTAACCAACCAAATAAAACATGTTATTAGGACTACTGATGAAATTCCCGTATACTCCAGAAATTATAGATATCCAGAGATTTACAAGAACGAAATTGATAAACAAACTGAGGACATGCTTGAACAAGGAATTATTAGACCTTCAAATTCTCCATGGAACTCTCCTGTCTGGATTGTACCCAAAAAACAAGACGCTTCTGGCAAAAGAAAATTTCTATTAGTAATAGATTTTAGAGGATTAAACAAGAAAACAATTGATGATAAATTTCCCTTGCCAAACATTACCGACATATTAGATAAATTAGGACGATCTCAGTATTTTACAACTTTAGATTTAGCCTCAGGATTTCACCAAGTAAATATGGATAAAAATAGCATAAAAAAAACAGCGTTTTCAACAGAAACGGGACACTACGAATTTTTAAGAATGCCCTTTGGACTAAAGAATAGCCCCCCTACATTTCAAAGAATTATGAATAATATTCTGAGAGGCATCCAAAATGAAACATGTTTAGTTTATTTAGACGACATTATAATTTATTCTACTAGCCTCCAAGAACATATACAAAGACTTAGAGAAGTTTTCGACAGATTACGCAAAGCCAACTTTAAAGTACAGCTGGATAAAACAGAATTTTTAAGAAAAGAAGTGGCATATTTGGGACATGTTGTGACACCAGATGGCGTAAAACCTAACCCAGCAAAGATTTTGGCAATCAACAACTATCCAATACCCAAAACCACCAAACAAATTAAAGGATTTTTAGGACTAATAGGCTATTATCGAAAATTTATTAAAAACTTCGCCAAGATAACAAAACCGTTTACTAACTGTTTAAAGAAAAATGCAAAAATAAATATAGAAAATCCAGACTTCATAGAATGTTTTGAAACATGTAAAAATATATTGACTAACAAGCCCCTTCTACAATACCCAGATTTTGAAAAGGAGTTTACTCTAACGACAGACGCGAGTAATTTTGCACTAGGAGCAATTTTAAGCCAGGACAAAAATGGAAAAGACCTTCCTATAGCGTATGCCAGCAGAACTTTAAACGACAGCGAAACTAATTATTCCGCGATTGAAAAGGAATTATTAGCGATCGTATGGGCTACCAAACACTTCAGGCCTTATTTATTTGGGAGGAAATTTAAAATTTATACAGACCATAAACCTTTACAATGGTTATTTTCAGTTAAAGAGCCAAATTCCAAGCTTTTAAGATGGAGATTAAAATTAGAAGAATATGATTATGACATAAGATACAAAAAAGGCAAATTAAACCAAAACGCAGATGCTTTGTCTAGAATACAATTGAATATTACTAATAAAAAGTCAACAAACACCCAACACACTGTAGAACCAGACCTTGAGCTATCTCCAGCGAACTTACTGAGTCGTTACTTCCCGGAATTGAATGAAGATAATGAGTCTATGGTCGTACAACTCGACGCAACGGATAACGCCAACTTAGAGTACAATCAAGAAAGTGACAGTCAAACCGTGCATTCCAATTTTGAAGGAAACACCCAAATTGAAATACCAATTTCGGACGAGCCTGTAAACTTTGGGAAAAATCAAATATTTTTGTCATTAGTAAAATACGAGCCAAAGAAAGTAAAAATTATAAAACTATTCGGAACTTCAAAAATTCGTTTAATAGTCGAAATATCAGAAAATAATTTTAAAGAAGACATAGTTAATTTTGTAAAATCATATTTGGTACCCAAAATAAAATATAATCTATATTTTGAAGACGATTTTTACGAGAAATTTGCATCATGCGTAGCCAAAAATTTCAAACAAACTGAACTAAATTTGGTTAAGTGTAATAACAAACTCTTAGACCTAACTTCGGAAGAAGATACCTTAGAAACGATAAGTAATTATCATGTCAGCAAAACCAATCACCAAGGGATACAAGAAACATACGAACAAATTAGGCGAAGATATTATTGGCCCAGTTTAAAATCACTAATCCAAAATTTCATAAATCAGTGTGACATATGTCAAAGAACCAAATACGACAGAATTCCCTTACAGCTAGAAATGAACTTGACACCAACAGCTGCAAGGCCTTTCCAGATAATTCACATCGACACTATCTCTTTAGAGAAGAATTCGTTTATCAGCATTGTCAACAGTTTCACAAGGAATGCTCAAGCTTATCGCTTGGGAAGCTCTCAAGCTACAGAGATTGCAGACAAGTTATTAGATTACTTCGCGCATTTCTGCGTACCAACAGTTATTATCTCAGACAATGGAACGGAGTTTAATAACAGTATTGTGAAGGAGATATTAGACCTGCATAAAATCAAAATCCATTTTATCAGTACACAAAACCCCCAATCAAACGGATTATGTGAAAGATTTCATTCCACCTTAATAGAACGCATAAGGCTGTTAAATAATCAAATCGAATTTAAAAAAAACAGTATAATTAAGAAAGTTAAATATGCTATGATCGCCTATAACAATAGCATACATTCAGTCACAAAATTAACGCCCTGCGAAGTCTTATTTGGACACATAAATTCAAACAATTTATTAGATATAGATTTAGAAAAACAAATTGTAAATGACTACGTTTTAAACCATAAATAAAAGAAAAAAATACTTTACGAAAACATTAGGGATAGCAATCAAAGAATTAAAGAAAAAGTTTTAGAAAAAAGGAATGTAAACAAAGAACCACTTCCAGAAATACCATCTGAAGTTTATATAAAATCAGTTCAGAAGCAAAGTAAAACTAAAAACAGATATAGCAAGGAAGAAATAGCTTCAATAGATAAAGAAAGAAAAACTGGAAAAATAAAGCCTAGACATCATAACACAAAAGACAAAATACATTTGTCGAAAATTAAAAGGCCTAAGAAGATAAAAAATGTAATTAATGACCAAAATCCTTCTTGTTCATATTCGACACAATCAAATTAAAATCCCTACCATACCTTTGTCCACTAGTTCTATGCAAGAAACTTTATTAAACTTTTAAACAACATTGTTTTTATTAATTGTATGTGTTACAAACTTTTGTAATTAATTAAATGATATGTAACTAATTATGGTAATAAATATTGTTAATTATTTGAAATATGTTAATCACAAAAAGAAATGTAATTGAAGAAAATTAGAAACTATACTCTTAAAGAGATAACAAAACAAAAAGAATTCTTATAAACTGACTAGAATCCTTATCAAATCTATAACAGGCAAGTTGAATGTAAATGATGGTAAAAATTATGAAAAATTATATAAAACTTTTATTGTAATCAATGTAAATTTTGTAGAACAAAAATTAGATTCTGATAACAATTGTATATGTTATAAACATTTTGTATCTATCCTATGATAGAAAAGACTCATTATAAATTGTATTAATCAATTCCAAATACTTTTGCTCAGTTGAATTATAATGAACAGAAAATTAGACTGTAAAATGCCCATCATCAAAAACAATAACGCCTACAAACTACGAGGATACTGCTTTGGAAATCGCAGACAACCCATTTAACTGGATCTTGGAAATCAACCATTGCCTGGTGACTTTCTCCAGTGAAGAGGACTTCAACCCATGCCGAAAATTGCCCTTTACGGAGGCCTATTCAGCAGCTTATATACTTCGCCCTCATCAGGAAGAAGAAGAAGACTTCAACCAACGCCGAAACTTCGCCAACCCCTGAAGTTTTCTTTAGGGATGGAGGAGTTATATAAACATTTTATGTGAACATTTCATAATTAAATGCGTGCTAGGAAAATTCCTGCTTACGCAGCTTTAGTATTATATAGGTGTGAGAACAGAGCCCCGGCAGTGTTTAAGCGGCCACTGTATCGTACAGACGTTTCTCACTCCGATTGAGTGTACATCAATTGTATTTGTTTTATTAAGCTAAATTATTGTAACCATTTCAAAATTAAATGTTTCTTAATTAACAAAGGTTTGTAAAAATAAAATCATTTTTAAAAACTATTCAAGCTTAATATAACACGTAACTTATATATATATATATATATAAATATATATATATATATATATATATATAGAGAGAGAGAGAGAGAGAGAGAGAGAGAGAGAGAGTGAGAGAGAGAGAGAATAATTGTAATAATATAATACGTTATATTACAATATACAATATAATACACACACACACACACATATACATATAAATATATATATATATATATATATATATATATATATATATATATATATATATATATAGAGAGAGAGAGAGAGAGAGAGAGAGAGAGAGAGAGAGAGAGAGACGGAGAATAAATTGTTATAATATAATACGTTATATTACAATATACAATATAATACACACACACACACACACACATATATATATATACATATATATACATATAAATATATATTATATATATATATATATATATATATATATATATATATATATAAGAACATAAGTCAAAATACAAATACAAGAATTATAATTGAATTTACAACATCTAACACAATTGTTTAATATTCCTGATGATGTTGGTACTGTTAGCCAACGAAAAGCTTTGAATTGTAAATTCAATTATAATTCTTTTATTTGTATTTTGACTTATGTTCTTTATTAATACACAAGAATACATATTGCGATATTTATATATATATATATATATATATATATATATATATATATATATAATAATAATTGTAACATAATATAATACAATATATTTAACACTATAGTATAATATAATATAATATAATAATTGTATCTGATGGTTTCTAAAACATATTACTCACTATTGTACTTGGTTTAACATTACTACCACATAATGAAATAATTTTAATTTTTAGAAAGAGAATATTTCAGGAACAACTTTTTTCGTTACGCTTTAAATTAAGTTAAACATGTTTAACTTAAAACCAATTGTTTAAAAACCCGTAACTATATACTCTGTATCTATGCGGTGCTGTTTTATATGTAAGAACTTTATTTTAATTGAGGTAATTTCAAAAATATCCTTAATGTGATGACTTCCGTTCGACCAAATAAAAACAACTTCACGAGCGGTAAGTATTTTAAAACCTTTGTTTCACTACAACTATCCAATTAACAGGACAAGTTTTCTATTAAAAGGGCACTCACATACTTTACTTTAATAGCTTAGAATGGTTGCAAGAAGTAGTTAAGGAAATAGGCTAATTGTTATTCGCGTCTCCGCGCTCGGATAATTCGCTTTGAATGTGTTCCCTGTCCATAAAATATAGATTGAACAAAGCTTCTTCAATAACCTTCAAACTTATCTTTTATAAATTCCATTATACATTTTTATTCTATTTACAAAATGGGCTACTTTTTATATTGATATAACAAAGTTTTTTTATTATGTAAATACAAATTGTTTATGAAATAAAAATTTATATTTTTATCATTATTTTTATATTGAATTCATACTAATGAGTGATATTGTAATATAAATAATATATTTCTAAACCGATAATACAAGTTGAATATTATTCGGACTGAATTAGTACATGTTTGAAATCCAGCACTTTGGCACTGAGCCAATTATCCCATAGCTAGAAATATGCTACTTAAAGATGTATATGAAATTAAAAGAGAAAGGTTCTTTAAAATGATGGAGCATTACAAGAGATGGATAGCATGAGAAACTATAGACCATTATCAGGTCCACAAATAAGTAACGAGAAAAAAAGAAATCGAATAAATACAAACAAAAATATAATAATAGTCCACACTATATACTGTATAGAAAGGAAAATATAAATTACATGGAAATTTGCTTTCTATTTCGACACTTAATATTGGGAATCTGTCATATGTATATTAAGGCTATATATATATATATATATATATATATATATATATATATATATATATATATATATATATATATATATTTATTTATATTATATCTAATTATATAATGAGAAGTAGGCCTAACT
>JBAIZL010000005.1:275652457-275654957 GCA_036971475.1 Prosapia bicincta | reverse complement strand
GATAAAAATAAATAAATAACTGAAATTAAATAAATAATTAGACAAAAGAGCGGGTGAGGAACCGTCTGGCCTAGGACAATCGAATATAAATAAATAATTAGAAATTCTAAATAAATAATAAATTAAATAATATAAAATGTCAAAAACCGATATGGATAAATTAATGGCCATTTTCAAGGCGGAAAAAAAGAAAGAGAAGGCAGAAAGAGAGAGAGAGAAGGCGGAAGAAAAACAATTAAAAGAGAAAGAGAAGGCGAATAGAGAGAGAGAGAGAGAGAGAGAGAGAAGGCGGAAGAGAAGAACAAAAGACAACAAAGAGAGAGGGAAAGAGACGACAAAGAAAAACAATTAAGGGAGAGGGAGGAGGCGGAAAGAGAGAGAGAGAAGGCGGAAGAAAAACAATTAAGAGAGAGAGAGAGAGAGAGAGAGAGAAGGTGGAAGAAAAACAATTAAGGAAGAGAGAGAAGGCCGAAAGAGAAAGAGAGCAAGAGAAAGAGAAAGCTGAAGAAAAAATGGAAAGACAAAAATTATGGGAGACTTTCCAATTAAAATTGGACGATTACCAAAAAGAGACAGAGACTAAGACAAATGATATAATTGAAAAATTAAACAAACATGAAACTAAAATTGAGAAATTAAAAACCAAAACAAAATTTTTAAAAACAAATTAAATGAAAAATTGCAAAATATACACGAGGAAGTCAAGACTGTAAAACAACAGGTAGCAAAAGTGAAACAATCTGCCGGAACAGGAGTTGTAACACAAGTTTGCTTACCGAGGGTAATAGACAGGAACGGAGAGGCATCTTACCGTAAAATTGAGTTCTGGGGGAATGATAAGGAAGACCCGATGACATTCTTAAGTGAAATGGAAGATTTATTCACCGAGATCAACAATATAATGAACGAGATGACCAAGCTAAAAATAGTAGAGAGATATTTAAAAGGGGCAGCGGATGCATGGTGGGAAGCCATCAAAAATGACACAGAAACGTATTCAGAATTCAAACACGAATTCACAAAACATTTCTGGAGTTACCACCAGCAGGATAGGGTACGGAGACAGATTAACCAGGGACGCTACCATAACAATGGACCATACTCCATGGCAGAGTATTTCATTATGATGGTAAACACGGCGAAAAACTTAGACCCGGTAATCCCGGAAAACCATTTAATTTTCATGCTAATGAAACAATTTGGCAGTAACGTGCAGTTAGCTAGCGTAGGAAACCCAACAAGTAACATAAAACAAGCAATAGTTTTCCTACAGCAGTTGGACAACGTTATAGAAAATGGAAACGCTCAACGGAAACGCTCAACGCAATCAACAAACCAACAACTTCCAAACCAACAACCTCCAAACCAACAACTTAACCTTAACCCAAGGTCCCAGCTGACTCCACACAACAACAAAATTCCAAGTATCCGAATCAACGGAAACGCTCAACGCAATCAACAAACCAACAACTTCCAAACCAACAACCTCCAAACCAACAACTTAACCTCAACCCAAGGTCCCAGCTGACTCCACACAACAACAAAATTCCAAGTATCCGAATCAACGGAAACGCTCAACGCAATCAACAAATCAACAACTTCCAAACCAAAAACCTCCAAACCAACAACTTAACCTTAACCCAAGGTCCCATCTGACTCCACACAACAACAAAATTCCAAGTATCCGAAAAACCTTACTCCTAAAACGCCTATCCCCGGACCAAGCGACCAAAAGCCAAAAAACTAAGTAGGAGGATCTCTGGCAACAATCAGGGAGACCCGTTAACCAGGTTAGGGATCCGAGAAGACAAAAACACAACAAAAACTCAAATTGAGAAACGAATGGAAATGCCGGTTTACCGTCATAATGAAATAAGCCTAGGCGGTTTTTCCATGTCTATTCGGGACGATTTGATAGAGGAAGGGAATGATTCGTTAATAAAACTGGAACAAGTAGACCGATGTCCAGTAATAGAATGTGCAAATAAGGACCAAAACATTATGGCGGAAATTGACACAGGTGCCCAAATGTCTGTGATTAAGACTGAAAAATATATATAGCCCTAAAACAGAATGGAAATTAATTCTGTAAGCAGCCAATACCAAATGTAGGTATAGTCACAGCATTAGGGGCAACTTGTAAACGAGTCAAATTGCAAAATATACTTCCTCTGACATTAAACGGACACACAAAAGAATTTGTTTTCCTGATAGTGGACAATCTGCGGATCTTGAGAGCAAATACTTTGTGTGCGTTAAAAGCCCGGATAAATATGGAAAGATCATTCATCACTTATGAAAGTGATGAATACCTGCTGCACCAGGAATTTCTAACAACAAATTATACAAAATAAAATTTAAAACAAGAAATCATGTGTAACAAAATAAATAAAATTGTAAATGAAAGGCTACCTTTTAAAAGCCAGTCGTTAACAAACGGGGAACGAAAGCTACCTCTTAAAGGTCATCCATTAACAAACCATCCTAGTATAGGCAAACC
>JBAIZL010000005.1:275599957-275647457 GCA_036971475.1 Prosapia bicincta | reverse complement strand
GTGTGTGTGTGTGTGTGTGTGTGTGTGTGTGTGTGTGTGTGTGTGTGTGTGTGTGTGTGTGTGTGTGTGTGTGTGTGTGTGCACTTGCATGTGTGTGTGTGTGTGTGTGTGTATTATATTTCCCTATATTTTTCGAGAGAATACGAGCGACTATTTATCATCCCTTTTGACAAACATAATAACAATAAAACATTTTTACATATATTGTGAATCAAACGTCAAATTTTTATCCTCCCTCGATAATAATTTGCCAACCCTTAATACACATGCAACTCTACCCCTGTCAAACATACACAGCGAAAGGGAGACAGAGAGAGTAATTTATTTCGGAATTATGAACAGATCCTGAAGGAAACAAATAATAACTACTTGAAAACGTGAACGGTTGTTGAAGCACTGATAAAGATGTCTTCAGCGTTCTAAAGACATGCAATATTTACATTTGTATTACACAACTCCCTTTTCGTCGGCTCTAATTTATGATAAAAGTTCGTGTTACCGCGCTGTTTGTTGGTGTAGTGTGCTATTTCTATGAATTTATTTCTATCGTTACAGAAACGAGTTGCTACAATCAAAGGATTTTATTATGACAAATATATTAACACTCGTAAATCATACCAATATGCGGGAGTTTAGAATGTTTTTTTATCCTATGGAATCCTATATCAAAACAAATATGTAGTATTTTAAAATAATTCATAGCTTTTCATAAGTTAAAGTCATAAGTTAGGTTTTGGTTTTAAAGTTTAAATTTATCTGCATATACATCCGACCGTATATATTGAATAAATATTCCTGGTAAAATAATACTTAATAATATAAAAACAATCATTTGTAATAATTATACGTAAAAAAACAAACTCATTGCAATTTGTATTCCGTTTGTGTCAAACAAACTAAATATTTTAACACTTCAAGAAAAAAAATTATTTTTCGTTTCTTTCAATGTGACATGAATTTGACTTGAAAATGCGTTTAAACTCAAATAAAAAAATTATATATAATTGGATTAATGTTAGTGGTAGGTAATTTAAGAGATAAATTTATATCCGTATTTTTCAGCGACTTTATTGATTTCCATTTCTATATGAATTTTTTTTTAAATTAAAACAAAACCACTTTAATTATTTACAATGTGTTGACTATATTACGTATAAATGTGTTTAATCCCCTGATATAGTTTACAACAAATATAAACATGTCTATTTAATTGCTCCTAGATAAACTAGATTTGGTTTAAAAATAATTAGAAAACATTGGCATATTTACAATGTTGTTTCCATAGCAACACATTCTGATGCTTTATTTGTTATTCGTTAACTCGGTTATTTTATTTACGCTTGAAGTGTTCCGAGATATCCCGGTCTAATGTGGTTCTAAATAGTCGAACACAACTTGATGAAGATGTCCAAAGGAGTTAGGTATGGAGCATAATGCATTTACAATACACAAGTAAAACTAAGAGACCCCCTATTGTCAAAACAAGATTTAATTTCAAGGCTATTTTACTTTACAATTACTTATCATACTGATAATATTTATAAAAAAGTAAATCATACGTTCTAATAGGATTTATAAATCACAGAAAGTTTTCTGATATCTGTGAACTTTAAACGCATATTCACTTGCGGCTAAACTGTAAACTATCGACTTCTGTTTCAGATAAATGCGGCAAGGGTAGCTTCCACTTTCCTCCGCCCAGTATTATTTATAAGCCATTGTTCACTTTGGAAATGAACTCGGAAAACCTACAAAATATCTCTGTTATCGTCGATATATACATAAACAAATTGAAACATGCACATATATATATATACATATATACAAATGTTCCTGATGATGTTAGTACGGTTTGCCAACGAGTGTGTGTGTGTATGTGTGTGTGTGTGTGTGTGTGTGTGTGTGTGTGTGTGTGTGTGTGTGTGTGTGTGTGTGTGTGTGTGTGTGTGTGTGTGTGTGTGTGTGTGTGTGCATATGTGTGTGTGTGTGTGTGTGCATATGTGTGTGTGTGTGCATACGTGTGTGTGTGTGTGTG
This sequence comes from Prosapia bicincta, assembly GCA_036971475.1. NCBI lineage: Eukaryota > Metazoa > Arthropoda > Insecta > Hemiptera > Cercopidae > Prosapia > Prosapia bicincta. Next base: position 275,645,422 of record JBAIZL010000005.1, on the reverse strand, counting down.
AATGTGCGTGTATGTGCATATGTGTATGTTTGTGTGTGTGTGTATGTGCATATGTGTATGTGTGTCCGTATGTGTGTGTGTGTGTGTGTGTGTGTGTGTGTGTGTGTGTGTGTGTGTGTGTGTGTGTGTGTGTGTGTGTGTGTGTGTGTGTGTGTGTGTGTGTGTTAAATATGAAAAGCTATCTCGGAAAAATATTAAGTGAATAGGTACAGACAGTTTTATACTAGAAGTTACAATAACTTAATCATTGTAGGCTACAAGAAAACAATAATTTGCAAACCTATATCTTTTTTCTCGCATTTCCACTGTTCAATGGCTAACTTCGGCCTCTCACTTAACCGTGTCTCTCACAATGACATTAGATTACTTGTAAATGTGCATAGAATTATAACACTAAAAGTTAAATACCAATAATTTATTACTTGACTTTTTATTGTGAGTAAAGCAGGAACTTATTGAGTTCTATTATGTACGGATAAAATCGTCATACTTGTACATCTTAATATATAGTATTGCCAATATGAAGACATTCAATTTCATAGATTTCCATAGCAGTATTATTGCAAAAGGTAATTTACTTCATTGGAATACATATTAAGTTGAGACTATAGGCTTGTAATCAATCCTCTTATTTGAATAACGCAAAAGAGAAATGTAGGACGCAGGTGCGGAGCGACGGCTTGCATGTAATCACAGCACAATGCCAAAGGAAATGAAATGTTTTCCAAAGGAGGGAAGCTTTATCGTGGATGCATTAAATTTCCTTTACGTTCAAATCTCTGGATACGTTTCTATATGTTGGAATCGCTTTCTCTAAGCCGGAACTCTCGTCAAGTATTGCTGCTAGGTAATAACTACAAACTGTATGTTAGGTAAATCGTTATTGAGATATTTAGTAATTAAATATCCAATCCTTGTTAACTCATCTTCGCCCTATTACTTTTCTACAACTTTTCCACAGTAAATACAACTATTAACTTTTGTTACAATAAAAATATTGGCAGAAATTCCAATACATTAGAAATATTCAAAAATAAATAATATTACAAGTTAGCTAAGATTAAACCCTTGTGTGCATTTCGAAGAATTAGTGTCTTATTACAAAACTACAATCTGGGATACAATAATTTACAAGCTACACTGACTTTATTCTATTCTAGATTGTTATTTTGTAATATGACCCTCTGGTGAGGATGAAATGGTGATCGAAATGTACATAAAGATTTAATCTTAGGTAACTTGTAATATGAGTTATGTTTTATTATTTTTGTGGTAATGGGGCTCTGCAACATTTTTACTGCAGAATATTGTACCACCGTGCTCTTGATATTGTAAAGTAACGTGTACATCCAATATTATTTTAAAACTTATTCAACCCAAGAAGAGCGTATTTATAAATAGTATGACTTTGTTGATCGATATAATTATTAATCACTTAAACAATAGCTTACGACTATCCGAACATTGAATTTAGTAAATGTGTTAAAATTTACTGAGACAGAACGTTTTCGATCGCTATGTGCCGATCTTCATCGGTGTCTTCTGCTTGGAGATGTTGGGTCAAGCGGTGACGGTTTTAAAGGTAGGTTTTCGATACTATCAAATAGTATGTGTGATTTGTATTGTGTTTGTTCGTTTAATATATTTGTACTTTGTGTTTTTGTGTGTCTGTAAATTTCATATTGTTCTAGTGTGTTGAGATGAGGTCCTTTTATGTTAATGTGTGTGGTTTCTAGGCTATGTTAAATGTCTGTGTATTTGTGTCCTGTTTCTTTTATGTGATTGTAAAATGTTGAGTTGGTGTTCTGTTTGTGTTCCTCGACTCTTTGTTCAAAGCTCGACCTGTTTGTAAAGTGTAGAATTTGTTACACTCGTCGCAGTCAGTTTGTATACGCCTGGTGCTTGTAGTTTATCTTTGTTGTTGGTGTTGTGTTGTATTTTGTATTGTAACTTGTTATTAGTTTTGTATGCTATTTTGTATCCTATTTTTTAAAATTTGCGGGCTATTTTGTTTGTTGTTTTGTTTATGAATGGTAATGTGATGTATTTGTTTTCCCTGTCTGTAGTGTTAATTTTAGTGTTTTTTTTTTGTATTTTGTACCATAGTTTGTCTATTATTGTGGTGTTGTATCCATTTGTGTATGCTTGTTTAACTGATTGTTTAAGGGATTAATAAGATTCACCGAACGTAATGGACTATACAATTCAGGATATTATTAAGTTTGCCAACACTCTGTCACAACCCTATATCTGTCAACTAGTCTTTTTTTAATAAATAATACCCAAATCCCCTAACTTTATTTTACCTTCTGTTCATTTCGGTTATCTAGTAACCATCTTCAGAGGTATACGAGCCTGACTAACTTTTCATATTTACTGTATTTAAACTCTAACAAACTATTGACCACCACTTCGATCGCTCCGGTCACTCCTTCTGAGTGGGCGTAAGTAGGTAGGTAGATTATAACAATGTAGAATTAGCTTGATTATGTCTCTAAAGATGGCTATTTGGTATCCAAAATGTACATCAGGTTAAAATAAAAATATTTATGGCTAGAGGTTTTTGAGTATTATTTGTTAATATTTAACCACAGTTTATTCTTTAAAAAAATGTCAGTCTTCTCTTACTATGTTTCGATCACTTCAGTTGGCGCACAAAAGCTTTGTAAGGGTTCCTTTTGGTAAGGTGCAAATATTCACAACCATGACCTTTCCTTAATGGTGCTTCTATTGTTGGCAGCCTGAATACAATGAGAATCGTTTTGTGTCGTCAAACTTCATTTTTACACTAAGTACATTGTAGTCAGTGATTGTTAAGATGACGAAGAGAAAGCTAAGGTAACCCAAGAAAGTGAACGCATGGAATCGTTCATGGGTAAATAATTATTCAAAAGGAACGGTTTTACTAAATTCGTCATGAAAAAGCTTTTAATTCCCCATAAAAATTGAATTCGATATTTGCTTCGTAATAGGTCATTTTTAGGAAGTAAATTGATTATAATTTTTTAGCAGAAGTATCCACTAAATGATAAGTAAAAATAGGTGGGTGAGACATTTTATTGGATTTGAACCTATTTTAATATTATTTTCACATTAAAATAACCTATTGGTGGTGGCTATTCAAAAGGAAAGTTCGCTTTCAATTATGTATCGTGCTGTCCCCTTCGAAAATTGCTACCATCGTTGGTGGATGTATTTATTCGCACTTGACAGAAGAACTCCGTTTACTGAGTTATGAATAGACTTTTCATTGCGTTGGTAGTTGGAGCGATGTGACAATGAGGGTAATGAGGGTGTAGTTGTTTATGGTAATGAGGAGGATACCATTGAGGAAGCCATCACTCATTGAGGATACTCTATGTTCCTTAAAATAATGCTATATCCTCATTACTGTAATGGTCTTTGATGCTATTATATGTCCAATATATAAATCATTCTCTTCACCGATCAACAACAAGCACTCTCTTAAGAATATTGCAGTTGGACTGCTGCCTCTTTTGCCTTGAGGCGGGTTACACCAAATATCTTTACTATTTATTTGGTATAATATTTATTTTATCTGTAAATTTGTTTTTATATTTTTATGATGGCGTTTAATTTTTTTCGAATGTTTATTATTCTTTTGATTCTTTGTTAATTACCTTCATTTTATTTACTCTTTATTAGTTTGTAATTAGCAATATATTTAAAACCTTAAAGCGACTGTTGTGTAATTTTATATTTTAAATAAATATAAGCTCTTAGCCACAAACAAATTTTAAAAAAATTCTTGCGTACATTTCTATTGCAGAGCAATCGTCTTCAGAGGATATTATGAGCCTACAAGAATAACTCAATTCTTGTATATTATTTAGGTGAGTAATTTTTGTAATACCTTCCTGTGAAGATGAATGCTTTGCAACCAAAATGTTTGTTGTAAAAAGGTTTTAAGTGTTTAAAATTTTGTTTCCATATTTTTTTACATTTGTAATTTATGTTACTGATGCTTTTTCTATTCACTTATTAATTTGTTCATGTTTTCATTTTTATTTTTATTATAGTTTTTACGTTTTTTGTTCACCCGATTCTATCCAAAAGTTTGTAATGTGGCTTATTACATTTTGTGAAAAAGATATGCCATTAATTCAGGCTTTATTATTGTTGCGTGTGATACGTGATAGAATTTTAATAACTACTTGAACGTGATATGTTTGGAAAGAGCATTGTGGTCTATCATAATGTTTGTTTTTTTTAATTTAATTTTTTTTTTTAATATTTGAAATTCTTAACATCAATTGTCATCCAATACATGTTTAAAAAATGTATTTGAACTTGACTGAATGAATAAAAATCTATTTTATTAACGATTGAAAATGTATACATATATATATATATATATATATATATATCTCGCAATATGTATTCTTGTGTATTAATAAAGAACATAAGTCAAAATACAAATACAAGAATTATAATTGAATTTACAATTCAAAGCTTTTCGTTGGTAGCAGTACCAACATCATCAGGAATATTAAACAATGATGATGTAATTGTTGTAATTGTAAATTCAATTATAATTCTTGTATTTGTATTTTGACTTATGTTCTTTATATATATATATATATAAGAAGAGTGTAAGCTAATAGAATGGATTGAATTAAATGGTACGATTAAAATAAAGGCTATTTATAAAAAAAATTTACTAATCTAAAATTTTCTAATGTGCATTAGCATTCAATGCACATTATCTGTCTCCGAACAGATGTTCCCAGAGAGAGATAGCTATCCTTGACGAAATGAATAATGTAACAGGAAACGAAATGAAACCGGAAATGAAACACTGTCGAACTGTGACACAGAACGTATTCAAACCTGAAAGGAATGGGTGCAATAGAAAATACTTTACTTCCTACGTTTGGCTCTCGCGGAGAAAATAAGATATAATAAATAACACTATTTTTTCCGTGAATGTACCTCTTGAAGCGTTCTGATTTATCAATTGTTAACGCAAACATTTCTAGTGTAATAAATTTCTGTTTTATAATCTTGTTACATAAAGGGTAATGTAATATTGACTAAATTAGGTAAATACAGCGGTTATTGTAAATTTCATTTCAGAATTAATTATTGTTTTAGCAAACTTTACTTACATTCTAGAAATTAAACATTGGTATGTGTATTTTAAAAAGGTAAGCTACAAAGATTACCTAATTCTTTTTCTTGTAAACAATTCTTATTTGTTTTTACTGTTTCATTATTTTTTTAACTAAATTGAGTTTTCAACTTGTAGTAGGGATTATTTCCTCAAGACACAAGAACGCAATAAAACTCACTAAAATTAAATATTATACTAGCTAAAACCATTTGTAAGTATGTTACACTTGCCAATAGTAGCACTTACTTTTGTAATTGTTAGGACGGCCGTTTCGGGAGATACCTTCCATTGTAAAATCAGATCGTAGCTGACCTCAAGGTTTTTGTTGGTTCTAGGGGTTTGGTTTAGGGGGTTGGATATTTGATGTAGGTGTATATTGGTGAGAATTAGGAGTTATAAGTATATGAAGTTATAATGGGAAGGAGTTGGATATTAGGGTGAAGATGTAGGTGTATTTTGATGAGTATTAGGAGTTATCAGTCGAAAAGTGTATATGAGTTATAATGTAGTTGGTTGTTGAGTTTGTGTGTATGGTGTAGTTTGAAATATCTCGTATTGTTCGATTGTGTATCGTTGGTTATTTTTGTTTTGTTTGCGAAGAATTTGTAGGTTAGATGTTATGTTTGTGTAGTTGTAGTTTGTGAATAGGAGTTGTTCGGAAAAGTTTGATTATGTGTTTTAGTTTGTTAGTGATGTTAGTGTTTTTAGTTTAAAACTAGTAGCTCACGTGAAGATGGAATAAGCTAATATAATATTAGTATAAGTCTTTCTAATCTTGAAAAGAATTGTCTTGACACACGTTTATTTAAAAACATCTTTGGCTTAGTCTTTCTAAAATCATGATCTTATTATTTCATATATTAAATTTTCTACAATGATCTCTTGGTCATTTCTTCCATTGTACTTTCCTTGCTTCTTTTGATGATGGTAAATATGTCTTTTATATCCAGCATGAAGCGTTTTCAGTTACGTTTTTTATTAGTAGAAAGTTAACTTTTTATGAAAGTGTATTTGTCTATTTTATTCGGCAGATTCCTTTTTGTTACATTCTACTTTATATTTAAAATATATTTTGTATGACATTGCATTTGACTTTTGTAACTGGTTTAGGTTTTTTCTTCTTATATTCTTCCTTAAAGTAAAAATATAACTATTTATGATAGTATTTGCTTGCTACTTGTAGTTTACATGAATGATGAATTACTAAAGTAGCTCCAACGACCACAAAAAACATAAACAAAGAACTAGACACCATTAAATAATTAGCATACACAAATGGATACAAAACCACAATAATAGACAAACTATGGCACAATATACAAATAAAACACTAAAATTAACACTACAGACAGGGAAAACAAATACATCACATTACCATACATAAATAAAAAAACAAATAAAACAGCCCCAAATTATGCATATAAATACAGCATATAAAATTAATAACAAGTTACAATACAAAATACAATACTAAACAAACAACAAAGACAAACTACAAGCACCATGCGTATAGAAAATAAACGGTGACAAATGCAACAAATTCTACATTGGACAAACAGGTCGTAGCTTTAAACAAAGAGTCGAGGAACACAAACAGAACACCAACTCAACATTTTACAACCATATAAAAGAAACAGAACACAAATACACAGACATTTATCATAACCTAGAAATTCTACATATCAACAAAAAAGGACCACATCTGAACACACTAGAAATATATGAAATTTATAGACACACAAAGTACAAACATATTAAACGAACAAACACAATACAAATCACACATACTCTTTGATACTATCGAAAACAACTCCAAGCAGAAGACGCTGATGAAAATCACCACATAGCAATCAAAAGCTTTCTGTCTCAGTAAGTTTTTTAAATTTACAAAATTTAGAGTTCGGATGGTCATAAACTAATATAAAAGTTATTAAATAAGATTCACCGAACGTAATGGACTACAAAATTCAGAAATAAATAATTATTTTATATAAAGTGTAAAATCAATAACTGAAATGACTAAACATTATTACAGTAGACGATGAAGAAATGATTCAAGTTAAACGAGATAAAGGATGAGTGATAAAATCAATCTATGCAGTTATTCCCAAAGGTTAAGGTAGTAGGTATATACGAAAGGTTTGTTCAGGAGAAGAAAATAAAGGTTTTTAACCAATATGAAATAGTTTAATAAAATTGACGAGACCAAGCTAATATCATATTATTTGTATTAAAAATTCTGATAGTTCAAGATTGAACAGCTGATTGGGGTGTTTTATGAACTTACGGTGCTGAAATTTGAGAAAATTCAAGTCTTGGAATGACATTAGTAACATGCTATTCGTGATGTAGGCTACATTTCAAAATGGTGACCAATTTTGGCTAAATAAACCAATACATTATTCTGATCTTTTTCTAAGTACAATTATTAAAAGTAATTACCTTATCCCAAAAGTGTGAAATAAATGTAAGAATAACAGTAAATACATCTATCTTTGAGACATTTGCAACTTTACCATATTAAGACGTGCAATACAATTAATAAACTTTAACGCATACAACTAATAAACTAAAAGTTAAATAAAACATTTTAAAAAAATTACAATAAAACTTGAAGAGAAAGAAGAAACCAACTAAATTATCAACACTAAAATGTGTCTCCTTCCAGACGATGCAGAAGGCACTACAATCATCGAGCTATCAAACATCTTATGTGAACTATTGGAACATTCCAAGTTACTAGAGGAGTAAAACTGCAAAACAAACCATCAAACAGTTCTAAAAGAAGAACAAGGAATGTTGGAACGAGCTGAAAATAAACTCGCTGTCTACATTAACTAGTTCAAAAAGCTAGATTTAAAACTTATAAAAATTACATTTTTAAAGAAATATATAGGATTTTTGTAAAACAATAATACAACTGTTTTAATAGTGATAGGACTAACATTTAAAGTTAAAAATTAACATGAAATTGGTTAATTATAAATAAATAAAACCTTTCAAATCACACAAACGTTTTATTTTTGTTCTGATGTACATTTCGTTTGCAAACCAATCATCTTCAGAAGAAATTACTAAAAGACTAACTCTTGTTATAATTTCCTCTGAAGATGATTGGTTACAATAGAATGTACATCAGAACTTAAATAAAAGGTTTTTGTAGTTGAATGTTTTATTTATTTTTATTTACAAATTACTCCACACGGCTGCTCCAAGTTATTTTGAAATTGATTATTTTAATTCATGAAATGGAATCATTGAAAAATATAAACAGTAATCGAATCTCTATTACAAGAGGTTTACCCACAGAGAGGAGAATATGTAACAAAAAAGTACATTAAATATGACTGCTTCTTTATACACAAAACATTTAGATCAGCTACATAGCGTTACAACAATATAGAGTGGGAAGACGTAGGTTATATTCCAGATAAATAACTCAGCAAAACCTAATAGAATGGGTTACAAAGTAATACAGCTTAAGATAGACGTCCATATTAGATAAAGTTTTATACAAATATATGAAAAAAAGAAGAGTAGATTAAAAGTGGAAAGTAATAGAAGAAAGATAGTACACGGACGACTAGAAACTGAGAAATCGTCTATTCATTACTACGTTTATTTATTACGTAAATAAATAAATAGGGATTAGTTTTTAATTGGTTTTATAAAAGTGCATAAATATAACTACAGATGTAAATGAACAACTAAAAAATTAGAGTAAATACTCATAATACAAATAAGTTATAATAAAGTTGATAATTTCAAAAGTGTATATTTTTTTCTATATTTTGGCAATCCTCGAAATATAAAACGACTGATAATTTAGGTAAACAATAATTAGAAAATACGTGATTGTAGAATAATAACAGTACGGTTACAAATAGTATATTTGTCTTAAATATTCCGAATTATTAAAAAATATTATAATTAGATTAATCTAAAATTCCTTTCTGCCAATAGTTTATTTGTCCTAAATATTCCGAATTATTAAAAATTATTATAATTAGATTAATATAAAATTCCTTTCTGCCTACCACAACTTTTCATTTATTTATTTTTAGCTTCACATGGATTTACACAGGTTGAAAGAGGAGATTGAGTGTATATAAATAAAAAATTAATTTCGAAACAAAGTTAAACAAAAATAGTTCATTTAAAGTGCAAGACAGAAAAATTCTGATGACGTATTTTGTGCTATATAGAAATATGATTAATCATAAAACTGATTAATAAACGGTAAACAACATATTTACAAATTTTTATAAATATGCACTAAACACGGTTGTATTGTAAGAAAATCTATCATTTTTGTTAGTATGGAAAAATTACCAAAATATTCTTTAATGAAAATGAAATTTTTAAGAGTGACCTTTGAGTAGCGGAAGTCGCATTATTCACTCAGACACAGAGTTAAGTAACCTGTCTCTGACACACCTCTTATCAAAGTAACTAAACTAAACCCTACATAACTGCCACACATAAGTTAGTCGGGGCTTCTAGGCTAATGGGTTTTAGTACGTAGCCCCATACGTCGGGAAGATTTTTCCTTTTGTTGTTTGAACCCAGACGAATGTCTTATCAGATGGAGGAAGTTATGTAGGATTCAAAAAATTAGAAGGAAGTGGAAAGAAGTAACTGTAATGACCACCTAGGGCCTAACTTGAAGTTGCATTAACTCGTACGAAAAAGCAACAACGTTCCCTAACAAAAGATAATTTCGTTGTAGCCTATGTCAGTTTGTATATCTTAGAGTCATAGCACACCTTAAGTTATCTACATGAATAACAAAAACAAAAGAAAAGAGATAATATTATACTATATTTATATTATACTAGCTGACCCGGCGAACTTCGCATCGCCTAAAGATCAATGAACGGCGTATTAACAATAGCTAAACTTAATTTAGTATTTTATTAACATAATAATAGCTAAACTTATAGTAGTCGATCGAGAAAAGTGTGACGATAAAAGTTCTTGATTTAATGTTATTTATTTAGGTGCATTCGGTAATAAATAATATTTGTATATTGTTTGAAACGTTTTCGAAAATAGTTTTAGATTGTTTAGTGTTGCATAGCAATCAATATTTAGAATGGATACAACGGAATGTCTTAAGATAAGATAAGTCATATTTTATGCTATTTTGGCACTTAAAATTACATGTTGGAAAACATTGGTTTTTCGCCAGACACCTTCCCAAGAATGTACTCAAATATGTCCCTAAGTTTCATGGCGATCGGATCAGTGGTTTAGTAATGCATAAGGCTCAAACATACATACAAATATTCACACACACACACACACACACACACACACACACACACACACACAAACACACACACACACACACACACACACACACACACACATACACACACACACACACAACACACACACACACACACACATACACATACACACACACACACAACACACACACACACACACACAACACACACACACACACACACACACTTTCTCTCTCTCTCTCACACACACATATATATATAACAAATATTCTAAATTGATTTCCGTTCAACCGTTTGCATATATATATATATATATATATATATATATATATATATATATATATATATATATGATGATAAACTGGCGGGCAATTTAGGAAAGAAATATCCAAGGACGAATGGCCTAACAACCCTAATAATACATCATAATACCGCTATATTTATATATATCAAACAAACTACTTATAAACCAATACTTAGAAGCATCAGGAGAAATAGTGAAGTGTGGGAGTTGTACAAAGTAAAATATCGGAGCAACAGATATAGATTTTTGGTGGAGAGCAGCGCCTTTTTGGTAGTAGAATGTGAAGAATCTAGAGGGTCTCTAATTACAAGATTTGCTTGAAAATGTAAGGTTTCACACAAGTTTGTTTATGACAAAAAAAATTTACGACAGTTGAAATCTTACGAGCACGTACAGAGAATGCAGGAAAACAGACTACCAAAGCAAAAAATAATGTGGAGCTTGAAGGGGGAAAGAAAGAAAGACAGTATCTTATCTGGAGGGAGGGGATAAAGAGAGAATGAACTGGAGGACGACCTATGGGAGGACAGAGAGATATGAAGTCTTGGAATCCAATGACACAGACTATTCTAACCCGATATGAATTCAAAGATTGTGTCTGAAATTTGAAAAAAAAATTAATTGTGAAATTTCACTTATAAATATACATATTTGAGTTAATACTGAAGTTTATTCGTAATTGTGAATGTTAAAAATTGGTTAAAATATGTTTAAATAAAAAAATTGCAGAAAGAAGAAAATTATTCTGAAAATAACCACAATTATCTAAACATAGATGATTGTTTAATTAATTTCTCACCGTATTATAAAATTCATCAATGTGCTATGATCAGTGAAAAATGGATATTAAATCTGAAAAGTATTGGGCCAAGTAAAATGGCTTCTGCCCTTCCAAGTCTTATATGTAGATGTTGGGCCCAGAGCAATAAGTGCTTCGGCGCGACTTAAAGATTCAACAGTGAAATGCATTTTATATTAGGTTTTTATTTTTTTAAGACACTTTCCTTCCTGAATAAAATTATTCACTGCATCAACCAAATGGCTTTGCATAAACTAGGGTCTCGCGGCGTGCCGCATCAGCACAGCAATTTCAACAAGGAAGTAATGTATGCAAATCACATCCAACCAAGAACTTGCCTGGCGCGAATGTTTCCTTCCGGTTAAAACGCTCTTACAATCAGTCTGTCTCGCTTCAAGACTGGCTTTCCTTCAGAGCGAAATAAAATTCTGCACATATTGTAACGTGGTTTTAAAAAGGTGTAATAAATGCCTCCGAGATGAACACTATTGTTCCATAACTTTGTAGTATTAATAAATGCTTTTACGTGAAACAGTTGAACGCTCTTACGTAATTTTTCAGTTAATGTTTTTCTTGTTAACAGATTAACCTCTATATATTTTGTAGGTATTTATAAATATCACCGATATTGCAGAAAAGAATACCTAACAATTAAATAGTCTTAAGGTACACGAAAAATATAAGAACACTTTGTAACGACAAACGAAAAATTAAATAAATAATTTGTTCTTGCGCTCGGGGGAGATCCGACAGAAGAAGAAAATAGAGCTAATAGTTTGGCAAATGTTTCGACGAAAATCAGCGAAAAGATTAATTGATACATTTTGTATTCAATTTTACGTCATTATTTATTAAATAATAATATTTATTGTAGTTATTAATAAAATAATCTGGGCAACAATATGAGTTGTTTACTAAATACAACTATTTTTTAGTGATTTTTTAACAATTCAAAATAGTTCTCTATAAAGTATGTGGGCCTAAAAATGTTTCCTTTCAAAAATTGGATTAAACATACATAACTTGTTATTATCGTTATATTGAATTATTTTTATTGAGATTTATCAAAATTTAAATAAATCAATATATTTATAAATTGATCAAAACTATTTAATAATAATCTACGTGTAAAACTGCTGTTCTAAAACATAACCTACACACAAAATCAGCTGTTACATGGAATCATATGTTGTAAGTTATATGCTGTAAACGTATGCGTTGCAGAAATAGCGTGGCACGAAAGCAATGATTTAATCTGCAATGATTTTGTTCATTGCGCGTACAGACGTTATCACTTCAAAAAAATTAATTCCCAAGCGGTTACCAACACGTGCTATTTTTCTCACGCTTTTGAGACATAATTTTTATCTGCATCGTCAGAATGATTGTTTCCAATATCAGTAACACGTGTGATCGATATAAATATACCATGTTATGAATAGCTGTGATTTTTGTTGCCCTGTAGAAAACAAAACATTTCGAGACTCATCTCTTTTCTGAAACAACAATCGGGATATTGATGAGTGACAACTCAATCTGTGTTGCAGGTTACGATCCCTGGAACATTTTGGGAGAAGAATTTTGAGTCTTTAACATATATTATTTATTAAGTTAGAGCTTAACTAGTGAGAACAATTCACAACGGTAAAAATGAAAATAGGTAACAGTAAATCCCTCTACACATTAGTTTATTAAAACAGACTAGTTTCGACGACAATGTCGCCTTCATCAGTGCTTGGCATCTACTCTGATCTAGCTACTATTCAGGGTAGAAACCAAGCACGGACGATTGCGTCATCGTCGTCGAAACTAGTCTGTTTTAATAAACTAATGTGTGATGAGATTTAGAGCTAACTGTTTTAATGTGTACCGTTATATATTATTTATACTTATTTACTACTTACTAATTTATTATTTACTTATTCAATACGTCATCTATTGTATTTATTTATTGTACTTACTTATAATGAATATTACATGAATATGAGTATTACATTACAAGGCCTAAGAGTTATTTTTCTACTCGGCCATTATCGTCTTAACAAATCACCAATTAAATTAGTCCGTCATTCTTTTAGGAAAAGCAGTTTATTATTCTAGGCAAGGACGTTAGGCCTAAAGTTAACTTTCCACTCGGTTACTATCGCATAGCCTGAAATTGTTGGCATTAAATGGTTATACACTTCTAAATATTTCAACCATTGTAGTTGTTGCTCGCGGCCCAACATCTACAGATAAGACTTGGGAGGCCAGAAGCCATTTTACATCACCCAATACTTTTCAGATTTAATATCCATTTTTCTCTGATCATAGTACATTGATGAGTTTTATAATATGGTGAAAAATTAATTAAACAAGCATCTATGTTTAGATAGTTGTGAATATTTTTAAAATAGCTTTCGTCTTTCTGCAATTTTCTTATTTAGACATATTTTAATCAATTTTCAACATACACAATTACGAATATTATTTGCTATGAATCAAATATTTATATTTGTAAATAAAATATCACAATTACCCATTCTTTCAAATTTCAGACACAATCTGTGGTTTAATTACGGGTTAAAATATTCTATGTCTTCCGATTCCCAGTCTCCAAAACTCTCTGTCCGTCCTAAGGTCTTTCTCTCTAATTTCTCTGTGAATCAAATCCCTCTAGATAAGACTTTTTTCCCCGTTAAAGAACCCACTTTGTTTTGGCTATCAGTTTTTTTTACATTCACTGTGCGTGTCCATACGATTTCACTTGGACCTTTTTTTCCATCCACAAAACGTGTGTGAAATCTTCATTATCCCGCGGGTTTTGTCATTGGTTACTCTCGCAATTCTTGAGATTCCACTACCAAATGTTCGCTGCTCACGACCAAAAGTCTATATTAGTTGCCGCCCATTTTTACTATGTAAGCTCATTTAGCTCTAGCACTTAACGGTTTGTCATACTGCTTATGGCTATTGACTTATATATACGTAGTTTGGTAAATATATAACCTGTAGTGGTACCGTATTGTATCATTGGGATAGTTAGAGCACTCACCCTTGGATATTTCTTTCCTTCATTGTCTCGTCTGTTTGCCGTCACTTTCCACAATCATACATTGGTACCCCAGGCCTAATATGTTGGCCATTTTGCAGTATCGAGTCATATTTGACTATATTGACATCATATCACAGGTTCTTATAACCTTGAGTCAGTATCACTTGAGTAAAAAAATCAATGTAATATCACATCATTTTTCAAATACTTATGGTCTGTTATATATATATATGTATATGTATATATATATAGTGTGTGTGTGTGTGTGTGTGTGTGTGTCTGTGTCTGTGTGTATGTGTGTGTGTGTGTGTGTGAGTGTACCAAGTTGGAACTTGTAGATAAAGACCTATTAATTATATTGTAATAAAGTTGGTTTTATGATGGTTTATAGTGAGAACAAGTGTGTAATTCTTCGCAGCCATAACCAATTTTAATTGCTTCCTTAGGACTTTTCATTTTCCCTGGTCTATTTTTTTAATAAAACCACAGTGTGTCAGTCAATCCTATATTTTTTAAATAGCTGTAAAAATTACAGATTTCATAATTTTTTGATACAATCTTAGTCTACAATGAAAATATTGCAAACAGCCCTAATACCACAAAATTATCAAAAGAAACCAATAATACAAGGTATTTATGATTAAACCCTTATGTACATGTCGATGATGACGCCTCGTGATGTGATGAACAGCTTCGCAAATCCCCCCGAGAGTTCATTAATCAAGGAGGACACAATCTTGCCAGTGTTATTTTTTAACTTCGAATTATATGTTTTAGTTTCTTAAATACGTTTAAACGTAGAATAAGATTGTATAAATAAAATTTTTAAACCTCCGTCCGTTGATTGTTTACAGCTAATTCAAAAATGCATTATTGACTGCCGCTACGTTTGCTATAGATACGTCTTGATAGCAGATGATTATTTAGTACTTGTAGTACACCTTGTGTAATATATTTTTTTATATAGACACAAATTTGTAAAAGCAGCACTAAATTTTTTTTTTAATTTTAAGGGGAAGGGAGTATACAATATTTTCTAAAACCTAACGTTTTAATCAAGGTATCTGTCTGCATTTTGTTGTGTGATTTAGTAGTAATATTATAAAACAAAGAACAGCTTTAAGTGAAATTTAATATTTTTTGCCAAGCAAAATATTGCGCATTTAATTATCGGTTCTTCACTACGTTTTCGAACCTTTAAAGTTTGTATTGTCACAGCATGAGCGAAATAAAATAACCCTTATAAAATAACAGCGGGACGAGTTACCCGCCACGTATACACTGGCGATTGCTAAGTACAGTTGGGAAAGTTTTGTCTCTGTAGTTCTCAAATGCAATCTTCTTTAAGCTCGCCCACCACACACATCATATTTCATACGTCGGATTTTAGTAAGCTGAACGAATTGCCCCAAAGATTTCCTAAATTCAAGAATGACAGTGACTGCTACTTCTTCATTTAGGGGTGGTTTCAAGGTAATGTTTTGCTCATTTACAAATACAATTTTCTACTTTTCAAAAATATCGTATTCATGATAAATTACTTGTTTTTCTTTGACATTATACAAAATCTATTTTTTGGTCATAAGATATGTTTATTTTCCGAATTTTACTTGCGCAAAAGGTAAACTGTATGATTGGGGAAATTTTATTATCGTGCCTAATCAGTTATAGCAAAATATAGCTATCTAGTAACTTGTAAAGGGCTTAAACTCTAATTAAACTAAATTCATTTATTAAAATCTATTTAATTAAATGTATATACATGATTAAATGTAAAATCTAAATACCAATATTTAAATACTTACAGTTACATTATGATGATTAATAGGACCGAATGATTCGTTGATCGTTTAGAGTTTTATGACATTTATATTGGACATATAAGAATATACGATAAATATTCTACAAAACGTTAACTAAAGTATTTTGTAACGTTGCATTAAATATCTATAGAATTCTTAAGCACATATATTTTAAAATTATATAATATGTGCTATTTTTTTATATAGACAAACATATTTGCTCTATGTGGTTTTATATAAATAAATAGGAGGCCTATACACACACACACACACACACACACATATATATATATATATATATATATATATATATATATATATATATATATATATATATATATATATATTTATATTTATATGGTATTGATAAAGTTATTTTGTTATTATAAAAGTGACTAGAATGTACTTATTTCAGAGGTCTTAACCTCGTAAAACTTAACATATAGTTTATCCCACATGTCGAATTTCTTAAAGACATAGACTATACAACGCACAAAATGAATATACTGTGTATATATAAAATATAAGGTATAGAAAATTATTATAATAAAGTAAGTGGTAATGTGTAAACAAAATAATAATTGTTATAGAGGAACAAAGCTACATTAGCTGGAAATATAATACTGTATTCAGGTTTTGGCAAATTTAAATACTAAGAGGATATTTAGTTCACTTAATTTGGCAACACTGTAACCTGTTTCAATCTACGTACAATTGAAATTTAGTTTTCAAGAGAATCTGTTAAAAAGGTCTAGTTTTTAATAGTGTTAGCACTATAGTTTGGAAAAGCTTAAAGACTCTTCAGTACCCTCTTCTTTTTAAACTGCTCATTAAAATTAATACATAATCAAATTTCTTAATATATGAGATTAAGGTTTCTAAGGATCCGACATTAATCAAAATCTATTCGTAATGATTCATTTGTTTGTTTTAAGGTTATAAAGCCTACTTTGTGTAAAATAAACAAAATCTATTCGATTTGTATAGATTAAATAGAAATTAATCTTTCATCTAATTAAATCGTAATGATTCATTTGTTTGTTTTAAGGTTATAAAGCCTACTTTGTGTAAAATAAACAAAATCTATTCGATTTGTATAGATTAAATAGAAATTAATCTTTCATCTAGTTAAATCGTAATGATTCATTTGTTTGTTTTAAGGTTATAAAGCCTACTTTGTGTAAAATAAACAAAATCTATTCGATTTGTATAGATTAAATACAAATTAATCTTTCATCTAGTTAAATCGTAATGATTCATTTGTTTGTTTTAAGGTTATAAAGCCTACTTTGTGTAAAATAAACAAAATCTATTCGATTTGTATAGATTAAATACAAATTAATCTTTCATCTAGTTAAACCGTAAAGATTCATTTGTTTGTTTTAAGGTTATAAAGCCTACTTTGTGTAAAATAAACAAAATCTATTCGATTTGTATAGATTAAATAGAAATTAATCTTTCATCTAGTTAAATCGTAATGATTCATTTGTTGGTTTTAAGGTTATAAAGCCTACTTTGTGTAAAATAAACAAAGTCTATTCGATTTGTATAGATTAAATACAAATTAATCTTTCATCTAGTTAAATCGTAATGATTCATTTGTTTGTTTTAAGGTTATAAAGCCTACTTTGTGTAAAATAAACAAAATCTATTCGATTTGTATAGATTAAATAGAGATTAATCTTTCATCTAGTTAAATCGTAATGATTCATTTGTTTGTTTTAAGGTTATAAAGCCTACTTTGTGTAAAATAAACAAAATCTATTCGATTTGTATAGATTAAATACAAATTAATCTTTCATCTAGTTAAACCGTAAAGATTCATTTGTTTGTTTTAAGGTTATAAAGCCTACTATGTGTAAAATAAACAAAATCTATTCGATTTGTATAGATTAAATACAAATTAATCTTTCATCTAGTTAAATCGTAATGATTCATTTGTTTGTTTTAAGGTTATAAAGCCTACTTTGTGTAAAATAAACAAAATCTATTCGATTTGTATAGATTAAATAGAAATTTATCTTTCATCTAGTTAAATCGTAATGATTCATTTGTTTGTTTTAAGGTTATAAAGCCTACTTTGTGTAAAATAAACAAAATCTATTCGATTTGTATAGATTAAATACAAATTAATCTTTCATCTAGTTAAATCGTAATGATTCATTTGTTTGTTTTAAGGTTATAAAGCCTACTTTGTGTAAAATAAACAAAATCTATTCGATTTGTATAGATTAAATACAAATTAATCTTTCATCTAGTTAAACCGTAAAGATTCATTTGTTTGTTTTAAGGTTATAAAGCCTACTTTGTGTAAAATAAACAAAATCTATTCGATTTGTATAGATTAAATACAAATTAATCTTTCATCTAGTTAAACCGTAAAGATTCATTTGTTTGTTTTAAGGTTATAAAGCCTACTTTGTGTAAAATAAACAAAATCTATTCGATTTGTATAGATTAAATAGAAATTAATCTTTCATCTAGTTAAACCGTAATGATTCATTTGTTTGTTTTAAGGTTATAAAGCCTACTTTGTGTAAAATAAACAAAATCTATTCGATTTGTATAGATTAAATAGAAATTTATCTTTCATCTAGTTAAATCGTAATGATTCATTTGTTTGTTTTAAGGTTATAAAGCCTACTTTGTGTAAAATAAACAAAATCTATTCGATTTGTATAGATTAAATACAAATTAATCTTTCATCTAGTTAAATCGTAATGATTCATTTGTTTGTTTTAAGGTTATAAAGCCTACTTTGTGTAAAATAAACAAAATCTATTCGATTTGTATAGATTAAATACAAATTAATCTTTCATCTAGTTAAATCGTAATGATTCATTTGTTTGTTTTAAGGTTATAAAGCCTACTTTGTGTAAAATAAACAAAATCTATTCGATTTGTATAGATTAAATACAAATTAATCTTTCATCTAGTTAAATCGTAATGATTCATTTGTTTGTTTTAAGGTTATAAAGCCTACTTTGTGTAAAATAAACAAAATCTATTCGATTTGTATAGATTAAATACAAATTAATCTTTCATCTAGTTAAACCGTAAAGATTCATTTGTTTGTTTTAAGGTTATAAATCCTACTTTGTGTAAAATAAACAAAATCTATTCGATTTGTATAGATTAAATACAAATTAATCTTTCATCTAGTTAAACCGTAAAGATTCATTTGTTTGTTTTAAGGTTATAAAGCCTACTTTGTGTAAAATAAACAAAATCTATTCGATTTGTATAGATTAAATACAAATTAATCTTTCATCTAGTTAAATCGTAATGATTCATTTGTTTGTTTTAAGGTTATAAAGCCTACTTTGTGTAAAATAAACAAAATCTATTCGATTTGTATAGATTAAATAGAAATTTATCTTTCATCTAGTTAAATCGTAATGATTCATTTGTTTGTTTTAAGGTTATAAAGCCTACTTTGTGTAAAATAAACAAAATCTATTCGATTTGTATAGATTAAATACAAATTAATCTTTCATCTAGTTAAATCGTAATGATTCATTTGTTTGTTTTAAGGTTATAAAGCCTACTTTGTGTAAAATAAACAAAATCTATTCGATTTGTATAGATTAAATACAAATTAATCTTTCATCTAGTTAAACCGTAAAGATTCATTTGTTTGTTTTAAGGTTATAAAGCCTACTTTGTGTAAAATAAACAAAATCTATTCGATTTGTATAGATTAAATACAAATTAATCTTTCATCTAGTTAAACCGTAAAGATTCATTTGTTTGTTTTAAGGTTATAAAGCCTACTTTGTGTAAAATAAACAAAATCTATTCGATTTGTATAGATTAAATACAAATTAATCTTTCATCTAGTTAAACCGTAAAGATTCATTTGTTTGTTTTAAGGTTATAAAGCCTACTTTGTGTAAAATAAACAAAATCTATTCGATTTGTATAGATTAAATACAAATTAATCTTTCATCTAGTTAAACCGTAAAGATTCATTTGTTTGTTTTAAGGTTATAAAGCCTACTTTGTGTAAAATAAACAAAATCTATTCGATTTGTATAGATTAAATACAAATTAATCTTTCATCTAGTTAAACCGTAAAGATTCATTTGTTTGTTTTAAGGTTATAAAGCCTACTTTGTGTAAAATAAACAAAATCTATTCGATTTGTATAGATTAAATACAAATTAATCTTTCATCTAGTTAAACCGTAAAGATTCATTTGTTTGTTTTAAGGTTATAAAGCCTACTTTGTGTAAAATAAACAAAATCTATTCGATTTGTATAGATTAAATACAAATTAATCTTTCATCTAGTTAAACCGTAAAGATTCATTTGTTTGTTTTAAGGTTATAAAGCCTACTTTGTGTAAAATAAACAAAATCTATTCGATTTGTATAGATTAAATACAAATTAATCTTTCATCTAGTTAAACCGTAAAGATTCATTTGTTTGTTTTAAGGTTATAAAGCCTACTTTGTGTAAAATAAACAAAATCTATTCGATTTGTATAGATTAAATACAAATTAATCTTTCATCTAGTTAAACCGTAAAGATTCATTTGTTTGTTTTAAGGTTATAAAGCCTACTTTGTGTAAAATAAACAAAATCTATTCGATTTGTATAGATTAAATACAAATTAATCTTTCATCTAGTTAAACCGTAAAGATTCATTTGTTTGTTTTAAGGTTATAAAGCCTACTTTGTGTAAAATAAACAAAATCTATTCGATTTGTATAGATTAAATACAAATTAATCTTTCATCTAGTTAAACCGTAAAGATTCATTTGTTTGTTTTAAGGTTATAAAGCCTACTTTGTGTAAAATAAACAAAATCTATTCGATTTGTATAGATTAAATACAAATTAATCTTTCATCTAGTTAAACCGTAAAGATTCATTTGTTTGTTTTAAGGTTATAAAGCCTACTTTGTGTAAAATAAACAAAATCTATTCGATTTGTATAGATTAAATAGAAATTAATCTTTCATCTAGTTAAATCGTAATGATTCATTTGTTTGTTTTAAGGTTATAAAGCCTACTTTGTGTAAAATAAACAAAATCTATTCGATTTGTATAGATTAAATACAAATTAATCTTTCATCTAGTTAAACCGTAAAGATTCATTTGTTTGTTTTAAGGTTATAAAGCCTACTTTGTGTAAAATAAACAAAATCTATTCGATTTGTATAGATTAAATACAAATTAATCTTTCATCTAGTTAAACCGTAAAGATTCATTTGTTTGTTTTAAGGTTATAAAGCCTACTTTGTGTAAAATAAACAAAATCTATTCGATTTGTATAGATTAAATACAAATTAATCTTTCATCTAGTTAAACCGTAAAGATTCATTTGTTTGTTTTAAGGTTATAAAGCCTACTTTGTGTAAAATAAACAAAATCTATTCGATTTGTATAGATTAAATACAAATTAATCTTTCATCTAGTTAAACCGTAAAGATTCATTTGTTTGTTTTAAGGTTATAAAGCCTACTTTGTGTAAAATAAACAAAATCTATTCGATTTGTATAGATTAAATACAAATTAATCTTTCATCTAGTTAAACCGTAAAGATTCATTTGTTTGTTTTAAGGTTATAAAGCCTACTTTGTGTAAAATAAACAAAATCTATTCGATTTGTATAGATTAAATAGAAATTAATCTTTCATCTAGTTAAATCGTAATGATTCATTTGTTTGTTTTAAGGTTATAAAGCCTACTTTGTGTAAAATAAACAAAATCTATTCGATTTGTATAGATTAAATACAAATTAATCTTTCATCTAGTTAAACCGTAAAGATTCATTTGTTTGTTTTAAGGTTATAAAGCCTACTTTGTGTAAAATAAACAAAATCTATTCGATTTGTATAGATTAAATACAAATTAATCTTTCATCTAGTTAAACCGTAAAGATTCATTTGTTTGTTTTAAGGTTATAAAGCCTACTTTGTGTAAAATAAACAAAATCTATTCGATTTGTATAGATTAAATACAAATTAATCTTTCATCTAGTTAAACCGTAAAGATTCATTTGTTTGTTTTAAGGTTATAAAGCCTACTTTGTGTAAAATAAACAAAATCTATTCGATTTGTATAGATTAAATAGAAATTAATCTTTCATCTAGTTAAATCGTAATGATTCATTTGTTTGTTTTAAGGTTATAAAGCCTACTTTGTGTAAAATAAACAAAATCTATTCGATTTGTATAGATTAAATACAAATTAATCTTTCATCTAGTTAAACCGTAAAGATTCATTTGTTTGTTTTAAGGTTATAAAGCCTACTTTGTGTAAAATAAACAAAATCTATTCGATTTGTATAGATTAAATACAAATTAATCTTTCATCTAGTTAAACCGTAAAGATTCATTTGTTTGTTTTAAGGTTATAAAGCCTACTTTGTGTAAAATAAACAAAATCTATTCGATTTGTATAGATTAAATAGAAATTAATCTTTCATCTAGTTAAATCGTAATGATTCATTTGTTTGTTTTAAGGTTATAAAGCCTACTTTGTGTAAAATAAACAAAATCTATTCGATTTGTATAGATTAAATACAAATTAATCTTTCATCTAGTTAAACCGTAAAGATTCATTTGTTTGTTTTAAGGTTATAAAGCCTACTTTGTGTAAAATAAACAAAATCTATTCGATTTGTATAGATTAAATAGAAATTAATCTTTCATCTAGTTAAATCGTAATGATTCATTTGTTTGTTTTAAGGTTATAAAGCCTACTTTGTGTAAAATAAACAAAATCTATTCGATTTGTATAGATTAAATACAAATTAATCTTTCATCTAGTTAAACCGTAAAGATTCATTTGTTTGTTTTAAGGTTATAAAGCCTACTTTGTGTAAAATAAACAAAATCTATTCGATTTGTATAGATTAAATACAAATTAATCTTTCATCTAGTTAAACCGTAAAGATTCATTTGTTTGTTTTAAGGTTATAAAGCCTACTTTGTGTAAAATAAACAAAATCTATTCGATTTGTATAGATTAAATACAAATTAATCTTTCATCTAGTTAAACCGTAAAGATTCATTTGTTTGTTTTAAGGTTATAAAGCCTACTTTGTGTAAAATAAACAAAATCTATTCGATTTGTATAGATTAAATACAAATTAATCTTTCATCTAGTTAAACCGTAAAGATTCATTTGTTTGTTTTAAGGTTATAAAGCCTACTTTGTGTAAAATAAACAAAATCTATTCGATTTGTATAGATTAAATACAAATTAATCTTTCATCTAGTTAAACCGTAAAGATTCATTTGTTTGTTTTAAGGTTATAAAGCCTACTTTGTGTAAAATAAACAAAATCTATTCGATTTGTATAGATTAAATACAAATTAATCTTTCATCTAGTTAAACCGTAAAGATTCATTTGTTTGTTTTAAGGTTATAAAGCCTACTTTGTGTAAAATAAACAAAATCTATTCGATTTGTATAGATTAAATACAAATTAATCTTTCATCTAGTTAAACCGTAAAGATTCATTTGTTTGTTTTAAGGTTATAAAGCCTACTTTGTGTAAAATAAACAAAATCTATTCGATTTGTATAGATTAAATACAAATTAATCTTTCATCTAGTTAAACCGTAAAGATTCATTTGTTTGTTTTAAGGTTATAAAGCCTACTTTGTGTAAAATAAACAAAATCTATTCGATTTGTATAGATTAAATACAAATTAATCTTTCATCTAGTTAAACCGTAAAGATTCATTTGTTTGTTTTAAGGTTATAAAGCCTACTTTGTGTAAAATAAACAAAATCTATTCGATTTGTATAGATTAAATACAAATTAATCTTTCATCTAGTTAAACCGTAAAGATTCATTTGTTTGTTTTAAGGTTATAAAGCCTACTTTGTGTAAAATAAACAAAATCTATTCGATTTGTATAGATTAAATACAAATTAATCTTTCATCTAGTTAAACCGTAAAGATTCATTTGTTTGTTTTAAGGTTATAAAGCCTACTTTGTGTAAAATAAACAAAATCTATTCGATTTGTATAGATTAAATAGAAATTAATCTTTCATCTAGTTAAATCGTAATGATTCATTTGTTTGTTTTAAGGTTATAAAGCCTACTTTGTGTAAAATAAACAAAATCTATTCGATTTGTATAGATTAAATACAAATTAATCTTTCATCTAGTTAAATCGTAATGATTCATTTGTTTGTTTTAAGGTTATAAAGCCTACTTTGTGTAAAATAAACAAAATCTATTCGATTTGTATAGATTAAATACAAATTAATCTTTCATCTAGTTAAACCGTAAAGATTCATTTGTTTGTTTTAAGGTTATAAAGCCTACTTTGTGTAAAATAAACAAAATCTATTCGATTTGTATAGATTAAATACAAATTAATCTTTCATCTAGTTAAATCGTAATGATTCATTTGTTTGTTTTAAGGTTATAAAGCCTACTTTGTGTAAAATAAACAAAATCTATTCGATTTGTATAGATTAAATACAAATTAATCTTTCATCTAGTTAAATCGTAATGATTCATTTGTTTGTTTTAAGGTTATAAAGCCTACTTTGTGTAAAATAAACAAAATCTATTCGATTTGTATAGATTAAATACAAATTAATCTTTCATCTAGTTAAATCGTAATGATTCATTTGTTTGTTTTAAGGTTATAAAGCCTACTTTGTGTAAAATAAACAAAATCTATTCAATTTGTATAGATTAAATAGAAATTTATCTTTCATCTAGTTAAATCGTAATGATTCAATTTGTTTGTTTTAAGGTTATAAAGCCTACTTTGTGTAAAATAAACAAAATCTATTCGATTTGTATAGATTAAATACAAATTAATCTTTCATCTAGTTAAATCGTAATGATTCATTTGTTTGTTTTAAGGTTATAAAGCCTACTTTGTGTAAAATAAACAAAATCTATTCGATTTGTATAGATTAAATACAAATTAATCTTTCATCTAGTTAAACCGTAAAGATTCATTTGTTTGTTTTAAGGTTATAAAGCCTACTTTGTGTAAAATAAACAAAATCTATTCGATTTGTATAGATTAAATACAAATTAATTTTTCATCTAGTTAAACCGTAAAGATTCATTTGTTTGTTTTAAGGTTATAAAGCCTACTTTGTGTAAAATAAACAAAATCTATTCGATTTGTATAGATTAAATACAAATTAATCTTTCATCTAGTTAAATCGTAATGATTCATTTGTTTGTTTTAAGGTTATAAAGCCTACTTTGTGTAAAATAAACAAAATCTATTCGATTTGTATAGATTAAATAGAAATTTATCTTTCATCTAGTTAAATCGTAATGATTCATTTGTTTGTTTTAAGGTTATAAAGCCTACTTTGTGTAAAATAAACAAAATCTATTCGATTTGTATAGATTAAATACAAATTAATCTTTCATCTAGTTAAATCGTAATGATTCATTTGTTTGTTTTAAGGTTATAAAGCCTACTTTGTGTAAAATAAACAAAATCTATTCGATTTGTATAGATTAAATACAAATTAATCTTTCATCTAGTTAAATCGTAATGATTCATTTGTTTGTTTTAAGGTTATAAAGCCTACTTTGTGTAAAATAAACAAAATCTATTCGATTTGTATAGATTAAATACAAATTAATCTTTCATCTAGTTAAATCGTAATGATTCATTTGTTTGTTTTAAGGTTATAAAGCCTACTTTGTGTAAAATAAACAAAATCTATTCGATTTGTATAGATTAAATAGAAATTTATCTTTCATCTAGTTAAATCGTAATGATTCATTTGTTTGTTTTAAGGTTATAAAGCCTACTTTGTGTAAAATAAACAAAATCTATTCGATTTGTATAGATTAAATACAAATTAATCTTTCATCTAGTTAAATCGTAATGATTCATTTGTTTGTTTTAAGGTTATAAAGCCTACTTTGTGTAAAATAAACAAAATCTATTCGATTTGTATAGATTAAATACAAATTAATCTTTCATCTAGTTAAATCGTAATGATTCATTTGTTTGTTTTAAGGTTATAAAGCCTATTTTGTGTAAAATAAACAAAATCTATTCGATTTGTATAGATTAAATACAAATTAATCTTTCATCTAGTTAAATCGTAATGATTCATTTGTTTGTTTTAAGGTTATAAAGCCTACTTTGTGTAAAATAAACAAAATCTATTCGATTTGTATAGATTAAATACAAATTAATCTTTCATCTAGTTAAACCGTAAAGATTCATTTGTTTGTTTTAAGGTTATAAAGCCTACTTTGTGTAAAATAAACAAAATCTATTCGATTTGTATAGATTAAATACAAATTAATCTTTCATCTAGTTAAACCGTAAAGATTCATTTGTTTGTTTTAAGGTTATAAAGCCTACTTTGTGTAAAATAAACAAAATCTATTCGATTTGTATAGATTAAATACAAATTAATCTTTCATCTAGTTAAATCGTAATGATTCATTTGTTTGTTTTAAGGTTATAAAGCCTACTTTGTGTAAAATAAACAAAATCTATTCGATTTGTATAGATTAAATAGAAATTAATCTTTCATCTAGTTAAATCGTAATGATTCATTTGTTGGTTTTAAGGTTATAAAGCCTACTTTGTGTAAAATAAACAAAGTCTATTCGATTTGTATAGATTAAATACAAATTAATCTTTCATTTAGTTAAATCGTAATGATTCATTTGTTTGTTTTAAGGTTATAAAGCCTACTTTGTGTAAAATAAACAAAATCTATTCGATTTGTATAGATTAAATAGAGATTAATCTTTCATCTAGTTAAATCGTAATGATTCATTTGTTTGTTTTAAGGTTATAAATCCTACTTTGTGTAAAATAAACAAAATCTATTCGATTTGTATAGATTAAATACAAATTAATCTTTCATCTAGTTAAACCGTAAAGATTCATTTGTTTGTTTTAAGGTTATAAAGCCTACTTTGTGTAAAATAAACAAAATCTATTCGATTTGTATAGATTAAATACAAATTAATCTTTCATCTAGTTAAATCGTAATGATTCATTTGTTTGTTTTAAGGTTATAAAGCCTACTTTGTGTAAAATAAACAAAATCTATTCGATTTGTATAGATTAAATAGAAATTTATCTTTCATCTAGTTAAATCGTAATGATTCATTTGTTTGTTTTAAGGTTATAAAGCCTACTTTGTGTAAAATAAACAAAATCTATTCGATTTGTATAGATTAAATACAAATTAATCTTTCATCTAGTTAAATCGTAATGATTCATTTGTTTGTTTTAAGGTTATAAAGCCTACTTTGTGTAAAATAAACAAAATCTATTCGATTTGTATAGATTAAATACAAATTAATCTTTCATCTAGTTAAACCGTAAAGATTCATTTGTTTGTTTTAAGGTTATAAAGCCTACTTTGTGTAAAATAAACAAAATCTATTCGATTTGTATAGATTAAATACAAATTAATCTTTCATCTAGTTAAACCGTAAAGATTCATTTGTTTGTTTTAAGGTTATAAAGCCTACTTTGTGTAAAATAAACAATATCTATTCGATTTGTATAGATTAAATAGAAATTAATCTTTCATCTAGTTAAATCGTAATGATTCATTTGTTTGTTTTAAGGTTATAAAGCCTACTTTGTGTAAAATAAACAAAATCTATTCGATTTGTATAGATTAAATACAAATTAATCTTTCATCTAGTTAAATCGTAATGATTCATTTGTTTGTTTTAAAGTTATAAAGCCTACTTTGTGTAAAATAAACAAAATCTAAGATATTTTTTTAAGTTTGTTTAACGTAGGATTTTGGTGCTTTGAAATCAGATAATTTTCTATTTTAATAGTATAAATATATATATACAGATTTGCCGATATAATGTTTAATAAAATTAAATTACTTTAAAGCATATGGGAAAACATTTCAAGTTTTATTTCATCGACTACTTGAAGCGGCATCTGTGCACGAAAACGTCAGCGCATAATATTCACTTACGACATCAAAGTTCTTCTCCACACAGTATGTTTAAACAAATCTTATGACAGCCATAACATTACACTTGTTATTAATACTGGATTTTATAATGTTTCTGAAAGGCAGAAAGTAAGTGGATCATGTTAAGGACGTGAAAGAAAGTGAAAGAAAGGCTATAACTTAAACCTTCCATACACTATTAAAGGAACGAGGAAGACAAAAGTGATAACAGAAGCGAAGAAAGCTAACACTTAATTATATTAGAATTGTTTAAAAAAAAACATTAAAACGATTAAAAAAATATGAAAAAGATTATTTTCAAAGTCAATTCCTACTAAATTCAACAATTAAAAAATTTGTGTTATTTTATAATTACAACTAATAAAAATATGTATATACATATATTACAATAAAAATAATGAGTGGCCAAATAGAAAGCGAATTTCCTTGCAATTTTCCATTTTTCTTTCTATGTATGATGTTAGACTATTATTTATGTTTATCAATACTTATAACCTTTCTTTTTTTCGTCGCTTGTATTATGTTGTAGTTTCTTTTCGCTTTCCTTTTGCATTCTCCGTTTGTGAAGTAAGGTTCGAAACCATTAATACAGTTTGTTTGATTATTTTATTCGTTTCATTAATGTCCAATCTTTGAGCATTATTTATGATATTGTGTGGTAACCATGGTAACAATATAAGGTTGAATAATTGAGGTTTGGACGTCAACCAGATGAGAGCAGAAAAAAAGTTCATATACTTTTATGGGAAATACACTTCTAGTGAAAGTTGGTTTAGTGTCAAAAGCGCTATACATTGAATACGAAGTTACTCAGTTCGATTCCGACCTAGACCCACAAATTTTTATAATTTAATTATTTAATAAATATTTGGAAAAACTGTATTAACATCAATTGTCATCCACTACAGGTTTGAAAAAATCATTTTGAACGTGATTTAATGGATAAAATGTATTTTATTAACGAGTGAAAATTAGTACAAGATATATATCAGGAGAGTGTGAGCTAATAGAAGGAATTGATTAGTAATGAAAAATAGAAATCCTTTCAACGTTCTAATTCTCTGAGGCTTCTTGCAATCAATTATCGGATTTAATAATTTAATAAAGATATTAGAGTTCCATTTAGAATTAATGAGACTGTAATACGAGATACTTTGGGTAATTGTAAAATTAATAAATATGTAAAGTAACAAAATATTGTAAGAGGATTTCAGGGAAGTTAAAAGTTAATTACTAAGAGTGAATGTAATTTAAATGCTAAATCCAACGTAAAGCAATTACGGTTAGATTATGTCTGTAAGTCCAGAGATATTAAAAAATACAAGTAATTTGATATTACAGTTAGAATTTACAATGTTTTTGTTAAATGTAGTGAGTTGATATTTTTCAAAGTGGAAACATTATACAAATCCTCAATTCTGCAATACGGATTACACAATGTGTAATATTTCCTGGAATTGCTAAAGTTATAACAAGAGCCCGACTCTGCAGTTTATAATCCAGCCAACGATGTAATCTGAAATCTGAGTAGAGATTGTAGCCTGAGCAGAGATTCCAATTAATAAAATCTACAACTCTGAGTGTCACTGCAGTGTGTAAAAAGTTCTGCTTTCACATTCTATAGAGAAAAAACTGTGTTTTTATTTTATCAAGGTAGTAATATAACATACGATCACAATATATTGGCTATATATAGTTGTATTTACACATAATTATTAAACCTTATGTGTGTAACGTGTTTTCATTTAATTTTCCGCCATTTTCAGTTATGTAAACGTTATATAATTAACATCCACAAATTTCTAACTCCACTGAACAAATATTGTCATCTATTAAACACATAAAAAAACAATATTTTCCATCTCACAATTTACAAAACATACAATTTCTGTTCGCTTTATTTTTATAACAACAAGAACTTTCGAAATGTTTATTCAATTGAACATCTAAATACATCGATAAAAATCCCTCTGCAGAGAAAACAAATTAATTAATCTTGAATTTTGTATTCCATTATGTTCGGTGAAACATAATTAAACCCTTTTACAATAGTTTGTGACTATCCGAACTTTAATTTTATATATTTGTAAAAACTTACTGAGACAGAACGTTTTCGATCGCTATGTGGCGAGCGATCTTCATCAGATAGCCACGGAGCGATCGAAAACGTTCTGTCTCATTACGTTTTTACAAATATATAAAATTAAAGTTCGAATAGTCATAAACTAATATAAAAGTGATTAAAATTAATTATTGTTTCTAAAATATATTATTAGAAAAACCATGAAATAAAAAAGATTTTTATAACAATAAAGTCTTTAATGACTAAACAACAATAACCCTAGCTACAAATATTTAACCCCCCCCCAGCAAAGATTATTGTTGTTCAGTTATTATACTTATGCTACTATGCTCTGTATCGATCTTAGGCTTGTTTATGCTATACCTTCTAATAATATATATATATATATATATATATATATATATATATATATATATAATAAATTAAAAATATTTCAAAAACAAGAATACTTTTAATGAATATACTATATTTCATTTTTAATTTATTAACTATATTACAAGAAAAAATATCACCATATTTAATAATATATATATATATATATATATATATTAATAGAACATACATCTCACAACAACCATAAAGAGTGTTTCTCACTCAAATATGTTCGCCTTTCTCAGTGTAAACTAGGTCCCTTAATGAAATCGTCACTTTGCTCTGAGAAGACACTTTGTACAGTTGAAACATATTTGAAAGTAAAAATGCACTCTATTTATTTCTATTGAATAAAACTGTTTTTGTACTCTTCAACAACAAGTAAATATAATATAAATTTTATTTCACATAAATAAATATTAAAATAAGCATAGTTAAAACATTTAGCTTTTTGTTGGTTTCAATATGTCTGTGAGTTAGCATCCTAACCTGTTTCGTTAGGTTATAGTTTGATTTAAAACAGAATAGGATTCTGCGTAGATGAAATCGACCAGAGAACGTGGGGATTAAAACCGTCTGAGCTAATAGGAAATTCACATCTTACTGCGTGAGTGATCCTTGTTGCCAATCATACTTTCAACTTCCGTTCGTCGCTCAGTTTCATTGTAGCTGTGGTAGAGTGATTTACTAGTAGTGTAGCTTGCTTCGTTCTGCAATTTCAATCGTTGGCAGTGGAGGGTTGATTGTCAATGCGTTCGAACTGACAACATCGCATCCCTACCCTGCCACAGACCCATTCCTATTCTACTTTAAATAAAATTGTAATATATAATATAATTTAAGTGACTGTATTTATGTTAGTTTAGGTTAGTTTCAAAGTAATTGCAGTTATGTCAGTTTAGATTAGTTTGAGGATGACTGTACTTATTTCTTGTCCCATAGTTTAGGTTAGATTTAAAGTAACTGTAGTTACAAATAATTATGTAAGTGGGTGAATT
This sequence comes from Prosapia bicincta, assembly GCA_036971475.1. Taxonomy (NCBI): domain Eukaryota; kingdom Metazoa; phylum Arthropoda; class Insecta; order Hemiptera; family Cercopidae; genus Prosapia; species Prosapia bicincta. Next base: position 275,613,715 of record JBAIZL010000005.1, on the reverse strand, counting down.
ATTGACCATGTTTCACAATTTAAAATGTTTTAGTGATCAGTTTTCGTGGAAAGGTTTATATTCAAACTTTGTTCATAAACTCTTTGTCAAATTATAAACTTGAGGTAGTTCACGGATTTGTCTTTTAAATTTATCTGTGTGGTCCTCCGAAAATATTATTTTTTACTGCCTTTTTGTCTAATTCAAGGGCTGAACCCAAAATGTATGATGTATTAGATTAAATTCAAAGCAATAATAACTGTTTTGGTTAAGTTCGATTCAAGTAAACTACAGTAAAACCTCCCATATCCAGCCCATATGGTAATGTAGTACTCCTGAAGATGATTACCGTGTAGTCGAAATGTTCATAAAGTAATTTTAGTAAAATAAAGAATTTTTATTGTGGTTAGTGGGTTTTATTTATTTGGTGACATCTTTATACCTTCACTGATATTATAAGAATGGTGGCCCTATTATAGAAAACAATAGAGAAAATTAGATTTCTTTTTAATTATATAATATTAATTATATGTTTTACATTTGTTTACAAATGGATTACGCTTACATTTTAATACATAACGGAGTTTAGCAATAAGTAAACGTATAATCATTTTATTCTCTGCACAGATTGTTACACAAATATAAGTATCATCTATGAAACTGACGATTGATATAAATTTTAAAGCTCATCCCTTATTCAGGTAAGCTTCATTTAAATTTTAATTATTGGGGTGTAACTATTTCATTAAAATACGAATTGTAAAATTAATTATTCATGTAATTACATAATAAATATTTCAGTACATTTCTAATAACTACAGAAAAATCAAATCAACTCAAAGTTCATTCCCCTTGAAATTGACCGCTTTGTATTGGAGTTGTAATTATGAAAATGTTAGTTTTGTGAAATGATTTCAAACAAAACACTTGATATTGTTAATAAACTAATTCTAGAGAAAATTAGGTGAAACGTAATCAATACAAACAAAATAAAAAACATTAAAACCATAACGCCTAATTTATTTAAAAAATTATTGCCTGATTTAATCATGACCGTAGCTATAGATAATAACCGTTGAACTTGAATGCACACCAGCTGTTATTTAAATATATAAATTATGTATTGAGATTTTGTGTTGTACCACGTATAGTTGGGAGGTTTAATTTCCGAAACTGCCCGTAAACATGAATTTAGAGTTCCCTTTTATACAAAATTTTGAATAATAACCCTCTCCTGGGTGCTGACGATGTACATACGGAAATAACTATTTTGATTAAATTGCAAATAATTGATATGGTACAATTAAATGGATTTGTCAACTTGATTGTTCCCTCTAGACCCTGTTAGTGTAATGCAAAGTCGCCGGTGAGACGGTTTTTTCATATTTTTCTCCAACTCTTCGTATAAATGATGATTGTTAATTTACAATAATACTTTGCATCGCTGATAACAAAATTATTATGGTATATACTTTACTAACATTTAAATTGCAGATATTAGTTGGATTCAAATTGATTTATTCCTGAAATAAGTAGGTTTAAAAATTAAATACGATAGTTGAGCATTTTGTTCTAAATAGGTTACAGCAATGATAATCGTCATCATAGCGGATAGCTTGTAGGGCTTTACCTGGAGGGGTTGAATCCCTAATCCCAAAAAGAAAATTAACAGGTTATTTTTACCTTTTAAATCTGTCAGAAAATAATAATAACAAGCTACTAGATTAACTAAAACTCTGGAGCCGTATAGGATGGAATGTTTGCTTGTACACAATTACGAGTATTATTAATATTTTTTTAATATGACTCTTAATCTGAGTTTCAATTCAATGCTTAATGTTACAGATTCATATTTAAACTTAGATGTACTGTTAAATAAAATGCCAACTACTTTAGCGAGCTGTAGTGTATTTGATATAAAATGGGATTTATAAAAGAATACCTGAAGGGAGTCAATCCTATGCAGGCAGTTTATGACATGTATTATCATTGTTGAATTAAAACAATTTAGATAATCCCATTATTTAATTAACAAATAATCTAATATTATAAATTACTTTATTTTAGTTCTTATTGGTGTCTTACCTTTATAATTAACAGTTGCAAGAAAAGTCAACTTAAGTACTTGTTACAAAAAAAATCTATGGAAGAATGTTCCATGACAGGTCGATCTGTTGGGTTCTTAGGTTCTGTCCAATGTATGATTAACAGTAAATTGATAATTTTTGGCCATTGGGCCCTCGGGTTTGGGCTACTAGAACCGTTCAAACACTCATGACCGCTATTCTCAAACATGCACACCTCCAGCGAGATGCCTCCGTTTCACATGCGGTTACTTTCCCTACCGCTCGTGAAGGAAACGGGTTGATTGCCCATGTACCAAGCTGATAAACTCTTTCTATGGAGAATCAGGAGCTGGTGAAATGAAACAGTACGGTAAATGTCTTGCTAAGAGCGGGATGGTAAAAACCTGGCAAGAAAGAAACCCTGCCAGGAAAAATCCCGCAACAGATCATACAGAAGCTGTGGGGGTTAAAATATTCTTTTGCTAAGGGATAAGGAGGGATATTACCTTGAAGTACCTTGTTAGTGAGGCTAGGACATGAATAACATGAACCTCTTCTTCCGCTGCCCATTCGAAACTGAAATGGCATGCATATATAAATAAGTACTTCCGTTGCGGCTAAGCTGCGACCCTGGGGATGTCGCCTGCGTCACCTGAAACATAATTGTTAAGCAGATTACTATTGGAATGTATATTTTATTTGTATATTATGGTTAGAGCCAGGCGGTCAGTAGGGACAGCGACCGGCTGTGTGTGTCGTGGCTGGGTTCGTACCTACCCAGTGAGGAAATGAGTGTAATTGTTGTATGTCCGTGGGGTAAATAGTAACAATGTAGGTACTTTAGATTGTCTCTACCTTGTGCGCTAGTGGGAGGTAATTAAAATTTTCTGCTTAACTTTATTTCCAAGATTGAATTTTACATTAATTTTTTTAAAGAAACTTCCTTGTTTCTTACTTTGTGCAATTATTGTCTAATGATACTTACTTGGTCGTTTGAATAATCAAAACATTTTTACTTCCCAACAGTTTACCCTAAATCCCACTGCACACTAGTTTAATAAAAAAACACAACAGTTAATTAAAACAAACGGGCTTGTGTCGACTATGTCGCCTTCATCAGTGTTTGACTACTACTAACATATCTCACCAAGCCACGTCAATATAAACTAACGACAGGCTCCGTCTCGCACAACTATAAAACAAACAAGATAATACATTTAAAAGTCAAACAATAAAAATATCCTAACTTATAGAACACTAAACTCCTCACTCAGGGGAGTTATCTATTTAAAATTATTAGGCCTATTTCTCGTATCATCAATATTCTAACAGTTACCAACGCTAAAATAGTATTTAAAATATTTTATATAAATAAATACAATTGAAATGTACATAAAGTAATTTAAGTAGAATAAACATGTTTGTATTGTGGGTAGTGAGTTTCATTTATTTAGTTAAAATTAGTCCACAGTGCTCAAAAAATGTATTAAGCATACAAAAATGTGTTTTAAGCATAATACTTGACTAAGCTTAAATGTTAAAAAAATATTTTTTTTAATTTCCTTGTAACCTTAATGTAAGTACAACATAGTTTTAAAATGTTAACATTAAAACCTTACATCTTTTTCAGTTGCTTCTATCAGCTAATACTCTCCCGATATATGTGTTGTACACATATTCAATCATTAGTTAAATATGTCTTTAATAATGCAATATTTTAAATACATTCTTTTTAACCTATTGTGGATAACAATTGATGATAATACAATTGTTTCAAATATTTTTTCAATAATTGGATTATAAAAGTTGTGGGGTCTAGCCTGATTCGAACTGAGAATCTTAATTGTAGCGCTCCTTTTCACTGCACCAACTTTCCAATACCTAGAAATATAATTGGGTAGACGGTATCTGGATGGGGGCAAGGAAGGTTGTGAGTGGAACAATGGCCTTTTATGACACCAGTTGAGTTTACGACACCCCCCTGTCAACCCTTGTCATCAGTCAACAATAGCTAAGCGTTAGCCCCCAGTCAAATGGTTTTAGTCGCATATACAAAATTCCTAGTTAGACTACAGAAATTAAACATTAATAAATAGCTTACATTAAAAACTAACGTTTATATATCTACTAAACTTACTCAAATAATCAGTGTTGTTTCTGCTCAGGGCCGCAAAAAGAAAAATTAGTTGACATCTATAAAAAAACTACCCAATCAATTCATGAAGTTAGCGGCCCATATGGCCTTGTTCTCTTAAAGATTTTTTGTTGTTTTATACTTTTATAATTTTTTTTACATTTTTCTGTTAAAGAATGAATTTTTTGAGTTTATTTGTTTTTTTTCAAAATGTTTTTATTTACATATTAGGTCTAGACGTGATAAAAATTGTTGACTGCATTTATGAAATCGATAAATAACTCCTCAGTTGTTGGATGAAGACTTCTCCAAGTGTATTCTGTGAGGTATGTCTCTATATTAGGAGAAGATATTTTACCTTTCAAATTATCTTTATATAGTGCAAGTCTAGTATTTCGGACAACCAATAGACTTTATGAAATTTCTAAATGAAAGTACCTAGAAGCATCTCGATGGGGGCTAACGCTTCATTACACAAAGGTTGACAGTAGTGTTTTATTACCTGTGAAAGGGTCATACAGTTTTATTGTTTTCTGTAGAACCTTACTTGCCCCCATTACCGTCTACCCATATAATTTTCAAAGATGTATATGAATTTTTTCCCTCCATCTGGTTGTCGTCGAAACCTCCATTTACAACCGGAATTTGTAAACCAACCATAAACCGCAACCATTGTTAACTGTAGGAATTTACTTCAAACTTTTTTGTATATTACTTGTTATAAAATAACTTCCTTTGTTGCTTTATACAATAATCTAAATAATACTATGAATAAAAATATTCAAACCTACCTCATAAACAACTCAAATTGCATTTTCTAAGGTCGAAAGCTAAACATAAATTTTCATGCAAATAACCGTATGCCTGGGAAAGGCTGACTTGAGCAACAAACGGAAGCGACTCTGAGGGTTCTGTAGAGCAATGCTAATTCCTTCTGTCACATGCTAGTTGTTTGCTCATTACCCTTTGTTCTCATTCAAGTAAGTAGACAAGCTTAATGAGTTAATTAGAACAAGTGTTATAAATATTGCTACGATCTCATTTTTCGAAATCTCTTAATAAAAACATTTATACACTTTTTGCACTTTTGGTTCCATACTAAATGATAACTGTATTTTTTTAATATCTCATAACTGGTACTTTTTTTCAATTCCTTCTATTAGTTCTCTCACCTTGTGTATATATATATATATATATATATATATATATATATATATATATATATATATATATATATATATATATGATAAATAGTAATTATCTAGAGTACATCCGTTCATTCTGCTGTGCATAATATCGCAGTTCCGACGTTTCGCCAGAATCTCATATAGCATTGACGAGGTGAACCCAACAATAGTTGAAGAGCGATATTATATATATATATATATATATATATATATATATATATATATATATATATATATATATATTAAACTAACTTGTAGTGGATGACAATCGATGTTAATACAGTTCCTTAAAATTATTTCAATTATTAAATTTAGTTAATTTGAATTTTATATGGCAGAAAAACTACTCACAAAGGGAGCAAAGTATGCAATATAGCTATTTCGTCCCATTTAGCTTAAAATAAAAGATAACATATGAAACAACGTTAAAATAAAACCTGCACCAGTACACTAAACTATACATAGCCTAATGAATGTATAATGTTTCAATGATTTTAAAAATAATCACGAATGTCTGACTGTCTGATTGCCAATAAGCTATGAATGAATCGTATGGAGTTGTAAAACTTCCTGAGCCGAGCAGCATTTCTCCCCTCCAACAAATGCAACAGCGCTGTAAAAGCATCCTGGCTGCAGCGTTACTCCATGAAACGTTTACTATTTCTTGGTTAGGTTGGTACATTCACATCTGTTTTGTAATGTATTTCCGATGTGTGATATCTTGTAGTAACAAAAAAGAGTATACTGTACTGATTGGTTTTTGTTTTTAAAATGTGCCGAATGTTACGGATGGTACAAATTTTCGGATAATAAAACGTTCCGGATGGTAGAACGTTCCGGATGATAGAACGTTGCGGATGGTAAAACTGTCTGGATGACTGAACGTTGCGGATAGTAAAACGTTCTGGATGATAGGACTTTCCGGATCGTAGAACAATCCTCGTGAAAGAACGATCCGGATGGTAGAACGTTCAGGATGATACAATTTTGTGGATAATAGAACAATCCGCGAGAAAGAACATTCCAGATGGTAGAAACTTCAGGATGATAGAATGTTTCGGATGGTAGAACGTTGCGGAAGATAGAACGTTTTAGAGGGTAGGACGTTTCGGATGATAGAACGTTCCGGATGATAGAACGTTGCGGAAGATAGAATGTTTTGGAGGATAGGACGTTTCGGATGATAGAACGTTCCGGATGGTTGAACGTTGCGGAAGATAAAACGTTTTGGAGGATAGGACGTTTCGGATGATAGAACGTTTCGGATGATAGAACGTTCCGTATGATAGAACGTTGCGGACGATAGAACGTTTTGGAGGATAAGACATTTCGGATGATAGAACGTTCCGGATGATAGAACGTTGCGGAAGATAGGACGTTTCAGATGATAGACCGTTGCGGATGATAGAACGTTGCGAAAGATAGAACGTTTTGCAGGATAGGATGTTTCGGATGATAGAATGCCGTATAAAAGATCTATATACACTGTTTCGCAGAATTGGATCTCGCTATTTTTTCAGTAAAGCTTACTAACAAGACTAACTCCTGCAATTAGAAATTGTTCTCATTCGGACAAAGATTTAAACCAAATTACTGTTTATTAGTGAAACTTTCCTGCATTGTTATTTTTGTAGTATCACTTTCTGAGAATAAACTCCCAAAGGTTGTAGTTTTACAGTCCACATATCATTAACTATTTGACATTAGTTACAAGGATATTTCGATAACTGTACGGATCCGGAATTTTCTAGAAAATGTTCATAAGTGAACACGTTCTGCATAACTCGACACTTTATCTTTGAAATGGAGGCGCACTCTGAAACACATCAGCACTGCAACACGAAGAAAGCGTTGCCTCAACTTCAAAGCTGGATGTAATTTGCATGCATTATATTTTTTGAAATATATCCATGTTCTGTGTAGAATCCTTAGGCTGGCACGTAAACCAATATCAGAAACCCTTGGGTAAATATTACGTTTTCCCGCCGAATCGCGTTTCCTTATATAGAATAATAAATAATATGCAGTGAAGGAAAGGAATATTTCTCCAAATTTGCAAAATATATATTTTTTTTAATTTTCAAGAACAATATCTTAACAAAATCTGTCTGCTATTTTATTTGATATAAAATATCTACTTTTTATATTTATTTAATATGATTTAAATTGCAAAATATCTTTAAAATCGAGTGAACAACATATCTGCTAGCTAATATTTTATAGATAATTGATATTTAAACTAATAGTTCGAAATTTAAAAAAATATTTACAATTTTTAATTAATTAATAAAATTAATTTTAATAAGCTAATAGTTTTCTTTAAAAATTTTTGTTTTAGAGTTCGAAGATAAAAAAAGTTTTTGTAAATTTGGACGTCATTTGGATAATTTTAGGGGGATTTGTAAAAAACAGTATTCTTTATGGTATAATTACACTTCAGTGATTGGTGGACGTTATAAGACATGTAATAATGAGGAACTCTTGTGGACTAACGTAACTCGGGTTGCAGGCACAATTTATAAGGGTAAACAGTAGGTAAATGGGTTAACAAACAACTGAGTATGGTATTTCAGTGTCCTACAATTAATAACAATTAATCGCAACTAAGATATTTTTAATAATCTTCTACTTTTCCGATTTCTATAAGTATTTTGGTTGTCCTAATTATTTACCATTCCTAGCGTTGTCACATTATTCGTTGACGCGTTTCGGAGTACCTGCATCAGTCAGAAATTTGTAAGAGCTATTTTTATGAAGTTCATAAAAAGTTCTGACTCATTGAGATTTTCCGAAACGCGTCAACGAATAATGTGGCAACGCTATGAAAGGCAGGTAAGTATGACACACAAAATCACAACTAAGATGTTGACAACAATATACCAGATGTGATAGTTGAAGTGGTTAGACAATGAACAAACTCTAGATCCTGCTACGGAGGTACACCTTAGAGGACGACGATCGAATTAAAAAATATTAAGATAAGATTAAAGATCAAAAACCTTCTCGTTCACGCGGCAATAACAGTTGTTAACCATAAACCTTTTATCATTCCCCAAACTGAAATTAAAACAGTAACATAGAGTAATAAATAAACAAGTAATGCAAAAAACTTTTTTAATTATTTTTTACTTTTAATTATTTCTTACTTAAATCAACAAAAAATTGTTATCTTAGTTTTTTCATTTCATAATTACAATTACTATAAATATGTATATACATATGTCACAATCACAATATTAAGTGGAAAAATAGAAAGCGAATTTCCTTGAAATTTTCTATTTTCCTTTCTATATATGGTTGTGGACTATTATATTTATTTGTTAATATTTATACGCTTTCTTTTTTTCGTGGCTTCCATTGTGTTGTAGTTTCTTTTCGCTTTACTTTCTCATTGTCCGTTTGTGAAGCAAGGCTCGATACCGGTTATCCAGTTTATTTGCTTATTTTATTCCTTTTTACTCAATTTTAATCATAGATCATTATTTATATTATTGTGGCAACCATGGCAACAATTTAAGGTTATACAATGGAGATTTTTCATACAGATCTATGAAAAGTTCAATGGAACGCTAGCTCAGTGCTAAAAAGCGCCAGACTTCGAACATCAAGATATTCAGTTCGAATCCGATCTAGGCGCTCCAAATTTCCATAGTTTAATTATTGAATAAATATTTATGCAACCTATATTAACATCAATTGTCATTCACTATATGTTACGAAAAATGTATTTGAACGTATTTTAATAACTATTGAACATTAGTTCAAGATATATAAAAGGAGAGTGTAAGCTAAAAGAAGGAATTTAATAAGATAAAGATTGTTTTCTATTACCCGCTCAACTTATACGGAGCATTTGCCACTTCCTCGACATAAGTGTATTGCGTCCTACTTCCAAACAGATAGCTATTTTTATATCCCTAGAGTTTAATCTGTCGTGGTTTCCAACATTTCACGTTGCACTATTGGCAGAGAGAGCGTTGTTCCATAACGTGTCATATCCCACTAAACTATGACGCGTTTATATGTCTTCAAATGTGTGGACCTGTTATAAAGGTTCCAACGGATGTACGTCAAATGTAATGCACTGTAAATTAGATACCGCTACGTGTTTCCACTCTTAAAGTTCTAATACTGTATTTCACCGAAATTAGATAGGTAATAGATTGGTAATCTTGGATGCTACTTTAGGCTGTATGTGATCTTTCAAAATATACAGTTTAAAGGACTGATTTTTAAAATACATTTTATAGACTTACTCGTTGATTTTGAATCGGTTTTCAAAATAATTACTTCTGTTGAATGGTCGGATTTCTTGAGTAATATGGCTAGGTTGAAAATGTCTACTGCTGTTGAGATAATGGCGTAGGATGTTTTCATACGGAAAAATAAAATGCATAGTAAGGATCGACGCTTTTGGCGACATCTGGTGAACAATGTTCTAAACGTTTGTTATTACAGTTGATGTGTCACCGACGCAACTGTAGGAGGGTTAATTTCCGAAGCTGTCCCCTAAACAAGAATTTAGAGTTCTCCCTTTCAAAACGAATTTTCTCCCCGGGCCATGGACAGTGTATGATATATATGAGTAAACAAGGGCCTTAATTAATTTTAAAATAGTACGAAACAGTTCCCTGGAGTTGTCAGATTAGCTTCCTCTTTTGGATTTGTCATGACAAATACCAAGGCTCGAGTAAAACAATATTTACAAATTTTTCTGTTACTCGTGTATTTATTGACTATATATTTACAATACATTGTTTTCATTGTATTAATTTTATAACTAAATTTAAGAAAGTTGGTATCTTAGTCAGATTCGAACTGAATTACTACATATTTTAAAACCAACACTTTGGCACTGAGCCAACTTTCACACAGCTCAAATCTATTACTTAATGATATATATGAACTTATAATAGAATTGTTTCTTGCAATAATGAAACATTACAAGGAATGAATAGAATGAGAAATCATAACCACCATCAGCTCCATAAATTAAAAACGAAAAAAATAGAATAAATATTAACAAAAAATAATAGTTCTACACCACATAAGTTACTGTATAGAGAGAGAAATGGAAAATTGCAAGGTAATTTCCTTTCTATTTTGTCACTTAATATTATGATTCTGCCGTATGTAGGCCCATATACATATTTATAATAATTTTAATTGTAAAATAAGAAGTAAAAAATATATAATTCATCGCCTTTTTAATAATAAAATTCTTTCTTCATTTTGTTTTATATTACTTGTTTTTAATCAACACAGTGCAGTAAGCTTTACAAAAGTTTTAAATGAATAAAAATTACTTTTACACTAAAATGTAATTTTCTTACTCAAACGAGCACTCACTATGTAGCACACTAACTCCCCTTCGTAGCAGCTTAGGACTTTCCACACTGTCATGTACGAATGTTTATCTAAAACAAAGATGCAGGCTCTGAACTGCTCTGTTAATTGTGTTTGTTGATTTCGTCGCTAAAAGACAGAAACAAATTCAAAGGAACTTCAATTTTTGGGGGAAATGTTTTTATGCTCTTTGGAATATAATTTTAATAATTTCCTGTAATTTCACTGAAATCAATTAAAACCTTAACTACAGTTCAGGCAATACCCAGTAATTGCAATATGATATTTTGAAATATCATATTAACTAGATTCAGTTAATCATAAATTATACAAATCCATTTAAGCTAAATGAGTTTATTATGAAACTAGTGTTATGATATTTTTTTTAATTACTACTTTAATTTGTTTCGAAATAAAATTATCATTGTTTTAAACACTTGCTAATCATGTCGAGATTGTGTGTGTGTGTGTGTGTGTGTGTGTGTGCGTGCGCGCGCGCGCGTGTGTGTGTGCGTGTGTGCGTGCGTGCGTAAGTGCGTGCGTGCGTGAATGTGTGTGTGTGTGTGTGTGTGTGTGTGTGTGTGGGTGTGTAATTATGAAAGATTAAAATCTTTCTTAATTCTTTTGACGGATATCTTACAATGAACCAAAATTCAGATAAAGGACGGAGAGCCTCAAGAATCTTATCAACAACATCTGCTTTAATAATTACGAGCTCGTACATAGCTGAAAACGTTCTTAACAATAACTTAAAAATTAACCGTTATTCACTTACTCACGTTAACATTGAGAAACTTTGTAATATTTTTTAAAGAGCTCTGCCCAGTAGACATTTATCCCCCGTCTAACTTCACACTCTAGAACACAAAATTACTATTCACTGTAATATTCGAGAAAGGAACTTGATTTTCACGTAAGTTTAATGAATTTAATAAATTTAAGTTTCAAACTAGAACCATGAGATTCTTTGAAAGGTTTGAAAGAACCCAACAAAGAAAAAAGGTTCTTCCAGAATCAAAAAGTATAGTGCGGACCACGTAACCGTGCACTTGGCCTTGAAAGATCACAGTATAAATAGAGGGTCTTTATAAATACTTTCCTACTAACATGATAAGGTCTGTTATAACAAACATATACAATAATCCTGCAGTATTGGAGACAGTGAAACAATACTATATCTTGATATTGGTTTTATTGGGTGTATAAATAGGAGTATTAGAGTTTTATTACATAATGATAAACAATTGCTCTAATTTTTTTATTATTATTATGTTTTTTTATTCTTATTTCAAAAATCAATTCAGATTTAAAATTACTGACTTGTATAGCCTAGAAGAATAAGAGGCTAGATAACAAATCTTGTGTTTCTATATCGAATATATATAATTAAATATAGAAGGCACACCAAATTTTAAGTTTACTAGTATCGTTAGTAGGCCTATATACAAATTATATAAAATGAAAACATCTGGAAACCTATTTATCGATAATGTTTATGAATTTGTTTTTTTATTGTATTCAATGAACGAAGAGCGTCATTTGAGAGTCATAAAAGCTATAACTTAATTTTTATTTCTAAATGGATTATTTAAATTTTTTAATCGGATATTAAGTTTTTTTAGTTTTTACTTAAGGAAGTGAATAATTAATAAAATGTATTTTTAGACTCGTCGTTTCTTTCATAAATATTTATTTTTTTAATTTTATTTTTAATTTATTTTCTAATATAAACAAAACAGAATACACGTATATTCAAATGAAAAGAGCCTCAAAGTAAGACACTGTACAAACGAAGTTCCTGTAATGCAGTAATTAATAACTGTCATTGCTAAAGTCCACAGTTCTGTGCCCGCAAGTGTAATGTGTTAGTAAACACGCGGCGGCCGGCTTAGAGGTATTAAAAGATAATATATCACCTGACGCCAGCAATTACGCTGAGCCCACGATTAGTCAGAGATACTTATTCCGGTTGCTTTGTGTTTTGCTTACCCCAGGGAAATTTTCCGGAAATTGAAATGGTGAGACGAAGCTTTGCGTCTGGTGAAATACAATTAAAAACAAATTAAAATACCAGCTCCCGTGCTTGACACGAATAGTCATTGGAACGCTATTGAATATTCATCGCTTGGATCGTCATCATTTCATCATCAACACGAAACTGTAAACGTTTTGTTTCATTTTAGTTTAATTTTGTAGTTTTTCAAGTGCATAACGTAGATTAGGTGAGATTGTGAGGAAACTCCGACGTAAATGTCGTTCGTGATCCTGAATATTCATCAATATCCCTTGTATTGCGCCCGTCGCCTCCTGCACAGCAACACACCCTGGAACCTAATAAAATCAGAATACTATCTTGAGACCTGGATTTCTAGTGTCTGTTCACCTCCCCCTCTAGAACTCATGGCCTCCTTTTGTAAAGAATATAAATCAGACTTTTTATAATTAACGTAATAATCTTACTTACACAACCAGTTTATTAAAATAATGTTATAATGATTGAAACTTTGAACTGAATTTATAAAGACTTTCTCGTAGCTAGAATTGTCTATTATGCCATAGTAAAACGTATTTTGGGTTGGCTTTTTCTCAATGATTGTGTGAGCTAATGATGTCAATCTGTAGTGGCTGATTATCGATCTTAAAAAGGTCCTTACACGTCGAAGGTAGGGAAAGGACCTTTGTTCTGTGTAGTTTGTGGCAGGTACACTCAGAACCTTTTTTAAGACACTGTTAACGTTTGGTTGAATATTTACGTGACTCAAAACCTTACTATTTATGTTGTTTCTCTCTCAGTATTTTGCAAGAAAAAAGGGCTTCAAATTAAAACACCAAACAGCAACATCTTCGGAATACCGACTCAATAAATCGTTTGCATGTTTGGTAATTTCTGAGTCGCTAAATGTTTTAATAGCTTGATGCGTCCAGATCTGTTATTGAGCTGAACAGATATCTTATATCTTCAACAGAACTATTTAAGGAACTAAATGTGGACAACTACCAAACTACAATGAACAATAAGGGAATACCTAGTAAATTCTATACATTA
>JBAIZL010000005.1:275587457-275594957 GCA_036971475.1 Prosapia bicincta | reverse complement strand
ATGATTACAAATTCATGAAAAGAATAAAATAAACAAACGCGATTAATTAACGGTATAATACCTTGCTTCACAAATGGACAACGCGAAAGGAAAGAGGAAAGAAACTACAACACAATACTAGCAATGAAATAAATAAAGCGTATAAATAGTAACAAACATAAATAATATTCCAACACCATACATGGAAAGAAAAACGTAAAATTGCAAAGAAATTCGCTTTCTATTTTGCCACTTAATATTGTTATTCTGACATATCTATGTACATATTTATATTAATTGTAATTATATAGTAAAAAGAAACTGAAATAAACATTTTTTTGTTGGTTTAAGTAGGAATTGACTTATTATTTGGAAATTATTATAAGGGAAGTTTTATGTTTTTGTTTTAACTGCAGCTAGTCTGATATTTATGCAGACATGGCACTTTTGCATCGCCTTATTCAAATTAATAAAGTTCTCAACATATCGATTTTAATTTCTCGAGTTGAATTTATCTCCTTTTCCCATATAGATATTCCATCCTATTGCAACTAGAGTATGAAAGAAAGGAGAGATCCTGTGCGCGCATTAGCATTTTGACAGGAAGGAAACATTCGAAGCAGGCAAGTTCTGGTTTAGATGTGATTTGCATATATTATATTTATTTCGTGCTCAAGCCATTTTGCTGACGCAAGGCAATAGGAAAAGCTATCGCTTGTATTTATATTGTGTTCTTAGTTTTGTACGAAATCTATTCCATCGCCAAACCCTAAAAACCTCTGCATTCTTCAGCGCGCCACCAAGTGGATTATGAGTTACTGGAACTTTTTGTACCACTCTTCATTTGTTTGTCTGCAAAAGCTTCAGCAGTCATTTAGTTTGTTGATACGTGAGCAAAAACTCTTCTATAGTAGGTAATTCTCTACCTTGGTTCTATTAATACTTATTTAAGTCAAAAAGCATAAAAAACTCTATTTGATTTCTATGATTACATGATTAGATAATAATACGAATTAATTAGGTATTGTAATCAGATTCTCGTTTAGAATGATGACGATTTTCAAATATTTTGTAAAATTACAAATTATAAATTTTTATGTATAAAAGTATTGGACTACCATATAAATGAACAAAACTTGAATGTATAAATATATTTGCATTCACCAATTATTTGTTAACCTTTATTTCATATAATGTTAAGCTAATAGTGTATATTAAACACATTATAAAAACTGTACGTAATAGTTCTTATGCACCGGATCTACTCCGATTTTGCTTTCAGACTTATAGATATTATATATATATATATATATGTATATATATATATATATATATATATATATATATATATATATATTGATATTTTACGTTGTCCATTATTTTACCGTTGCACTGACTTTATGAACTTAATATAATACTATTGTAAGTAATTTTATCCACCATTAAGTGCAATGATTTTATCTTGAGTGATGAGGCGCCTTTCGGTCACTTGACCATTGTCGAATCACTGATTATTTTTCTTAATTTTTCTGGTGCGGATGTTCGGTCCGTCGTGTTGGTAATTGTTGACGTCATATACGTTTCCTCTTGATTCTTGTGTTATATATATATATATATATATATATATATATATGTGTGTGTGTGTGTGTGTGTGTGTGTGTGTGTGTGTGTGTGTGTGTCTGTTGTGTGTGTGTATGTGTGAGTGTTATAAATATAAATATATATATATATATATATATATATATATATACTTTCTGTTTTATATTCATATATAGCATATACAGTAAATTTTATTTATATAATTTCGTTCTCGCCTAATTTCAAACTTCTTCTGTCTTTTGTGAATGCATTTTCTAGGTCATCATGCCCACTACTTCGTGGCTGTCCTCTCTTTCTTTTCTTAGGAGGAATTTACTCTAGTACCATACCTGTCCACCTGTCTTCTGCCATTCTCTTTTACGTGTCCAAACCATACTAAATTGTTTCTTTTTATCTCCTCCTTTATATTTTCATTCAATTCCTTTTCGTTACATATTTATATTTATTCTTTTCTGACCCTTTCAAGTCTCTATTTACCGCAGCTTCGACACACATAGTCCATTTCCGCTCGTCATTAGTTTGTTATTATTAGCTTTAGTAACACCTCATACCTCTGGATCATAGATTGAAACACTCTGAACAATACTTTTATAATTGTGTTTTTTTAATTCTTTCATGACTGTGTCTTGGAAGAGAAAAGAGTTTTACACTGTGCCACTGCTCTGTCTTTGTTTATTCTTTCTCTGATTTCATTCTCACTATCGCTTTTCATTTTTAATAAGTACCCCCTTTAAATATGTACCCCCTTGATTTAGCTGTTTTCTTATTATAGTCGCAAATCTGGTCTTTGTCTAGATATTCACATTTTGGAATATTCAGTTATTAAGCCAGCTGCCTCATATTCCTCAGCAGTTTTCTCATAATATAACTAAGATCGTGTTCGTCTTCCGCTTTCACGATTTCATCATCCGCGCAGAACAGTACGAGGGTCACTATTTATATTTTGAGCTTTGGCAACTCTGATTGTTGTTTGTTTATCAGCTGATATTTTATTTGAAAGCTTTACATTTTGAACTATAACATACACTAGATATATTAACAAAGCATTTTTGTGTCGTTTATAGACATTTAAGAATTGTGTCAGTCAAAAATTGGAATTGAATCGTGAAAACTTTCGTGCAATGATTTATTACGATTTCCCACGTTAATTAACTAGACAACAGTGCACAGATCAACTTAAACCACTTTTACACTTGCCACTGTGAAACCCTGGTATAGCGAGTTCAATCGTGGGAGTCGTTTTCTCAACAGCTTATCTTCTCGTATCCTTATTTTCATATTTCTACGCAGCCTTGTCTTAGACCCTTTGTTGTATTGAATGATTTGGTCACTCCGTTAAGCATTTTGATTTTGGAATGTTTTCCTTGTAATATCTTTGGGTGGTTTTAATGAACATTTGGTTTATACTCAAGTTTCTCATTTCCTTCACATAGCTGCGAAATCGGTAACTTGTCATAAGATTTTCCAAATCTGGTAGATCTACATTTAGCCCTATTACCCACTACTACAGAGCTAATAAGAAATTCACGGCTTGCTGCGTGGGTGAGCCTTGTTGCCAATTCGACGTTAACCTTCCGTTCGTCGCTCAGTGGCATCGTAACTGTAGTGGAGTGATTTACTAGTGGTGTAGCTTGCTTCGTTCTGCAATTTCAGCCGCTGGCAGTGGCGGGATGGCTGTCAATGCGTTCGAACTGACAACATCGCATCCCTACCGCATGCCACAGACCCGTTTCTATTCTACTTTAAATCAAGTATAGTGACAGTTATATATTCAGAACACGTATATCTCACGCGATATAACTCACGAGATGCCGGCGAGAGGGGTTCGCCTACTAGTGGCGGGGGAAGTCCAAGCAGATGTATATCCCTCTCTCGCGTCTAGACAAAAGGGTTTGTAGGGAACCGATACGTATAGCAGCAAGCTTCGACCACCACAGAGTCAGCGACCCCCACTTTTAAAAGTCAAGTAGTCCCCTGAGCATAGGGTGGCCAAGTCCCTTTCTATATCTCGTTACTATATATTGTTGCAAGGCCGAGGGAAATGGTCATTGCTCCTTCACTTTAGCAATCAGTCAGTTTACTTAGGAAATATATTTTCCTTTGTTTTCACTCAAAGTTTTCCTATTCGGATACATTGTAGCTATTTATACCACCGTGGATCATTACTGTGTACTTTTACATGTAAAACTTTAATTTATTTTGCTTCGTGTGTGTTAAAAAGCGTAATAATATTTGAATGACAATTAATAATGTTTTTAGCCCTAAGAACTATTTTTGATTTGTAATGAGCGATATTTTCTAATTTAGAATGTATTGATTGTAACGTATGATAAAAATCAGTGTTGATCAAATCTTTGTCAACTATTACCCTATCATCCACCCTCTTATTTAATAGTATACCATATCACAGTTTACAACGTCTGTATTTAGGATTTCACTCTTATGTTTCAAGGAGATTGCGGGAAATTCTATCCGAATTAATAAAGTCGAACCATATAAGCATATCTTAGTAAGTAAACGGTGAATCTTTGCCGGAGATAAAGAGTTTCTTCAAGTTCTTAATGCATTAAAAACAAGGTAGACTAATTGTAAAACTGAAATACACAAACGACGCTGTAAATTAACAGCTATGAGAAGGCTTGTAGACTAATACGGGAAATAAGTTAGAAGTAGGAACATAATTTTTGACCGTCATAAAAAGGATGTAGGAACAACGATTTAAACGAGTTTATCAAAATTGTTTCGAAAGCTGGAGAAACACTGTTCTAGTATTTTAAGATATCCATGGCGCCCAGAAGTCTAATCCAAGCCATATCGCTTAGCGTGCTTGAAGCGGAAAACTCGTAAAAACTCCAGTAAAAGTACTGAAGTTATATATGAGTACTTACAAGAGATATTGAGTGTTTTTTCTCAAAAGTATTACAAACATCCCGCTAAGGTGGCTTACTCTACCATCTTTAAAAAAAACTCTACCATCTATAAAAATATCCGGGTTTGTGATGAAGAACTTTCGTTATTATAAATTAGTTTAGGAAATATTATGTACAAATCGTTTCTACTGTTTATGCATGAATTCCATCGATAACACTCGTTCGTCCTCTTTTGTCGATATCTAAAGTTTACTAATTGAAATTATTACAACAATAAAAGGTTTTTACGCAACAAATGTTCTAGTAATGTTTAATAGAATCTTGAAGTTATTATGTTTAAAGTTGTTTATTTATATTATTAAACTACTAACATAGGCTGACTATTTTTCTGAAACTAAATCTTACAAATACAAGAGAGTACTTGTATGAACGTGTATTTTATTAAATATAAGGTATTAAAAATCACATTAGGCTTAAAAGGTATCTCTGTTGCCAACTTTTGTCAATAACAATTTCGAAAAAATATTCAAGAGAATATGTTTTAACAAAAAGTTGCCATGATAGGACAAAATTATGTTACTAAAGATGGCATGATATAAAGGCAGATATTTATATACTATTCAGTGAGATAGACTAAAACTGTTTGTTATAACATGGCATTAGGCACTGTCTGTTAGAAACAAATTAGGTATTGTTATAGTGAACAATGTTTTGTTTAATGCATTTCATAGATAAACAGATTATGACTTGACAACTTTTCGTAACAGTAAAACATCTGGCTCCCCCTATGTTTTCAAAGTAGGCAATTAATCACGAGCCGAGGCAAATAGCTTACTTGAGTCGGATGATTCATTTATGAGTAGGTTTAGGCAGTAAAAAATTAACTAAGAAACCAAATTGATACAAATTAACAATAAAATGTAGATATATTTTCCCAATGATAATTATATGTATATAAAATTAAATTAAAATAAAACACTAGACAGTAATAGTGGCAAAGATATAAAATAGATATATTTGGTAATAATGCGTGTGCTGGGAGCGTGTTCTTAATCATGAGAGTAAGAGAGAGATGCTTGGTAGTATAAACATATATATATATATATATATATATATATATATATATATATATATATATATATATTAATATTCTCGAAATATATGTAATATACTTTTCTAATAGGTAGAAACAGATGGAATGCTACATACATTAATATCATCCAATCCAACAACTTCCGAAATCCTCGAAGGAGAGCACGTGTGACTTAGAAGAACCTTATGAATTTTATTAATCATCTACCGTGTATGACGTCTTTCATACGTTGATTTTAATAATTGATCATGTATGTGCGTGAGTTCACACACACACAAACACATAAATACTTACATCTGCACTAGCTACTTGACTTAACTAACTTAGTTCTTTTTTAAGGCCCGGAAAACTCAGCTTTGTGGGAAACGGCTTTTCATAAATATAGCACTGCGGAACGCAGCTCCTGTACGGCAAATACAGTAACTATTTCCTACTGCTTGATTGGCAGATTCGCGTGATCACAAAAAAACTGTATAGTATATATATATATATATATATATATATATATATATATATATATATATATATATATATAAAGAACAAAAGTCAAAATACAAATACAAGAATTATATTTGAATTTACAATTCAAATATAATTCTTGTATTTGTATTTTGACTTTTGTTCTTTATTAATACACAAGAAAACATATTGCGATATTTATATATATATATATATATATATATATATATATATATATATATATATATACAAATGTTTGTGTGTGTGGTGTTTGTTTGTCTGAGTGTGTGTGTGTGTGTGTGTGTGTGTGTGTATATGTGTGTGTGTGTGTGTGTGTGTGTGTGTGTGTGTGTGTGTGTGTGTGTGTGTGTGTGTGTGTGTAGGTGTGTGTAGGTGTGTGTGTGTGTGTGTGTGTGTGTGTGTGTGTGTGTGTGTGTGTGTGTGTGTGTGTATTTATCTGTATGTGTGTGTTGTATGTGTTTGGTTTGTGTGTGTGATGTTTGTTTGTCTGTGTGTGTGTGTGTGTGTGTGTGTGTGTATGTGTGTATGTGTGTGTGTGTATGTGTGTGTGTGTGTGTGTGTGTGTGTGTGTGTGTGTGGGAGAGGGCATTACTTTACCAATAACCTAAGCTTTTTATTACAAAGGAATGATTTCGAAGTTTTAAATTTAAACTTTTAAGTCAGGAATACTTCTTTTTCGGATTTAAATTATATTTTTATGATTCTATTTGTACGTATTTAAAAATATACTACTAAACTTGTAAATCTTTAACGTTATTATCATGCTGTAGTTACAAAATGTTTTCACTAACCTAAACGTAGGACATTTGTTTGCAATATTGTTTTAAAAATACTCCACCCGAGTGCCGTTCTTTAAACTAGTAGTGTTTTTTGTTTTGTTAATTTGCGTAGTATAATTTTATTTCCATAATATTCAGCAAAAGAAGTGGTGAAACTGCAACAAGAGTTATTCAAGGAGTCAATAGTTAGCTGTATTGGTGGAAGTTTATTTTTTTCTTTAAGTAACGGATACATTCAGTGAATCACATTTAGTTATTTATTTTATTACTGGATTTAAAGTTTCTAAAAATATGGTTGAATTATTCAAACAAATTCTATATCTAAGCTTTAAAAATAGTTAAAATATGCGTGAGTTTAAATTATAGGAAGAATGTTTAAGAAAAGAAAGAGTTATTTATTACTTTAACGAGATTTGTTGTTAAATGAATCACTAAAACACAAATGAGGAAGAAAATAATTGATTCAGTTCTATTTTCGGAGTTCTAATTTCAACTCTTCATGTATTTTCTAAACATATAAATAAACATCAAATATCTTTTACTAAAAATAGAAAGTCTTAAAACAAGTATCAGTATTGTTTAGATTTGTGTTCAAACATCAAACATTAATTGTTTATTCACCGCCACTCTTTTCTTTGAAAGTATCGCACCATTTACTTCATATCAAATGCATTGAAACGCATTCATTAGAGTCGTCATA
>JBAIZL010000005.1:275539957-275582457 GCA_036971475.1 Prosapia bicincta | reverse complement strand
TATATATCAGGAGGGTGTAACCTAATAGAAGGAATTTTAAATTATCTTCTAACCCTAAAACGTATCACCGTCATGTTTATAGTGATGTCGCAGGGAACCACCTTGTTTATAAAGTATTTAGTTAGTAAACCGATTAGAACTTTGAGGTACAAATTAAAATTATATAACATATATTTATAGTTTTAAGAAAATAGTAGATTCTGTAAAACCAAAGGGGATTATATTGAAAGAATAAAGCAGGCGTTGCTTACATATTTAATAAAATATTTTAATTATATGTTTTAAATTGTTTAACAATCTAATTGTATTCATTGTTATTTATTTAGTATTATATAAATACAACTAGTGATCTGTAGCATTTAATAATTTATATAAATCATAGAAAATAAAAAGAATGATAAGCACAGATAGAACATAAGCATGCTACGTATAAAGAATAAAATCATTTTACAAGTTTAATAATCCATACGTGCATAAACCAATTTTTCGTGTATAGTACAGATAGACTTTCTATAAACCTTTCATGGAAGTTTAAGTTGTGGCAAGTTTAGAACAACTTTACTTGCTTTAATTATAAAACTTAAATATACATTTATCTGAAGTATGTTTAATGTCTACGAAGTTATAATTACAGGGAATAAGGGCTAAATACATATTCTTAAAATCTTCAAGCATTTGCAGAGTTTCAGTTTGTCGTTTAAATATAAACAATGTGACAAAAATAGGCAACTAACTTTAGACGTAAATTCACGAATAAATGTCTTCCACGTATGAGTAGTGCTGGGAAAATGAAATACTGGGACAAGCCACAGTAGGGACTAAAGACAATCCATTTAGAAGAGGACTGTTCTGGCTGATCAACAGCTTTGGCTTTAGGATTTGAAAAGTGAAAGTTCCTTTTGCCTAAAGTTGTGAAATCAGTTTCAAAGGTGGACGAAAAAGAAAGTGGTTTATAACATGCTGTTTCAGAAAACGAGGGGACACTACATCATCAAAATACCTACTGTGAATCTATGACTGACCAACAGCTTTGACTTAATGATTCGAAACGTTAAAGGACCTTTTCCTAAACTTGTAGTATTATCAAATTCAAAGGTGGACGAAAAGTAAAAAAATAACAGCATAACGATTCAGAAAGCAAAGGGACATAACTTCATTTAAAGACCTACTGTAAATCTTTAGTAGAACCATAATAGATACGAAATCACTATATGAAAGGACCCTCCGGTCGTCAACTTCCGAATTCCTATAGACAACCAACGGAAAAACATTAAACAAGTGTTAAATATGGAGGTGTTTTTTATATGGTCTTATTTTTTCGATAGGTTCGCTGTATTCAAATGAAATACAAAGATGGTTTGGTTAAACATATCAAAATTAGCAACCAATGGCAGGTGGTGCCTAAAGTCAAGACTAGGTTCATCAAGGCTATATAATTTACTGTATTCTGGAAGACGATTCCTAGGCCAGAGTTCAATACGTTTTATAATAAACACACAATAATACAGACAAAGCTAACAAAATTATGAAACGTAGAAAAGACTAAGTTCAAATTTTGTAAAGGTCTTGGAACAAGTGAAACAAACTTTAATAAACAGCCATTATAACTGTATAAATCAACTATAGCGTATTACTTGATTGAAATATATAAAACCTCTATAATACAAATAACTCTTTCCTTTAATACTGTATGTACATTTATATTGCCTAGCAGTTATCCTCAGAGGTAATTTACAAAACAAACTCTCACATTCTAGCTGAGTATGTTTTGTAAATTACCCCTGAGAATTATTGCTATGCAATTGAAATGTACATAAGGTATTAAAGGTATTAAAGGTAAAAGGTATTTGGGGTATAGAGGTCTTATTTATTTAAATATAGCCATTAGTTCGACCGGGTTTGGAAGTAGATAATGCGTGAATAATTCTTCACAATTAAAACAATGCTCTTTTAGCTAAACTCTTTCAGATTTTGTTGACACATATAAATTTACATACTGTAACTGGGAAAACCTTTATGGCAGAGCTATCATGGAATTCTCATTGTATTTCTGCTACTAGCAATCAGGATGCTATATCCCGACAAAAAATTAAGTCTTGTTCCATTTTGAAATCCTTTTCAGTAAATTTTACGTATCACACCTTTTGTAACTTATGCTTTGCTAATATAGCATTGTATACAAACATCTTACTAGTCAATTTTGTATTTCGTTAATAAGCATTGTAAAAATGAGAATCAATATTCTAAAACGTTTTGGAAGAAAATCCAGAGTGGACTTCAAAGTGTGTACGTCCCATAAAATCTGTCTTTCAAATTTCATTAAATCCTATATACGTGGATTAAAGTCGGGGAATATTAGCTATAAGCTTGGTAAGGCGGCTGGTTCGTCTAGTCGTAAAACAAAATGAATTCAGAAGCGAATACGTAATAAAATTGGACGCAGGAAAGTAGTATTAGAGGATTATTGGGGTTTCTTTTTCGTACTTATTTTCTTTTTAAATGCTCCATTTTTTCACCTTTTCTCACAGTATTTATGTACAAAAAACACACACACACACGTGTTTGTGAGTGTGTTTGTGTGTGTGTGTGTGTGTGTGTGTGTGTGTGTGTGTGTGTGTGTTTGTGTGTGTGTGTGTGTGTGTGTGTGTTTGAGTGTGTGTGTGTGTGTGTATGTGTGTGTGTGTGTGTGTGTGTGTGTGTGTGTGGGTGTGTGTGTGACTATGTGTGTGAGTGAGCGTGTGTGTGTGTGTGTGTGTGTGTGTGTGTGTGTGTGTGTGTGTGTGTGTGTGTGTGTGTGTGTGTGTGTGTGTGTGTGTGTGTATGTGTGTGTGTGTGTGTGTGTGTGTGTGTGTGTGTGTGTGTGTGTGTGTGTGTGTGTGTGTGTGTGTGTGTGTGTGTGTGTGTGTGTGTGTGTGTGTGTGTGTGTGTGTGTGTGTGTGTGTGTGACTATGTGTGTGTGTGTGTGTGTGTGTGTGTGTGTGTGTGTGTGTGTGTGTGTGTGTGTGTGTGTGTGTGTGTGTGTGTGTGTGTGTGTGTGTGTGTGTGACTATGTGTGTGTGTGTGTGTGTGTGTGTGTGTGTGTGTGTGTGTGTGTGTGTGTGTGTGTGTGTGTGTATGTGTGTGAGTATGTATGTAGATGTGGGTTATGTATATCAATAAGTTTAAATACAACTATTTCATAAAGACGAATATTTTATTTTAGTTATTAAGTACTTTGAAGCTAGGTTAGTAAGCTTTTAGGTTAGTATAGCTACAATATTAATATTCCAAACCTACCCAGCCTCTTTCAGATTCTCACCCAACCTGAAAGAACCAACAAATAGGCTACGGTCTGAGTTAACAATGGGGTACAATCCTAAAACGTCCGTTCTCAAATAATCAAAAAGGTAATGTTACTAAAGGCAAATGTCCACATACTAATGTACTTTAAGGTGTATAACTAACAGTTAGTATTTGAAATGAAAACGTTTTTAAAAGTCTGAAAATTCAAAAATTAAAATTAAAAGAAGATGATATGGTAGCAAAATGAAAAGTAAACAGAAGAAAGGAGATGAGATAAATTCACCTCAACTGACGTCTTACACTAGTTGGGAGTTTGCAAAAATAAGTGTGTCTTACATCCATAAACTGCTAGTTTCTAAGAACAGTTCTATGTTTGGAACATAATCTGTCGAACGAATAAAGGTATCAGGAAATATTATTCTTGACAAGGAAATTCGAATAATGGTGGTTAAAAAATCCTCCTCGTCCATGCAAAAGAATTGATTATTCAAATAAATAGTTCTTCTGTTATTCTATTTGTTAAGTTCTGTGACTGTTAAGCATAGTGCAAAAGCGATACAAACAACGAGTGTTTGAAAGAAAACGTCTGAGGAAGACTAGAATATGTAATGAAAGAACTTCACAACGAGATCTTATTTACGTCACAGCGTTCCCCAAACACTGCGTTGTAATTCTGTAAACTGCTGTAGTTCAGAGCGGAAGACAGTTGGAAACCTTTCAAAAGTGTTTATTGTGAAACGTTCACTTATAGTTGGATAATGTATAACCCTCAGGATAAACAGTGCTGAAATGAGATTCAAATTAGATTTAACTGGCATTGGATATGCATTAATGGAGATGTATATATATAGTGTGTAACCAAAATGTGAGGCCAACGTTCTGCGTGTAGTTGAAGATGCTTCTAACGAAAAACAAGACAAATACAATTTATATTCTCATTTAACTCTCCAACAATAAGTGAAACTAGGCCTACTACAAATAAAACAGTTAGCTGTAAGGACATTTTTGGTAAAGTTAAAGGTTTTGATGTTTTTCAGGGTAATCACCTTATTTATTTATACTCTAAATGCAAGGACTTTGTTTTTTATAGCACTACAGGTTTGTTAAGGGCAAACAATTAGTTGTCAAAACGTTACACTAAATAAATAAAACAATTTTGACTCGATACTCAACCTCTTTTATTTTATAAATAACATTGTTTTTCCATAAAAATAACTTAAAACTACCTAGCATAACCTCAAAAGATATGTGACTTACATATCACTATTCTTATCCAAAGAAATTCATTTTAAAAGGATTAGGAATGTATAAGCAAATGTATTTGTTATCACAAAGCTTTATAAACAACCAGTACCCCATGACGGCTTCGCCCCCACCCACTCGTTTAAATTGTTAATTTAATAAATTTAAAAACAACTAATAATTGATAATTATTACGGAATGGTCATACATAGTTATAATATCATATTATTTAATAAATTAATGTTTAATTGCTGTTTTTATTTTCATTATACAGTAGTGTCAGATACTTGTACAGATGTACACATCTAATATTACAATATTACATTCTGTTGTATTCATCATTCACACGTATCGTGATTTTCTTAAGAACTATAAAAAAATTGAAAACTATTATATGAATGGTATAGTTTTGATTAATAACTAACTATTTGAGAATGCAAATTTTTTTAAAAGTTTCAAAGATATTTTATTATTTTGATATTATTTATTTAAATATTCTATTTAAAACTATATAGTGCATTATTTATATATATTTTATTCGGTAATGATTAAAAATGTAAAATATTACGTAGTTAATATAAAGGTAATTGTTTTTAATAATACACTTTATTTTTATTTAAAACTTTACTGTAAACAGTTGTTTCCCCAGACTGAGATATTTTTACTAATTTTCTTAAAGAACTGACCCTAGAAAAATTTACATATCAAAAATTAAATAAATAATATCAGATTTTTTACAATTCAAAGTTTTTTAAATTCAATGTTTAATACAGATTTAAAATATACATATATATTACATGAAATTATTTGTATTTGGTTTTTTAAAAGAACTGAAAATTTGTACTTGAGCAGAATAACTGGTGCTGACCTATTTTCTCGTCAGAAGTAATACTAATTTCAGAACAGGCATACTTGCCGAAATTATGCTTTCTCTGTACATTTCATATGAGACTTTCACACTTTTTTATCCTTTAAAATCAACATTTTACAAAATTCTTTCATAGTGTGCATCTGTTTTATGAACAAAGTATAGCCGGAAATTTTTAAGTCTCTACCTTTTATAGTTTCTACTCTACGTTGATTCTCAGTCAGTCACTCAGGACAACGATTCTTATGTATAGAGATTTAACACAAATAAATAAACTTCCATTAAAGGTATACCACTACTTACATTTTTTACTATACCAACAACAAACAAATATATACCAAATTGCAGATTATAACTAAACACAGATTCGCATAATCAGCTTACTTATAATACAAGCCATCTGTATGAGTAACAAAATTTAAAATGTCTCCGACTAAATGAATTTGTAATGCTCTTATTTCGTCCATATTATTTACTCTGGATCTAATTTTTATTGAGTTTTTATAAAATATTTAGACTATAGTTTAAAGTATACATTTATTTCATAAACAATATCTTGAACGCCATTTATCTTTAGCGGATACTTATCTAATTTACCGGAATTTTTAAATTCCTTCTATTACCTCTCACTCTCCTGATATATATCTTGTACAAATTTTCAGTCGTTAATAAAATACGTTTTTATTCATCTAATCAAGTTCAAATCCATTTCTTTTAGCCTATAGTGGATAACAATATTTACAGTTTTTTCAAACATTTATTCATTAAATTAATTTATAAGAATTTGGAAGTTATAGGTCGGATTCGAACTATGTATCTTCATGTTCGAAGTTCAGTGCTTTGTCACTGGAACAACTTTCCTATAGCTAAAAATGTATTTATCAAATATGTACATGAATGTTTCTTCTGTCACCATCTGGTAGTAGTCGAAACCTTAAATTGTTGCCATGGTTACCACACAACATCATAAATAATGATCAAGGACTAAAAATGAATGAAAAGAAAAAATAAACAAACAAACTGGATTAAAGGTATCGCGCCTAGCTTCACAAACGGACAATGCGAAAGGAAAGGGGGGGAAACTACAACACAATGCAAGCGACGATAAAAGAAAGCATATAATTAGTAACAAACAAACATTTTATAAAATATTATATTAGGGAGTTGTTTAATATTATACTTTTATGAGTATGCAATATACATAAATATAAATTCGTTTAATAAAACTGTGACTTAATCTCGTTAATACATTTCTAATATTATTATTACATTTTCTATTATTATTTCTAATGTTAGTAATACCAATTCTTCTAATAATATATTTTTTCTAACATTCATACGTTATTTATTATTGTTCTTATTTTTGTGGTCATTATTTAATTTACATAAGTGTATTTAGTTGCTTATATAATATTTATGTATTTAAAAGGTTTGTTTAGAAATGTGTAACTCTTGTGTCTTAAATCGTTCTTACATAGACAATAAAGTTATGTTGTAATATGTTGGCTATGTATTTATTTGGAGTAGTGTAGTTCAGTTACAATTTATTTGTAATTAAAAATGTCTGCAGTTCATTATTGTAGTTTTATATGACTTATTGATAGAAATTATTTACCTTTTCAGATCATGAAGGAAACGTTGGCGAAAGAAAAAAATAATTCATTTACCTTATTTTCCGATAAAATCTTTTTCAACTATTAACAAAATCATTTTTATTCAAAATGCGTTTCAGATTCTTAGGACAACATTAATAGGCTTTCCCTTGAGTATGATTCAGAAACAACGGCTGACACAACATTAACATAAGTGGAGCATGAGTCTGCATGAGTCAGACATTGTTGCCTTGGCTGCAGCAAGGCGATTACATTAATATTCCTGTAGACGGAGTGGCCATAGATGAAATCATTCATGCCTTCACGGCTCGCTCACAGATTCCCAACACAGAAACAGCTGGCAGATTATATCACCAAGGTAGACCTGTGTCTTGGACAATAAACGTGCCACCACATTGTCTATGAGAATGTCTTTCTAAGATAGAGATTAAATAAGAGTGTTGTATGTTGAAATTATATAAACTCTGAGATTTATTCAACTCCATGTATTCATTAATATCCATCGTTAATAAAATACTTTTTATCTATCCACTCAAGTTCATATACATTTGTTTAAGCTTGTAGTGTATAACACTGGATGTTAATACAGTTTTTTTTAATAATGATTCATTGATTAAATTTAATGAATTAATTGTTTTACATGGGGGGGAAATTTTTCACAAAAGGGGAAAGGTGTGCACTATAGTTATTTCGTTCTATTCGGCTTAATATAAGTGAAAACATATGATTTCATTAAACAGCTGATTTTATGTTTTACGTTATGTGGTAGAACAGCTGTTTTATCGCCTACAAGTCAATGAATAGCATGTTAACATTAGCTAAGCTTAATTTAGTATTTTGTTAACATTATAATATCTGAACTTATAGTAGTCGATCGAGAAAAGTGTGACAATAATAGTTCGTGATTAAATATCATTTATTGAAGTGCATTCGGATATACAATATTTCTTGTTATTGTTTAAAATGTGTTGGAAAATAATTTTAGGTTGTTGAGTGTTGCCTAGCAACCAAACTTTGGAATGAATTCAATGAAATGTCTTAAGATAAGATAGAAAGTCATATTTTATGCTATTTTAGCAAACATTAAGTCAGAAACCTTCCGTACTCAACAATTTCCCAAAGTTTCATTGCGATATATATATATATATATATATATATATATATATATATATATATATATATAAATGTATGTATATGTGTGTGTGTGTGTATATATATATATATATATATATATAATAAATTTAAAACATTTCAAAAACAAGAATACTTTTAATGAATATATTTATTCAAAGCTTTTCGCCGATAAAATAGTACCAGCATCTTCAGGAAAATAATTATCTAATAAAATATTTTTACAAAATTGTAAAAATTTTTTAATTTTGTAAAAATATTTTATTAGATAATTATTTTTCTGAAGATGCTGGTACTATTTTATCGGCGAAAAGCTTTGAATAAATATATTCATTAAAAGTATTCTTGTTTTTGAAATATTTTTAATTTATTAACTATATTACAAGAAAACATATCACCATATTTAATATATATATATATATATATATATATATATATATATATATAGAGAGAGAGAGAGAGAGAGAGAGAGAGAGAGAGAGAGAGAGGATAATTGCAATTCTTTAGTAAAAGGTAAATAAAATAATTTTTTACTTAAGTACTAATTTACTTTAAATAATTTCTGCTTAGATTACTTGATTTTAATGTAAGTCTAAAACGAACCAATATATTCGTACCACAACGCCTTCTATCCAACACATTTTTATACAATGTGCTTCTTTTATTTTCCTCTTTTAATCTAACGCTCAATGTAAGTTTTCAAAATGGGTGATAAGTTCCAAGTGTGACTCCGCTAGTAAGGTAATGTTCCCTTGGGAAGAAAGACAAACTTACATGGTCTTCCTGTAAAGCATTCATTTGCTCTCTGAAATTCATTGTTTATTTAATTACTTCTAATTTAGTTTATCACTAATCGAACTTTAAACTTTGTAAATTTGTAAAAACGTACTGAGACAGAACGTTTTCGGTCGCTCCGTGGCGGTCTTCGTCAGTTTCGCTGATGAGACACTGAAGAAAAAAGCCACGGAGCGATTGAAAACGTTCTGTCTCAGTAAGGTTTTACAAATTTACAAAATTTAAAGTTCGATTAGTGATAAACTAATGTAAAAGTGATTAATTAAGTTTCACTGAACGATTTGGACTAAATAATTTAAGAGTCATTATTTATATGAGCATATAACCAGTTTGGCTTAGATTTTGTTTCTTTTTGTTTGTAAACAATTTGAATAGCTACCAGTTTGAATAAGTCCCCCCCGCCCAAGTAAATCATCTTCTTGATGTAATCGTAATTGATCTAAAAGGAGTTTTTCCTAGAAGTTGTCTGGGACGTATTTCACTAAAACTCCCAATTATTGCCCAAGGGGGGGGGGGTACTTGTATATTCTCTATATGTTGTGAAGCAAATTATACGTGAAACCATTAAGAAAGAAATTTGAGATAGACATGTACGTATGAGTGTAACTGTGTGTGTTTAGGAGAGAGAAATAGAGTCTATGTATGTGTTTGTGAGTGTGCGTGCGCTCGTGTATGGTGTTTCTGCGTGCGGGAGTAAGTTTGGTGTATATGTAAGAGGGAGCGCTTGTCGGTAACTGTGCGTGCCACTTCAAAAAACCTTTTGTAAAATCTGTCTAAGCTCTTTCATTACACATCACTTTTAAATTATTCCTAATTTTATTTACTTCTTCAATTCTGCCTACAACTTTACTAATAACAGCTATAGAAGTATAAATCATTCAACTCTTAGTTCTATATAATGTTTATATTACGATGGCTGAAGTCCGTAGCAGAAGTTCAAACCACTTAGACAATAAAGCAATCCTAATTCCAACATCAATGAAATAAACAAGTTTAAAATAGTATTGCTTACAGATTACTATTTAATCAGACGATGCACTCGGCTGCTGCTTCTTATTAACGAGAACAAGACGCTCTTTGTTTATCCACTTCCGCCTTCATGAGTCGACACGTCTATTTTTACTTTCTCTTCCTCACTAAAGAAGCCACTACTGACCTACTAACGACTTGATGTATTTAAATTAGCACTATTTTTACATTCCCTAGACAAAGTGAAGCAATTATTTTGCAAAGTGTCTATTTAGTAAATTTATTGCGCTACTATTTAAGGACCAAAGTAAACGACCGTGCTTTATAGCACTGTTTGGTTGCCTGCCGTTCAGGAAAAAAACTTCAAAGCATTTTTAAGGTATTATCGTATATTATGTCAAATTTAATTCAATTTTAAACTTTGGAAAAGCATCAATTACAACTACATTCAGTTTCTATTTTATAATAGCTAATGTGGAATTATACATAATACATTTTTGTTTTTTGTATTTTATTCGTCGACTGTTCAATATTCGATATTTAAATTAACCACAAAATTATTTATGTAAAGAAATATAAATTTATTGAATAAATTATAAGCCGGTTCCCCTTATTAAACCTGAAAACAATTTTACATTAGATTATAAATAAGTACAAAAACACAATTACACTCACAACAAAAATTTAAAACTTAAAAAAATTCAACGAAATTTTAGTTAAAACATAATAAAATAAACCCTCCTAAATGGTAGTTTATTAGTTTCGAAAAGTTGCACTAAATAAATAAACTTCTGACTCGATTTTCAACCGTTTTGTCATTTATTCAATAATTATCTCGAGTGTTTAATTAAACATAAAATTAATGTTTATAATTCTTTTGTTTCTTAAAATAACTGAAATTTTTAAGATTACTTCTATTTAAAAAAATCTATTTTATAAATAAAATACTAGCGAAACGCAGAAGTAATCTTTACCAAAGGAAATATATTTTACTTTTGGGTAAGTGTATACACATAAAATTCGAAACAACATTTTATTCTTATAAATATGATGTTCAAGCTGTCTTGTGAATTAGGGTTGTAAACACAAAAAATATACACAACTCATAATTACAAAACTTGAATTTCATACGCGTTTTAATGACTTATGTCATCATCATTAGTGATGTTACCACAAACATCAACTAAAGAAAAGGTATATGTCAACTATATTCCTTTAGTAAAAGGTACATGTTTGTGGTAGATTCACTGATAATGATGACATAAGTCATTAAAACGCGTATAAAATTCAGGTTTTATAATTGTGAGTTGTCCATATAAATTATGTTTATACCCTTTTATACGTTTTAAAACTTGGTTTTACATTTAAATTTCTTTTCATTATCTAAAAATGTATTTATGATATTATTTTTCAAACACAACGCATACGTGCACCTTCACATATTTACAACGCTGATAATTTTGACAAAAATAAAAACCAAAATAACACAATACCAATGTAAAATACTTCAAACATTGGTTTTGAAGCATTTGAAAGCATATTATATTGGGTTGCCTGTAATAGTACATACACTGTCTACAGTTAATATTTGGATGTAGTTCTAAATACTTCCATTTATGTGTTTATATATATATATATATATACATATATATATATATATATATATTATATATATATATATATATATATATATATATATATATATATATATATATATATATATATATATATAGGTAAATATATTTATTACCTATTAGTGATTCTAACTCAAAATCTAAAAGAAATTTTTATACTAATTACAGGTAAAATTCATAATATACTTCGTATGTGTGTGTGTGTGTTTGTATGTGTCTGTACGTGTATGTGTGTGTGTGTGTTTGCGTGTGTTTGTATGTGTCTCTACATGTGTGTGTGTGTGTTTGTGTGTGTCTGAACGTGTATGTGTGTGTGTGTCTGTGTGTGTGGTGTGTGTGTGTGTGTTTGTGTGTGTGTGCATGCGTATGTGTATGTGTGTGTGTGTGTGTGTGTGTGTGTGTGTGTGTGTGTTTGTTTGTGTGTGTGTGTGTTTGTGTGTATGTGTCTGTGTGTGTGTGTGTGTGTGTGTGTGTGTAGGCGTGTGTGTGTGTGTATGTGTGTGTGTTTGTTTGTGTGTGTGTGTTTGTGTGTATGTGTCTGTGTGTGTGTGTGTGTGTAGGCGTGTGTTTGTATTAGTCTCTACGTGTGTGTGTGTGTGTGTGTGTGTGTGTGTGTGTGTGTGTGTGTGTGTGTGTGTGTGTGTGTGTGTGTGTGTGTATGTGTGTGTGTGTGTGTGTGTGTGTGTGTGTGTGTGTGTGTGTGTGTGTGTGTGTGTGTGTGTGTGTGTGTGTGTGTGTGTGTGTGTGTGTGTGTGTGTGTGTGTGTGTGTGTGTGTGTGTGTGTGTGTGTGTGTGTGTGTGTGTGTGTGTGTGTGTCTGTGTGTGTGTGTGTGTGTGTTTATTCACCTATATTTCTTCTGGTACTTTTGTAATAATTTTCTCTCTGCTTTCCGAATTTTTCTATCATATCTTATTTTAGAACATTTTTATTTTTTCTTTCTTTTTCAAAATATGTAATCATGTATAAAAATAGATCTTTTACCCATTTTTTAAAATTTAAATTCTTATTCAAAGTTACGAAGGTAAGCTAAATTGTTATTCAAGTGTTTAGTCTGTCTTTTGAGGCAACTAATATTAACCCGTAATATGCACAGCGCAATGAGTCTTTCACGCATTTCACCTAGAATGACCTAGTTGCGAAGTTTTGGTTGTAATGCAATTCTATTTATAGTTTTGTCTACATTTACCTTCAAACCAATTCCTTGCATGTTCTTATTAACGCTGTTAGATTTCTGTAAATATATTTCTTTAAATGGATCATCCGCAAAGTTAAAATTTGGTTTATGTTGTAATTTTTCAGACTTGAAGCATTATTGGCATTTGTGCATGGGAAACCCTAAATAATCACCGTATTCAATCAAGAGTTCCATTAAATTATCGTCCTCATATTCTGTGGTACGATTATGTGAAACTTGCATTATATGTTATATTATTTATTTACATTCACTTTTTAAATATGTTTAAGGTTTTAAATCGACTTTGTGAAATTATCACAAATATAAATAAACTACTCCTGGCGTTACGTTTTATTATGAAAATTTAAGTTAAAATAACAGTTAGATGAAACTCGAAACAAAGTTAACATCTATGAACGATTAAAAATAGATGTGCGATATAAATAGCTTTGCATTCTAATATTAATAGCTTTAGACTTCTATTTCGTTTATATTAAAGCTATTTATAATGTAGGCTGCTAATATCAATATATCGAAATAGTTCCCTCGAATAAATACAACAAAGAAACTTATTAACAGTTACAAACTTTACTTATGTAACGGAAAGAAGGCCCTACAGTATTTCTTGCAGCCATGACGTCACCAAACTTAGTGTAGATCAGCTGAGTTCAACTTGATTTCATTGGCACTTTAATTCTCAGTGGTTTTGCTTTGGTTAACTAATTAATGGTTATTATTTTTGACAGTCTTCAGAACGAGTGTGGTTCGTCGAACCCATCAAGTTTTACAAGCACACATTGTGTTCCTTTATGCTCTCAAATTACTTCAGATATTTTAGACACATAGTTTGATTCACACTGTAAGCAGCTTAATACGTCACCCATCTCTGATAGTTACCACGTCTTTCTCTGCGTTACCAGTACCATTCTAGTAATTATAAAACAGAACGTTAAATAAGGATTAAAATGCCTTAATATCTATAAAATAATACTGGTATATATTTCAAAATATATAATTTTAAAATATCACTTACTTTCATTAAATATGAGGGTGGCTGTTTCGGGAGATGTGGCCCTTTTTAACCTTGATCTCCAACCGGAAAATGAAAGACCCAGGGGTCCGATCCGGGCAAGGTCACTCCACCCTTAGAGCTCGTAGGCAGATACGTACAAGATTATAAATATTTATTGATATGTGAAGGGCTGATACAATTAGCTTCATTTACAATTAGGAGAATTTTCATTTTGGAAATTTTCTCTCTTTCTCTCATTCTCTCTTTCTCCCTTTCTTTTTCTCTCTCTCAATTACTCTCTCTCTCATTCTCTCTTTCTCCCTTTCTTTCTCTCTCTCATCCTTCCTCCCTCTGTCACTCTTCTTCTACTCTCCCTTCCCCTTTCTTTCTCTTATATTCTCTCTCCCTCTCTCACTCTCATTCTCTCTTTCTCTCTTTCTTTCTCTCTCTCTCATCCTTCCTCCCTCTGTCACTCTTCTTCTACTCTCCCTCCCCCTTTCTTTCTCTCATATTCTCTCTCCCTCCCTCACTCTGTCATTCACTCTAATATTCTTTTTCCTCTTCTTTCGATCTCTCTCTCTTTCTTCTCTCTCTCTCTCTCTCTCTCTCTCTCTCTCTCTCTTTCTCTCTCTCTGGAATCAGACTTATGTTCTGAAATTGCACAGCTATCACGAATATAGCACATCCAGCCTGGATAGATCTCTCTTCACTCACACACACTTAAAATGGATATGTTTTCCTTTTGTTTATCCCATTTAGTCTATATGTGTATTTTTTATATTTAGATTTTATTCGGAACCTTCAGGAGGAACGGGTTTCTCTTATGAACTTGATTTCACTTTCTCATTCATATAATGATAGCTTAAATGAGATTTTTGTACTTTGATACCTAACAATTGCAATAAAGACAAAATTAACGAAAACTTCTTTTCATATAATAAACACTTTCACACAATGTCACACTTTTAAGAATATACATCAGTTTCTACTTTCAACAACATATTGCTATATTATAATAATAAAGTTAACCTAACGCCGAGTACGTATTAAAAACAAAACTCTGATAAATAGCACATTAATATTATTGAAAAGATAGTAAATTTAATATTTCAGATGATGTGTGTACTCTTATGGCATTATCAAATCTAAAACCTATTACTATTACACAATTACGTAATACTAGCCAATATTTATCTAAACAAGAGGTGATATTTATTTTGTATAGTAGTAATATGTTTTAGGCTTGATAATAATCATAAGTTGTTATTTTGGTAGAAACGCCTACAGAAAAATTAGTTACCCAATTGTGTCTTAGATATTTATCAGGGTCCTGATTAGTTATTCTTTGAGAGCCACAGCCACGCCTAGCATTGCACATTAATTTTTGTTGTTTCTATGAACTCCAGAAAGTTCTCATTGATGAAGGTTCTCCGAAACGCGCCAACAAAATTAATGTGACGATGCTAAGAATGGCTGCACACTCTGACACTCAGAATACTAATTTACCACTTAGCAGACACTTAGAATGATACCGTAATCCTACTTTTAGGATGGTTGTTCAATTTCTTATTTTAGTTCACACTTTCTAAAAATACATACATATTTATATATATATATATATATATATATATATATATATATATATATATATATATATATTGTTCAATTATAACAAAATACTTTTTATTCATTTACTCAAGATTTCACATACATTTTATTATGCTTATAGTGGATGAAACTTCATGTTAATACAATTGTTTTCAATTATTAATTCATTAATTACATTTATTGAATTAATTATAGTTTTATATCCGAGAGTAACATTTCACAAAAGGGCAAGGTATGCAATATAGTTATTTCGTCCCTTTTGGCCAAAAATAAGTGATAACATATAATTTCATAAAACAGATGATTTTGTTATAGGTTATGTGGTAGAACAGCTGTTGTAACGCATAGTTCCCGGCAAGCTGGCCTGAGCAACCGGGCGGGTCCACAGGTGGCGGATAGTGGGACGACCTACAGAAATGTAGGTTACCTGTGAATAAGGATTCCGGAAGGTTTCTGAATATGCAGGCCTGGACCAAGGCTATGGTTCAAAGGTGAGGAATTATCCCTTCTCGTCAGTCAACCGGTTGGGTGTGGTAGAAATAACTGCTCTGACCGGGGAGACTGGGGTAGTTGGGAATTAAGTCCTCACAATGCTACTCTCACCTCCCAGGTGAACCAAGGGCAATGCGACAGTGAAGTATGGGCGGGAAACTACCCTAACGACACAGTTGTAAAATAGAGAGTAAAGCAGGCTGTTCGCTCCATGAGCAACAGTTAATAATGTCCTGAACTTGGGGTGTGCTTCAAGGTCAGTGACTGAATACCCAATCCAAGGTGAAAGGCATCGTGCCGAAGGATGAATGGCTGCAGGGTATAAAATACAGGCGCACACGATCCCCTTGAGGAACCAGACAAAACCTCATTGTATGTTGTCTTGCCAGGGCAGTGGGGGCTCTGCTCTGGTCGACCGTTATTTCCCCCAAACTCGTGGGACGTTTATGGACCAGATTAACACAAAAATTGATTTTGAGACTGCACAGACAGCGGGAGCCAATGAGATGGCAAACCGTGGGTCTGTAGCAGAGGTGCCAACGGCAGCCATCACTGGGGGTGCGGGGGCGGCTGTCAAGCTGCCGACTGCAGAAACCGGTGAAGTGGCTGTAGAGTTAAGCACGCTCTCTTTACGGAGAAAGCGTATGAGTGGAGCGGCCAAAAGGCGGCTCCGAAAAGAATAGGCGAGAGCAGCGGGAGGGCCAATAACCCTGAAAAAACGAAGGGGAGGCCAAAACCGAGCTGAGCCTGTCAAAGTCCAGGGCTTGGATGTTGTGAGGAGGGAGGTGCAACAGGGAAGCAATCAACCAAGAGCACCAAACCCCAGAACGTTCAAAAGGCCTAGGAGTACGACGTCCAATCCCTCTCCAGTGGAGGGAGGAAAGAAGAAAGTGAAGCTGGGACAAGGGGGGGATGCTGGAGTGTCTTCGGGCACATACGGCGATACCCTCAGACAAAAGCTAGCAATTGTCCCAGGCAGTTACCCTGACAGACAACTCTCGGAAGAGATGGCGTTGGAGCTGGAGGAGCTGTTCTTCTCGGAACTGCTGTCTGCTGAGGCGGAGAGTGGGGATAGAGGATTCAGGACAGCATACTTAGAGAGGGGGCCTCTAAATGTCGTATGCTCCTCACAGGAGATCCTGGAGTGGGTCCTTCGGGTCCTGCCAAGCTTCACCCTGAGTGAGGGGGTAAAGTTGAGGGCAGGGCCACCCAGGGAGATCTTTTGCATTGCAAAGGTTTCAATGTGGGTGCCCATACCCTACAATGACAAGGAGCCGGAAGAGATCCTGAAGGTGATCAAAACCCAGAACCCTGGAGTAGTTCAGGATACTTGGAAGGTGATTGCTAGGAAAAGGGAGGATGCAGGTCTTACCCTGATCTTGTATATAGGAGAGGGCTCCCTCAGGGCACTGCGGAACAACAACCTGAGGGTGAACGTGGGGCTGAGACAGGCCACGTTCAAGGTGCTCTCTAGTCCTGGGGCTGCTCTGCGAACCCAGGCAACTGCGAAGTAAGCAGAAAAATGATCAAGATCCTCCAAGTGAACCTACAGCATAGCAGGGCGGCTAGTGCAGTCGTGTGTAGGATGCTGGACAGGGGAGAGGTGGACTTGGCTCTCATCCAGGAACCATGGATTTCTGGAGGACGAATATGCGGGCTGGCGACATCTGGAGGTAGGTTGTTGTATGATAAGGACTCCGGTGTTCCCAGGACGTGTATCCTGGTTAGGAGGGGATTGAGTGCTTTTGTACTAACGAACTTCTGCTGCAGGGACTTGATAGCAGTGACGGTGGAGCTGCGGGCGAAGGGGAGGATGAAGAAGCTGAACCTTGCCACGGCATATCTCCCCTTTGACTACGCGGGGGCTCTACCAACACAAGAGCTGAGGAGGCTGGTTGAGCACTGCGGGGCTGTGGATGAGGAGCTGCTGGTGGGGATGGATGCTAACTCCCATCACACTTCGTGGGGAAGTACAGGTACCAACACTAGAGGTGAGGAACGTTTAGCTTATCTTAGCTCTAGGAATTTACTAGTCTTAAATCAGGGGGAAGAGCCAACGTTTGTCACTAGGGCCAGACAGGAGGTCCTGAACATTACGGTGGCATCGAACCAGATGGCTAGGTATGCACTAAATTGGTATGTGTCGGATGAACCATCTTCTTCTGACCACAGACATATTAGGTATGATATCTCCCTAAATCCAGCCATGCTTCGGCCAACCAGGGATCCAAGAAGAACAGACTGGGACTCCTACAGGAGGGACCTGGGTGTTCGGATTGAGGAGGCTGGATTGGAGTATGGTGGAAGGAGAGAGCTAGAAGACTCTGCCACATTGGTTGGCGAGGCTATAGTAGAATCCTTTACTGATAACTGCCCTCTCAGTGAGGGGAGAAAAGTAGGGGATCCGTCATGGTGGAACAAGAAGCTAGCCAAACTTCGGAAAACCACCAGGAGACTCTTTAATAGAGCAAAAAAGAACGGGGAGTGGGACCTGTATAGGAAAACACTAACCGAATACAACAGGGCAATTCCTGCAGAGAAGCACGCAGGAAGTCCTGGAAGGAGTTTTGTCATGAGATTGACAAAACTCGGGAAGGGGCACGACTGTATAAAGTGCTCTCTAAGGACCTAGTTAACCCGGTGGGGATGCTAAGAACCCCACTGGGAAATATAACAAAAACGGCAGGGGAAACTGTGGAAGAATTAAACAGAACACATTTCCCTTCCAGTACTCTGAGGAAACTTGGGGGACCAGACACTGAACCAGTTGCCAAACTCTCCACAAGACGTGGTAAGAGGGAGGACTGGGAAGTGGCAAGGAGGATAGTAACTCCACAAAGGGTAAGATGGGCTATTGGCACTTTTAAACCCTACAAATCTCCAGGTCCATATGGGATCTATCCTGTGCTGCTGCAGCAGGGAATGGATATGCTGGTGCTGGTACTTACTAAATTATACAGGCTAAGCATTGCTCTAGGGCATGTGCCGGCAGCCTGGAAATCTAGTAAAGTGGTCTTTATACCTAAGCCCACCGGTAACCAATCGGAAGGGAGAGGATACAGACCTATTACACTCATGTCCTTTGTTCTTAAGGGACTTGAAAAACGGGTTGATAGGCATATTAGGGGGGGGGGGTGCTTTGGCTATAAAACCACTGCATTGGAACCAGTATGCTTATCAACCGGGGAAATCCTGCGAGGGAGCTCTCCATCAAGTGGTTGGTAGGATTGAGCAAATGATCGCTAAGAAAGGTTGTGCCATAGGTGCCTTCCTCAACATTGAAGGGGCTTTCAATAACCCCTCAGTGGAGACGATGGTAAGTGGTGCAAGACGTCATGGAGTGGATGCAACCACTTGTGGTTGGATAAGTTCCATGTTAACAAACAGACGCATTTCTGTAGAGGTGGCAGGGGAGGTCAGAAGGGCGGAGACAAGTCTGGGCTGCGCACAGGGGGGGGGTTCTCTCTCCTCTGTTGTGGTGCCTAGTGGTTGACAACCTTATTGAACTCCTGAATGAACAGGGGTACTTCTGTCTAGGATATGCGGACGACATAGTTGTTCTGATCCTGGGCAGATTCCCTGATACAGTCCTTGAGGTAATCAGAAATCCTCTACGACTGATTGAAGAGTGGTGTAAAAAGGAGAACCTTAGGGTAAACCCAAAAAAGACTGCTCTCACTAACTTCACCAGACAGCGAAAAGATCTGACGACCAGGATGCCCCGCTTGTTTGGTGAATACCTTGAGTTTGTGGGGGAGGTGAAGCAACTGGGAGTTAACCTGGACAGGAAACTCACCTGGAAC
Organism: Prosapia bicincta; assembly: GCA_036971475.1. Taxonomy (NCBI): domain Eukaryota; kingdom Metazoa; phylum Arthropoda; class Insecta; order Hemiptera; family Cercopidae; genus Prosapia; species Prosapia bicincta. The sequence goes on along the minus strand of JBAIZL010000005.1, from coordinate 275,562,833 downwards.
TCATCTTGAGAGGACAGTTAACAGGGCCAAAAGGGCACTGATGACTGTGAGAAGAATGGTGGGTAAGAAATGGGGACTGAAGCCATCAATGATGCACTGGATGTATCTGAGGGTGATAAGACCTATAATTACCTATGGAGCTCTGGTGTAGTGGACAAAGGCCAACCAGGCACAGACAAGAGCTAAACTGAGCTCTATCCAGAGATGGGCCTGTCTGTGCACACTGGGAGCGATGTCAACTACACCAGGTGCAGCAATGGAAGTAATGCTTAACCTCCCTCCCCTGGAGCTTGTCCTTAGGAGAGAGGCGAGGCTGGCGACATGGAGATTGGCAACTCGAGCAACTGGGCTAACCTCCCAGATGTTTCGGGACATATGAGTATCGAATGAGTGGTCAATGAACCCGTCTTGGAAATGGGCAGCAACCACATTACTTGAACGTTTGCACCTGACCAGGCCCACCAAACTGTGATGGAATGGTCAGGGACATTAACATCGGAAGCTCAGATCTGGTACACAGATGGCTCCAAGATGGACTTCGGCACTGGAGCGGGGGTGTATTATAAAAACCCAAGGGTAAAACTTTTTTTTTCCTTGGGGAGGCATACCTCTGTCTTTCAGGCCGAAGTATATGCTATAAATGCCTGTCTGGGAGAGATAGCGAGAAGGGAAACACACGGGACCCGGATTGCTATTTTCTCCGACAGTCAGGCAGCAATTAAGGCACTAAACGGACACGTGGTCACCTCGGCCATAGTCAGGGAGTGCCTAAATAACCTACAAGCCCTGGCAAGGCACAATCAAATCAAGATAGGTTGGGTGCCAGGGCATAGGGGAATACTTGGAAATGAAGCCGCAGATGCGCTGGCCAGGGAGGGATCTTCAACTCCCCTGATTGGACCGGAGTCTGCGGTAGGTATTTCCAAATCCATGGTCAAGATGACAGTGCGAAGGTGGATGACTGAAAGACACAGTGAGCACTGGATCAGGGCTGAAGGGATGAGATACAGTAAGCTAACCCTTAGGAAACCTTCCTTGGGGCTGCAGAAGAGTCTCATCTATCTGTCTAGGCAGGACTTGAGGATAGCCGCAAGTCTACTCACGGGACACTGTGGACTAAGGAAACATTTGCATAAAATGGGTATCTACAAAGATGAACCAGTGTGCAGATTATGCGGGCAGGAACTGGAGACTGCCACACACATTATTTACAGATGTGAAGTACTTGCTGAGAGGCGCTTCAACCTCTTTGGTGATGGAACGGCTCTGGTGGACGCAACATTGGTCATAGTTCTTAGAGTCTGGCAGCCAAAGATATAAGTCACGGACATAAGTAAGTTTAAAATGGGAATTAATTGATTTAGATGTATTTTATGAAGATATAAATGTTAAGTATAAAGTTTAAAATAAACTAATTTAAATTCTAATTTTTTTACAAGGTAGAATATTTAAAAACAAAATGTTAGTAAGGTTATTGCTGAGATATTTTTTTCTAATGCCTACATTTACCCATACACACAATGCTTGTGTCGAGCTACGAGAAAACGGGGAGCGACTAGATAAGAAGTATATACTCGTAGAATAGATAAGATCCTAGGGAGAGGCTACATGTTTTTTTAATGGTTGTGGTTTGAATAAATACCCAAATGTAAAATTTCCTTGCTAAGTAATAGTGTAGTGTTGATTATTTGTGAAACTCATGTTTTTGTCCATTCGGTAAATCTATTGCTTAATTACCAAATTTATAACTTATTAAGTGAAGTTTCTTATAAAAACTTGTAATACTCAATCTTCTGATACAAAAAAAAACTGCCTTGACTAACAGTCCTATTAAAAACCGGTCCAATGCAACGCCAGTTGTTTGCTACTTATTCTGTGGGAAAGTGAACAACCGTACCTATATTCGATTTGCGTTTAAGTAATCAAGAAATTAATTTGTCTGTTTTATCGTTTATATTTTATCAATTACGAGTCTCTCTCTCTCTCCCTATATATATATATATATATATATATATATATATATATATATATATATATATATATATATATATATATATCACTCTCTGTCTTTCAGTCTCTCTCTTTGTCTCTAACTGTCTCTTACTCTCTTGTTTATTCTCTTTCATTACCCCCTCTCCCTCCCACTCATTCCCTCTTTTTTACTCAGTCACTCACTATCTGTCTTTCATTCGCTCTCTCTATTTCTCTCTCTCCCCCTTCTCTCCCTTACTCACTCTCTTTTAATCTCTCTCTCTTTCTGTATTTCTCAACTATGTATATAATTTAAGTGTTCTTGTAATTACTAGAAACATTTCATCACAAGAATGAAATTAACGAAATCCTATAAACTTGTCGCCGACATACGGTGTCATTACCTGTTGAAACAATAAATATTCATACAAGTGAAAGTTTACAAGTAATATACATTTTTCATGTACATATTATTTCAAATAAATTACAAATTTTTAATTTTGAATAACTTATATTTATTAATTGTTTATAGTTTAATGCGATCAACTAGTTACCTGAAGTTACTAGTTACTCTCTAAAGGGGGTCGCAAAGGGTGTCACCAAGAAGGATAAGGGAAATAATGCTTATGAAGGAACGTATTCATACCCTGATGACGAGAATAGGGAAAAATAATGGCGTAAAGTTGAAAGGACTGCTTACCTAAATAGACCTTCTCTTAATTAGAGTGGACGTATATCTTTAGCCACTGCCTTACTGGGTTTTAATTTCAAGTGAGCTTTAATAGAAAGGTTCTCCTCAATTAAAACTACCAGTGACAGGAAACAATCACTGATATTAAATAAAACCAGTGCTTGTACCTGTTCCTGTCTTTAGTCACGTTCACTGTCCTCGGTGACGCATAGCTTCATTAATTCCAAACGTGATTTTTAACATTAATCGGTTTTAGTTGTCTTTCTTTTCGTTTCTGTCACATATTTCGTTTATTTTCATTGCTTCATGTTTGTATACAAAAGAACTCTAAAAACTGATTATTTACAATGAAACATTTAGAGCTGAGATTTTCTTCTAATCAATAGATTTAATTTTGAGTAATGTGTTTCTTTTTTATCAATTCATTATAGAAACATTTTCACGAAACAATAGTTGCATTAGGGTTTTTAACATTGCTGTTTCAAAACGTAACATTTTTATTTGCTCCTCTAGTTTAATTTCGATTCAATATATGTACATCTTTTTAAAATTTAGAAAATACTAAGTAATACGATATAGTAATTGTTCCACTTAGATAAATTGTTACCTTCTAATATAAAGATGACATTTTTTTCTTTATATATCCATCAACACAAAACCGGTTTATTCACCGCCTCCTTAATTGCATCTGCTCCATTGCGACCAATAATTGTCCTGCATTTTATGCGTGATACATAGGCCTATATTTAAAACCTTGTATACTAGATTTATAAATTGTCAATTATTTAGAGAATTACTTTTCCCACTCTGAAAATAAAAAACTAGATAATCGTATCTATAAACACTGATGAAATAATATTTCTTTCGTTTTTTAAACTGCACGAAAAAAACTATAAAACACGTCTAAATTATCCAAATTTGTTTAATACTGCTAAATAAATATTTTCTCTTTTTCTCATATTTTCACTACGCAAGTCCACACATAAAATGGTAAACCTAGTTACTGCATTTTAAAAAATGGGGATGGTTTTATTTAACTTAGGTTTTTTACGATGCCAAATAAGCCCCTATTTGGTTCAAGAACCTAAAAGGCTATACTGGTTGCATACACAGACTCCTTCCAAGTCGATTACATAACTTTATAACGTGAATAGTTACATTTAAACCTATACATGAAACTGGAATAGCTACAATCAGTTACAAAATTGCAACTCGTCTGATGCGAATTTCCACTTTTTTTTAACTTGGGAGCGGGTTTAAACTGCCCGAAGCACCGCTACCTTAAGGTATATTGTACTTACCCCTGATCTAGTCAAAGTGCCCCTTCCCTCTTACCAGGTTTAGGAGTCTCCTGACTAGTGTTTTACCTTCAGCATCCACCAGAGCTGTACTATCTCCAAAGAGGTTGAAGCGCCTCTCGGCAAGTGCTTCACATCTATAAATGATGTGTGTGGCGGTCTCCAGTTCTTGCCCGCATAATCTGCACACTGGTTCATCTTTGAAGATACCCGTATTATGCAGATGTTTCCTTAGTCCACAGTGTTCCGTGAGTAGACCTGTGGCTATCCTCAATTCCTGCCTAGACAGATAGATGAGACTCTCCTGCAGCTCCAAGGAAGGTTTCCTAAGGGTTAGCTTACTGTGTCTCATTCCTTCAGCCCTGACCAATTGCTCACAGTGTCTTTCAGCCATCCACCTTCGCAATGCTATCTTGACCATGGATTTGGAAATACCTACCGCCGGCTCCGGTCCAATTAGAAGAGTTGAAGACCTCTCTCTGGCCAGCGCATCTGCGGCTTCATTTCCAAATATTCTCTTATGCCCTGGCCCCCAACTTATCTTGATTTGATTGTGCCTTGCCAGGGCTTCTAGGTTATTTAGGCACTCCCTAACTATGGCCGAGGTGACCACATGTCCGTTTAATGCCTTAATTGCTGCCTGACTGTCAGAGAAAATAGCAATCTGGGTCCTGTGTATTCCCCATCTCGCTATCTCTCCCAGACAGGCATTTATAGCATATATTTCGGCCTGGAAGACAGAGGTATGCCTTCCCAAAGAAAAAAAAACTAGCTTTGCCCTTGGGTTTTTACAATACACCCCCGCTCCAGTTCCGAAGTCCATCTTGGAGCCATCTGTGTACCACATCTGAGCTCCCGATGTTACTGACCCTGACCATTCCATTATAGTTTGGTGGGCCTGGTCAGGTGCAAACGTCCGAGGAAGGTGGTCACTACCCATCTCTAAGACAGGTACTTTGACCACGAACTCGATACTCATATATCCCGAAACATCTGGCAGATTAGCCCAGTTGTTCAAGTATGCAATCTCCATGCTGGGGTTTGGTGCTCGTGGTTGATTGCTTCCCACCTGTTGCACCTCACCCCTCACAACATCCAAGCCCTGGATGTAAACATGCTCGGCTCGGTTTTGGCCTCCCCTGCGTTGTGTGCTCAGGATTATTGGCCCTCCCGCTGCTCTCGCCTGATCTCTTTGGAGCTGCCTTCTGATCGCTCCACTCATACGCTTTCTCCGTAGAGAAAGCGTGCTCAACTATACAACCATTTCACTGATTTCTGCAGTCGGCAGCTTGGTAGCCGCCCCCGCACCCCCAGTGGTGGTTGCCGTTGACACATCTGCTACAGACTCACTGTTTGCCATCTCATTGCCTCCCGCTGTCTGTGCAGACTCAACATCAATTTGTGTATTTACTTGGTCCATTAGCTTCCCAAGTATGGGGGAAAGAACGGTCGACCAGAGCAGAGCCCCCACTGCCCTGGCAAGACAACATACAATGAGGTTTTGTCTGGTTCCTCAAGGGGGTCGTGTGCTACTGCATTTTATACCCTGCAGCCATTCATCCATCGGCACGATGCCTTCCACCTTGGATTGGGTATTCAGTCACTGACCTTGAAGCACACCCCAAGTTCAGGACATTATTAACTGTTGCTCATGGAGCGAACAGCCTGCTTTACTCTCTTTTATTACAACTGTGTCATTAGGGTAGTTTCCCGCCCATACTTCACAGCCGCATTGCCCTTGGTTCACCTGGGAGGTGAGAGTAGCATTGTGAGGACTTAATTCCCAACTACCCCAGTCCCCAGTCAGAGCAGTTATTTCTACCACACCCAACCGGTTGACTGACGAGGAGAGATAATTCCTCACCTTTGAACCATTGCTTTGGTCCGGGCCTGCTTATTCAGAAACCTTCCGGAATCCTTATTCACAAGTAACCTACATATCTGTAGGCCATTCCACTATCCGCCACCTGTGGACCCGCCCGGTTGCTCAGGCCAGCTATCCGGGAATTCCCACTTACTAACAAAAATAAATTTTAAACCCTTTATTTAAATATTTATATGTAAACATACTAACATTATATATATATATATATATATATATATATATATATATATATATATATATATATAAACGCAGTAGAGATAGACGCGCTTAGGAGATCATATCACACCTCTAGACGAGATTGTAGGACAAATGAAAGCATTAGAGATATGATAGAGAAGAAGGCGACAGTCGTAGAGGAGGTTCAGCAGAGATATCTGATATGTTTCGGTTACTTAGGAAATGTCGGTGAGAATACTACCGATAGTTGCTTTGGAATGGGCGACACCGGAGAGAAGAAAGGGAAGTCCCAGACTAACATGGGGAGAAACCATCAGTAAATCCTTTTTTGAAAGGAATTTATCGGTGGAACACTGCTACAATAGGAAAGCATAGATCTGACAGCGATGGCAGACACTATAAAACCGACTTTATATAGTTATTTATTTATTCAATTCCTTTTATTTGCTCACACTCTTTATATATATATATATCTTGTTCAAATTTTCAACCGTTATTAAAATACTTTTTATTCATACACTCAAGTACAAATAATTTTTTTTTACTTATTAGTGGATGAAACTTGTGTTATTACATTTTTTAAAGTATTAATTCAATAATTAAATTTATCAATGAGGGAGAAAACCTTCCACAAAAGGGGCAAGGTATGCAATATAGGTGCAAATTTAGTTTAAAAAAAGTGATAACATGTTTATATAAAAGAGTTGATTTTATGTTATAGGTTATGTGGTAGAACAGCTGTTTTAACGCATAGGCTATTTTACTTTATTTTTAATAATTGTAATTATTTTTCTAAAAGTATCTAAAATAAAAATATTCTTAGTTGACTTGAGTAGGAATTGACTTTAAAAACTCTTTATTTGTATTACTTGTTTATTCATTTAATAGGTTTAATTATTTATATCAATTTATCAACTAAAGTTCATTTTACAACCTAGTATGGTTATAATTTGGCAATATGAACTGAACAATATACGTAAACACATACAATAAACAAACATTAACATAACTGCAACTGCTTGATTATTTCCAACAATTTCTTTTCATGTGCATTTCATCTGAATATTTCACTCTAGAATGTATATTTCACCTTCCTACCTTTACACTCTGATGTTCAACTCCAGGGTTTAAATATTTTTTTAAACATTCTGTTACACTTTGTACTGCTCGGAAGCCGCTTTAAAAATGCAACATACAATTAGGCTTTCAAAGACCGCCTTTGCTGTCATTGAATAGATTGGCAAGTGGATCACACTTTCTGCATTCACATTTTGTAGCGAGTTGCCAATTAGGACACGTCATAACTTTGTCTCTAAATAAGGCGTGACGTCATGAGTGATTACTTGTAAGAGAATTACTTGTCACTGATGCATTGCCGTGAGAACGTAGAACACAATTATAGTTATTATCCTTGTACTTAGAAACAATTTTTAAAATAGTTGTGTGGCAATGCCTTTTATTAACAAATATAATCATCACTTTAAAAATGTTACGTAAATTATAATTCATTATTTTCAAATACTTAAAAACATCATAAAAAAGAAGTATTTCCACTCCTAATATTGCAAATATTCTCAAGTTTCAAAGCACGCCATTACATTGTTTTCCTTTATATTATAAATTTATAATAAAAGTTGCCGCTCGATATTCTTTTAATAAGACTAGTTGTATACTTTTAAGAAAGATGTGATCCATTAATCCTTCTTTAAAACAAAAACATTATAACAAATTCACATTATGTTTCTTAAACAATCGATTCTGTTTGGGACGTCTTGCATTTCAGTCAGTTATTGTTTTGTAAGGAAAAATATTGTCGGTTTTTCGTCATGCTCACTAGACGCTTTCAAATTCTAGCTTTAATCTAGAGGTAACATAGGATTTCAAGCAACAGCTACTTTATGTTATAGGTTATGTTTCAAAACAGCTGTTTTAACACGTAGTATATGTCACATTATTTATTGTAAATTATTATCTTAAAATGCTATTACTGAAGTAAAACCTTTTATAGCGACGCCTACATACTCTTATTGGGTGTATATAAAAATACAATTTCGTGGCAGCATAATTTCCGTCAGATAAATAGCGTCAGTATAAATTCCATCAGGTTAGGTTATGAGTCAACTCTACTCTAAGTGAATTAAATTATAACATATGATCTTATATATCAGCTGATTTTATGTTATACGTTATGTTTTTAAACAATTGTTTTAACACGTAGTTTATGCTACATTATTTATTGAACATTGTTAGAGGAAACGTTTATTAATTAATAGATCATTTATAATAATATAAAAATTTATTGATATGTTAAAAGTTTGATAAATTACACTACAATTAATTAAATATACTTATAATAATAAACTACTTTTAATACTATTTTCGAAATGAAAATATTCTTTATAATAAATGTTTAGGTAATTTCTCACTTCGCAAAATTAATGTTTTTCTAAATTCGAAATTTTTGTAGACGTGACTATAAACTTTTTCACTTCTGTCGTTAGTCCCCCGTGTACCACAATTAATTTTTTAATATTATGTATTAGTTATTAAATACATTATTTATTGGTAATTCGATAAATCCTGGTAAAATTAACTGAATAAAATGAGTTTCATGTTTTACACTAGTTTTAATGAATCTTTTCTTAACCGCCTCTAACAATCTTTTAAGATCCGAGTTAATTTAAATTCATTAAAAGAATTTTCTATTTTTTGTTAACGAATATTGATAATTGGGTTTTAACCTGTGCTCATAGATTGATGCAAGAAGCTAAACCTCCACTCATCTTTAATAAAGTCCGTCTGTCTTCTACGAATTTGTTTTATTCGTCATAAAATAAAAACATATAATACTTGGAGAATAATAATATATACAAAAGTTGTGAAACTATTTCGTATTAGGTTAGATAATTTTTGGTACAGCTTGTAAAGTAGAACACAAAGGCAAGAAGACAGACGTGCAAACAGCCGTGATTAGACCGTGTGTGAACAGATTAAACCGTATGTTGTATTTATATCCGTGACTGGAGTGGCGGCTGTGGCAGCTACAATTACGTGCAATTGCCTGCAAGTCATTGTCCTGCGCAAATAGCCCAGTGAGCTGCAATGGAAGAGTTCCGGTAGACTGTAACAACGCCTTCTCGATAAACAAACGACTTGAAATAAACATCGTATCCTTCTGGCTAAATCGTTTCTCATTAATTTCGAGTAACCTAATATGTTACAAAACGTTTTAATTTATCTATCCAGAAAGCTTGTACCCTCTCTAATTTACGTAGGCTAATTAAATAACAACATTGATTTATATTACAACACTTTTGTTATAAATTGCATTAATTTTTTTTAGTTCAATATTTTGTAATTAATTTATTAATAATACTTGATTTAAATTTGGTTTAAATATTCATTTAAGTTTTTATTGTTATAAACGATGACCGTATCTGATAGCAATTATTTTAAAATGTTACAGTCTTTAAGAAAGTAATTTTTAATCATAAAAAACGTTGTATAAACGACAATTAAAAAACGAAATTAAAAAATTATTACTCCAAAGGCTACCGAACTTTAAATCATATTTCGCTTGCATTATCAATTGCAACAAATTTAGTTTTTAGTATGTGAATAATCAGGAGTTATTCCTGATGATGATGGTTCTGTTCGACAAAGAAAAACTTTGATTTTTATAATACAATAAAATATTAGTGTATTTGTATATCTCGTTTCATATATATATATATATATATATATATATATATATATATATATATATATATATATATATAACAAATTATGTATTCTTGTGCCACAATGAAAAAACAAGGGAAATACAAACACAAGAATAATTTATTGAATTATATAATTAAAAGCTTTTTGTTGACAAACAGTACCAACATCTTAAAAAATAATAAAGAAAATCAACCATACAAGTGTTAACTAGATCCAACAAAATTTTATTTGGCAAAATTGTTTGTTGGACCTAGTTAACACTTGTATACTTGATTTTCTTTATTATTCCTGAGGATGCTAGTACTATTTGCCAACGAAAATCTTTGAATTGTCTAATTTAATAAATTATTCTTGTATTTGTATTTCTCTTATTTCTTCATATATATATATATATATATATATTAAAACAACATAGGTTATTCAAATACAAGAATATTTATTAAATTATTCAAAGCTTTTCATTGGTAAACAGTACCAACATCATCAGGAATGAAAATTACAATAATGTAAGCTATAGGCCTAAAACATATGTTAAATTAGAAATAGAATTGTTGCTAAATTTATACAAATTGACAAATTTATTTTGTTGCTGTAACATTATAGACATTGAATATAGTATCATATTTAGAATGTATTTGTATTTGTTCTTTTATTAATTTGTTATTATTATTGTGTTTATATATTTCGAATGCTTCATATATATTCATTCTTAATCCCATATTAATTTCTTTTATAAGTTTCATATTTTCAATATTTGGAAATTGGTACTTATTATTAATACAATGATTTGCGAAATTTGATTTATATATAGGTCAAACCAAGAAAAAATTAAAAGAAAGATATAAAGAACATTTGAATGCCTATATTAATCCAGAATATATTAACCAGATCATTTAAAATAAGATTTGAAGAACATTATAGAGCATTCAAAAACAAAAATTCAAAAGTATCAAATGTGGCAGCCCACCTAATATCACATAAACATGAAATAACAAATTACGAAAATAACCTAACCATACTTGAAATAAATAATAACCCAATAGAACTAAACTCACTAGAAACATACCACCTTTATAAAAACATACACAACAATTTAATGAATCTACAAACAACATATACAGAAGACATACTATTCAAAAACATTATACACAAGACTCAAGAGGAAACGTGTATGACGTCAACAATTACCAACACGACGGACCGAACATCCACACCAGAAAAATTTGAGAAAAAGTAATCAGTGATTCGACAATGGTCAAGTGACCGAAAGGTGCCTCATCACACAAGGTAAAATCATGGTGGCACTTAATGGTGGATAAAATTACTTACAATAGTAATATATTAACTTCATATATGTATATATATATATATATATATATATATATATATATATATATATATATATACACACACTCACACACACACATATGTATATATATTTATATACATGTAAACTTTTAACTACAAGATACGTATTTTGTAATATATATATATACGAGTATTACAAAATACGTATCATGTAGTTAAAAGTGTGGTATTAAATATTTAACACATATGTTATAAATCATTTTTTAACAATTTTATAAAGTTTAAAAGCTATACAGACTTTTAACTATTATAAAGTTAAGCATTTCTGAATATCTCTACGTCAATGGAGTACTTTTAATAAAAAAACGTTATGAGTTATTAAAAATACTAGTCATGTAATTATTAGAATGAATCAGTTTAGTGGTATATAATCGGTCACTTTCAAAGAATACCATCATTGACTGCAGTAAAGGATTAAACAAAGTAGCTGCTTGCTAGGAACCGATAGTTCCTTAAATCCTCACAGATTATAACACTTATACTTGCACAACCTTAGCTAGACTAAGTTAACAAGAAAGCTGCATGCGCTAATCCGTTGTGTCAATGTACATAACAGATTTGTGTGAGCAATGTAAGCGCCATTACAGTGAAGGACACACGTTCACTGAACTGACTCAACTAGTTCAGATGTGTAGCATAATGGATGGGACAGCAGTAGTTACACTTTGACTTTAAAGGAGATTTCTGTTTACGTTCTACAGTAGTTTTCCAGCTGTTTTTCTTTGTATAAACCTGATTTTGTAGAGCCTATTAATAACAAAAACATTATTATTGTTTAACAGTTTTTAATAATAATGGTAATGAACTATAACATTTATTCAATTGTAATTATCTCTTAAAACACTTGTAAATATGTTACAACTTGACATATAGTAGCACTTACTTGTATTTGTTGAGGAGGTAAATATTTCCTCAACAAATATAAGTAAATGCTAGTATAGGCTAGTTGTAAAAGTGTTTCTAGCGAAAACTAGTAGCTCACGTGAATCAACGAGTATGTATTTATCTTGTTAAATACTTCTGTTATATTTTCAATTCGATATCGACCATTCTTTACTAAAACGTTTAATTTTCCTTTAGAATTCTATCCGGGAGTTCCTAAAACATACTAAATGTTACAGAATTATACGTGTACAAGGGACATATTATTTCTCGGAAATGTTGTGGTAGACATATCTACAGTGAAAATATAAGAAAGAACCCCAATACCACAAAAATAATAAAAAATAACAAAAAAAACAAGTTACTTAAGATTAAACCCTTTGTACATATCGATGATCATCTCATCATCATCAGAGGTCTTATTACAAAATTAAAACCTATCAAACAAGAAGCTACAAACTAGAGTGATGAGTTTGTAACTTCTCTCATTTGTAACTTCTTGTATGCTAGATTGTAATTTTGTAATAAGATCCTCCATGATGTTGACATGGCCAACGAAATGTATATTTTAGGGGTTAATCTTAAATAACTTGTTTTATTTGTTATTTTTGATTATTTTTGTGGTATTTGGGTTCTTTCCAATATTTTCATTGTAATATATTGTACCACTGTGCTCTTGATATTGTGTAAACATATCTAAATTATCATTTGTACAGGTCGTGATGTCAGTAGAAGGGAAAGATTTTAAAAGGATAAAAATATGGTAAACAGAAGAACAAAACGTACGAAGAATACTTATAAGAAAGCCTATAACCCTTTCAAACAAGAGCATAAAGGTAGCGAACATATCAATAGGTTATTCCTTAATGTTAATTTTGCATCCTTATTTAGCATACTTGACATTTTCTTAATTGCAAATTCTTAATTTTCTTGTATTGCATTTATCAATTACGTTTAATTTATTTTTAATTATTGTCCATTGTTCTGAACATCTTTAAATATTTACTACATAAATCTACATCCTGATAAATTACTCATGATACACCTGCTTTACTCTTGATAAATCTACATCCTGATAAATTACTCATGATACACCTGATTTACTCTTGATAAATCTACATCCTGATAAATTACTCATGATACACCTGATTTACTCTTGATAAATCTACATCCTGATAAATTACTCATGATACACCTGATTGGCTCTTGATAAATCTACATCCTGATAAATTACTCATGATACACCTGATTTGCTCTTGATAATCAACATCCTGATAAATTACTCATGATACACCTGATTTGCTCTTGATAAATCTACATCCTGATAAATTACTCATGATACAACTGATTTACTCTTGATAAATCTACATCATTATCCATCCATTGGACTGAAAACACTTACCTAAGACTTTCATTTCTCCACCATAAATGATTTCATGTTCAGAAATTTATATAACGCAATTACGATTATATTATTGTAAAAAACTTATATATTATATACTTATTATCACTAATTACTTGGAATACTGTAAATAAAAACACATCAAGTTCTATTTCCAGATTTACATTTATATTTCTTTAAAAAAACACGTAGATAAACATGACAAAACCTGCTAGCCAGAATTAATGAAAAAACACGTGTACATATGTTGGTATGTTACACTTGCCTATAGTAGCATTTACTTTTAAAATTGTTGAGGACGGCCGTTTCGGGAGATGTGTCCCATTGTCAACTCAGATCGTAACTATGAGTTGTCTGTTACCAACCCATTTTGGATAGATTGCCCTATGTAGTAAAATAGACGTTTATATTGTCAAGGAGGCTTTTTCCAAGTTCCAGATCGCCAGGATAAGGATTTGAGTTGGTTTTTCCGTACAATTATAGCCAAGCCTGACTTTCAACTCTTTGCAAGCGTGTGTTTAAGGCAGCTATAAGCCTACCTGAATAACGTGGGTGAGATACCTGTATCTCGAGTTATCCCACCAGATATAAATAGATTGTCAAGCCATAATGAATGAGCGCCCACATTATAGCGAAACGCCCGCGAATCTATATTGAAACTCGTAACTCGTTCAGTCGAATGTATAAAATGCTCTCGAATGTAGAAACGATAGATATTTTAAAGATTATTTCAAAACCTAATTAAACACATCACTAAATGTTATTTTCCCAGGAAGCAAAGGTTTTGAGAGAAGATACACAGCTAAACATGTACCTGATTTGTTCCTCTAAGAAGAACATAAGGTAAAGAATTGCACAAACATTTCGCATATTATCATTTTCAAGAGAACAGCGATAACAACATTCAGGTTAAACTAGAAATATAAAACATTTTCAAGTAAATTCCTACTGAGGTTAACAAAGAAAAATTATATTTAAGTTACCCTAGAGCACTATTTATGATATTATGTGGTAACCATGGCAACAGTTTAAGATTGTTCAATGGAGGTTTTGACGTCAACCAGAAAGGGAGAAATAATTTATAAACATCTTTGAGAAATTTATTTCTAGGCATTGGAAAATTGAAGCAGTGCCGATTCTCTGCTTTATGAAACATAAATATTCTCAGTTAGAACCCGTCTGGACCCAACGATTATTATAATTTACTTATTAAATAAATATTTGAAAAAACTGTCAATTGTGATTACAATTTGTCAAAAAATGTATTTCAACTTCATTGGAAAAATAAAAACTTATATTATTATACAATGAAAATTTGTACAAGATATATATCAGGAGAGTGTGAACTAATAAAAGAAATTTAATGATACGCAATCAAACTAATAAAAAGCCATAAAGACACCTCTCGAGAAAAAAAAGCAAAACTAGATGATTTGACAAAAAGCAATTAAAGGTAATACCGCGGATATTTAAATAACCTAATTATGTATTATTATTAAAATAAAATGTACTGTTAAAGGAGAAATAACTTTAGAATTAAATATGTTTAACAAATGAAAACCATAAATGGATATAACGAAAAGGTAAAGAATTATGTGACAGTTGAGATCTTTTTTAACAATCATTTTCCAATGAATTTTTTGAATGTAAAATGTATACCTAATACATTGATCATTAGTTTGAACAACATAAAAAAACACTGACGTAAAAATTGAGTATATTCCTGACAAGATATTTGTTTAGTAATTAGAAAAAAATAATATTTGACTAACAAAGTTGTTGACGGTTTCACCGCCTCTCTCCTAAGCGCTGGATCGATAGGCTTTTTATAATTGCGAACACAGAACAAACTTAGCTAATAAACAAACTTTGTGAACTTGCTTCAAGTAGTGGAAGGAGGTTAACTAAACTACTTGGGAAAATCAATCTACATTACCCAACTCTAGAACATAGCAACATTCGCAGTATTATGTCCAAATGTAAATAACTGCTTCACTGAACTTATGTGGTCGAACATCTACATTACGCAGATCTAGAACATAGCAACATTCGCAGTATTATGTCCGAATGTAGATAACTGCTTCGCTGAACTTATGTGGTCGAACATCTACATTACCCAACTCTAGAACATAGCAACATTCGCAGTATTATGTCCGAATGTATATAACTGCTTCACTGAACTTATGTGGTCGAACATCTACATTACCCAACTCTAGAACATAGCAACATTCGCAGTATTATGTCCGAATGTATATAACTGCTTCACTGAACTTATGTGGTCGAACATCTACATTACGCAGATCTAGAACATAGCAACATTCGCAGTATTATGTCCGAATGTAGATAACTGCTTCGCTGAACTCATGTGGTCAAACATCTACATCACCCAGCTCTAGAACATAGCAACATTCGCAGTATTATGTCCGAATGTAGCTAACTGCTTCGCTGAATTCATGTGGTCGAACATCTACATTACACAGCTCTAGAACATAGCATCATTCGCAGTATTATGTCCGAATATATATAACTGCTTCGCTGACCTTATGTGGTCGAACATCTACATTACACAGCTCTAGAACATAGCATCATTCGCAGTATAATGTCCGAATGTAGCTAACTGCTTCGCTGACCTTATGAGGTCGAACATCTACATCACATAGCTCTAGAACATAGCAACATTCGCAGTATTATGTCCGAATGTAGCTAACTGCTTCGCTGAACTTATGTGGTCGAACATCTACATTGCACAGCTCTAGAACATAGCAACATTCGCAGTATTATGTCCGAAAGTAGATAACTGCTTCGCTGAACTTATGTGGTCGAACATCTACATTACACAGATCTAGAACATAGCAACATTCGCAGTATTATGTCCGAATGTAGATAACTGCTTCGCTGAACTTATGTGGTCGAACATCTACATTACACAGATCTAGAACATAGCAACATTCGCAGTATTATGTCCGAATGTAGATAACTGCTTTGCTGAACTTATGTGGTCGAACATCTACATCACCCAGCTCTAGAACATAGCAACATTCGCAGTATTATGTCCGAATGTAGATAACTGCTTCGCTGAACTTATGTGGTCGAACATCTACATCACCCAGCTCTAGAACATAGCAACATTCGCAGTATTATGTCCGAATGTAGATAACTGCTTCGCTGAACTTATGTGGTCGAACATCTACATCACCCAGCTCTAGAACATAGCAACATTCGCAGTATTATGTCCGAATGTAGATAACTGCTTCGCTGAACTTATTTGGTCGAACATCTACATCACCCAGCTCTAGAACATAGCAACATTCGCAGTATTATGTCCGAAAGTAGCTAACTGCTTCGCTGAACGTATGTGGTCGAACATCTACATTACACAGATCTAGAACATAGCAACATTCGCAGTATTATGTCCGAATGTATATAACTGCTTCGCTGAACTCATGTGGTCGAACATCTACATTACACAGCTCTAGAACATAGCATCATTCGCAGTATAATGTCCGAATGTAGCTAACTGCTTCGCTGAACTCATGTGGTCGAACATCTACATTACGCAGCTCTAGAACATAGCATCATTCGCAGTATAATGTCCGAATGTAGCTAACTGCTTCGCTGAACTCATGTGGTCGAACATCTACATTACACAGCTCTAGAACATAGCAACATTCGCAGTATTATGTCCGAATGTATATAACTGCTTCGCTGACCTTATGTGGTCGAACATCTACATTACACAGCTCTAGAACATAGCATCATTCGCAGTATAATGTCCGAATGTAGCTAACTGCTTCGCTGACCTTATGAGGTCGAACATCTACATCACATAGCTCTAGAACATAGCAACATTCGCAGTATTATGTCCGAATGTAGCTAACTGCTTCGCTGAACTTATGTGGTCGAACATCTACATTGCACAGCTCTAGAACATAGCAACATTCGCAGTATTATGTCCGAAAGTAGATAACTGCTTCGCTGAACTTATGTGGTCGAACATCTACATTACACCGATCTAGAACATAGCAACATTCGCAGTATTATGTCCGAATGTAGATAACTGCTTCGCTGAACTTATGTGGTCGAACATCTACATCACCCAGCTCTAGAACATAGCAACATTCGCAGTATTATGTCCGAATGTAGATAACTGCTTCGCTGAACTTATGTGGTCGAACATCTACATCACCCAGCTCTAGAACATAGCAACATTCGCAGTATTATGTCCGAATGTAGATAACTGCTTCGCTGAACTTATGTGGTCGAACATCTACATCACCCAGCTCTAGAACATAGCAACATTCGCAGTATTATGTCCGAATGTAGCTAACTGCTTCGCTGAACTTATGTGGTCGAACATCTACATTACACAGATCTAGAACATAGCAACATTCGCAGTATTATGTCCGAATGTATATAACTGCTTCGCTGAACTCATGTGGTCGAACATCTACATTACACAGCTCTAGAACATAGCATCATTCGCAGTATAATGTCCGAATGTAGCTAACTGCTTCGCTGAACTCATGTGGTCGAACATCTACATTACGCAGCTCTAGAACATAGCATCATTCGCAGTATAATGTCCGAATGTAGCTAACTGCTTCGCTGAACTCATGTGGTCGAACATCTACATTACACAGCTCTAGAACATAGCAACATTCGCAGTATTATGTCCGAATGTAGCTAACTGCTTCGCTGAACTCATGTGGTCGAACATCTACATTACACAGCTCTAGAACATAGCATCATTCGCAGTATTATGTCCGAATGTATATAACTGCTTCGCTGACCTTATGTGGTCGAACATCTACATTACACAGCTCTAGAACATAGCATCATTCGCAGTATAATGTCCGAATGTAGCTAACTGCTTCGCTGACCTTATGAGGTCGAACATCTACATCACATAGCTCTAGAACATAGCAACATTCGCAGTATTATGTCCGAATGTAGCTAACTGCTTCGCTGAACTTATGTGGTCGAACATCTACATTACACAGCTCTAGAACATAGCAACATTAGCAGTATTATGTCCGAATGTAGATAACTGCTTCGCTGAGCTTATGAGGTCGAACATCTACATTACACCGATCTAGAACATAGCAACATTCGCAGTATTATGTCCGAATGTAGATAACTGCTTCGCTGAACTTATGTGGTCGAACATCTACATCACCCAGCTCTATAACATAGCAACATTCGCAGTATTATGTCCGAATGTAGCTAACTGCTTCGCTGACCTTATGAGGTCGAACATCTACATTACACAACTCTAGAACATAGCAACATTCGCAGTATTATGTCCGAATGTATATAACTGCTTCGCTGAACTTATGTGGTCGAACATCTACATTACACAGATCTAGAACATAGCAACATTCGCAGTATTATGTCCGAATGTAGATAACTCCTTCGCTGAACTCATGTGGTCGAACATCTACATTACACAGATCTAGAACATAGCATCATTCGCAGTATTATGTCCGAATGTATATAACTGCTTCGCTGAACTCATGTGGTCGAACATCTACATTACACAGCTCTAGAACATAGCATCATTCGCAGTATTATGTCCGAATATATATAACTGCTTCGCTGAACTCATGTGGTCGAACATCTACATTACACAGCCCTAGAACATAGCATCATTCGCAGTATTATGTCCGAATGTATATAACTGCTTCGCTGAACTCATGTGGTCGAACATCTACATTACACAGCTCTAGAACATAGCATCATTCGCAGTATTATGTCCGAATGTAGATAACTGCTTCGCTGAACTCATGTTTTCGAACATCTACATTACACAACTCTAGAACATAGCATCATTCGCAGTATTATGTCCGAATGTAGCTAATTGCTTCGCTGAACTTATGTGGTCGAACATCTACATTACACAGATCTAGAACTTAGCAACATTCGCAGTATTATGTCCGAATGTAGCTAACTGCTTCGCTGAACTCATGTGGTCGAACATCTACATTACACAGCTCTAGAACATAGCAACATTCGCATTATTATGTCCGAATGTAGCTAACTGCTTCGCTGAACTCATGTGGTCGAACATCTACATTACACAGCTCTAGAACATAGCAACATTCGCAGTATTATGTCCGAATGTAGCTAACTGCTTCGCTGAACTCATGTGGTCGAACATCTACATTACACAGCTCTAGAACATAGCAACATTCGCAGTATTATGTCCGAATGTAGCTAACTGCTTCGCTGAACTCATGTGGTCGAACATCTACATTACACAGCTCTAGAACATAGCATCATTCGCAGTATTATGTCCGAATGTAGCTAACTGCTTCGCTGAACTCATGTGGTCGAACATCTACATTACATAGCTCTAGAACATAGCAACATTCGTAGTATTATGTCCGAATGTAGCTAACTGCTTCGCTGAACTCATGTGGTCGAACATCTACATTACACAACTCTAGAACATAGCATCATTCGCAGTATTATGTCCGAATGTAGATAACTGCTTCGCTGAACTCATGTGGTCGAACATCTACATTACACAGATCTAGAACATAGCAACATTCGCAGTATTATGTCCGAATGTATATAACTGCTTCGCTGAACTCATGTGGTCGAACATCTACATTACATAGCTCTAGAACATAGCAACATTCGCAGTATTATGTCCGAATGTAGCTAACTGCTTCGCTGACCTTATGAGGTCGAACATCTACATCACATAGCTCTAGAACATAGCAACATTCGCAGTATTATGTCCGAATGTAGCTAACTGCTTCGCTGAACTCATGTGGTCGAACATCTACATTACACAGCTCTAGAACATAGCATCATTCGCAGTATTATGTCCGAATGTAGCTAACTGCTTCGCTGACCTTATGAGGTCGAACATCTACATCACATAGCTCTAGAACATAGCAACATTCGCAGTATTATGTCCGAATGTAGCTAACTGCTTCGCTGAACTCATGTGGTCGAACATCTACATTACACAACTCTAGAACATAGCATCATTCGCAGTATTATGTCCGAATGTAGCTAACTGCTTCGCTGACCTTATGAGGTCGAACATCTACATCACATAGCTCTAGAACATAGCAACATTCGCAGTATTATGTCCGAATGTAGCTAACTGCTTCGCTGACCTCATGTGGTCGAACATCTACATTACACAACTCTAGAACATAGCATCATTCGCAGTATTATGTCCGAATGTAGCTAACTGCTTCGCTGACCTTATGAGGTCGAACATCTACATCACATAGCTCTAGAACATAGCAACATTCGCAGTATTATGTCCGAATGTAGCTAACTGCTTCGCTGAACTCATGTGGTCGAACATCTACATTACACAACTCTAGAACATAGCATCATTCGCAGTATTATGTCCGAATGTAGATAACTGCTTCGCTGAACTCATGTGGTCGAACATCTACATTACACAGATCTAGAACATAGCAACATTCGCAGTATTATGTCCGAATGTATATAACTGCTTCGCTGAACTCATGTGGTCGAACATCTACATTACATAGCTCTAGAACATAGCAACATTCGCAGTATTATGTCCGAATGTAGCTAACTGCTTCGCTGACCTTATGAGGTCGAACATCTACATCACATAGCTCTAGAACATAGCAACATTCGCAGTATTATGTCCGAATGTAGCTAACTGCTTCGCTGAACTTATGTGGTCGAACATCTACATTGCACAGCTCTAGAACATAGCAACATTCGCAGTATTATGTCCGAATGTAGCTAACTGCTTCGCTGACCTTATGTGGTCGAACATCTACATCACACAGCTCTAGAACATAGCAACATTCGCAGTATTATGTCCGAATGTAGCTAACTGCTTCGCTGAACTTATGTGGTCGAACATCTACATTGCACAGCTCTAGAACATAGCAACATTCGCAGTATTATGTCCGAATGTAGCTAACTGCTTCGCTGACCTTATGTGGTCGAACATCTACATCACACAGCTCTAGAACATAGCAACATTCGCAGTATTATGTCCGAATGTAGCTAACTGCTTCGCTGAACTTATGTGGTCGAACATCTACATTGCACAGCTCTAGAACATAGCAACATTCGCAGTATTATGTCCGAATGTAGCTAACTGCTTCGCTGAGCTTATGTGGTCTTAAGTTGAATCTGTCTTAAGTCTTATGTAAATCTTCAATTTACACTTGTTTCACCACGTGTCAGTTCGATATTTCTCTTGATCATTTCCCTTACATAATATTGCAAAGATTTCATTGATTAATATTTTTTCTGTTAC
The DNA here is from genome assembly GCA_036971475.1 of Prosapia bicincta. Lineage (NCBI taxonomy): Eukaryota > Metazoa > Arthropoda > Insecta > Hemiptera > Cercopidae > Prosapia > Prosapia bicincta. Next base: position 275,541,167 of record JBAIZL010000005.1, on the reverse strand, counting down.
TGTCAGCTCATCATATAAATCAATATTTTTTTACAATTTCTTTTACCTTTTCCAGGTACAGAAATGTAAGGTTTTTTCTAATAAACCTTATCTTTTATCTAACACAGAATGAATGCTAGGATTCTTGTTTCATTGATTTCTAGCTCCAATCCAACATAATTTTCTATGCTGCCACCAAGTGTGTATTCACTTACGACTTAATATGGAAAGCGTTATTGGTTGTTGACTATTGTAGAAGCCTTTGGTCAGCTGATCTTGCCGTGGAAGGACCAACAAAGACTTCTATAACTATTATGGATATTTTATCCGCTACACAACCGGATTTTTGTATTATTTTATTAATATTATAGTTATTTGAACGCTATTGATGGTCAGCGAGATAATGTATCACTGTAAGGTTGAAAATTAATTATTTTATGAAATACCTATAGTAGTAATTATTTTTTTATAGTAACTTAATAATGGAAATACTATTCTAAAATATTAATAACTGTTTGTTTTACGGAGTTTAAACAAAATACATTAATATACTTTTATAATATATAACTTTTTATGCCATGACAGAAGACTGCACAAAAATATGCGGTACATTCATTAAATTATTTTAAGAGAATTCTCGAGGGAAACTTTTATCTCGCAACAAGCGATGTAAACGATGTACGTATTTTTAACAAAATAATGTCCTGTTCCCCTAATTACTTCTTTGTTAGATCCTCTTATAAAATGTTGTTTTAAAATAAATGTTTATTTCTCTTTATATTTTATGTGCGGTTTTTAATGAGAACATCAGTAGGCCTACTTTGTTTTTTATATTATTAATTAGGTACAGTATTTTCTCAGACACTAGGTCTTATATGTTCGGGTTGGCTATAATTTCAAAAACAGTTAATTTGTTTTATTTAGTATATAAACATCTCATGTGAACATCTGTAACCTGTAGCTCTTATGTATTTTTAGTATAAAAATCTATTTGACCTTTTAATATAATGAAGTTATATGAAGCTACGTCTATTTTAGGTTCAAAGCTGTATTTTTATTAATAGAAATATGAGGTAGATTAATTGATTATCGAGGCTAACAGAATCAAAATGTAATGTCAAATTACTTAAACTTACAAGGTTACAAAAAATAATGCAGTAGATGAATCGTAGCCAGTAGATTACATTGGCGTTGCTATGTAATATATTTAGAAAGTGAAAAGATAAACACA
>JBAIZL010000005.1:275522457-275534957 GCA_036971475.1 Prosapia bicincta | reverse complement strand
GAGTTTATATCATGGGGAGGCTCAAGGTAATAATATAGGATTAGATCTTCCGTAGATGAGCAAGAAGAAGACCTCACTAGCTTTAAATGGCCAACACTAGCTTTAACCCATCTGGCTTCTAGGTTTCCATTTGGCGCTACCGTGGATATAGTACGGACAATTTATATTCGTTATAAGAAAGCATGTAACCGCTGAGTAGTCTTGTGCGTAAAGCACCTCAATATTAACTCTAAGCTTCTGGGTTCGATTCCAGTACCAGTAAAAAATTTTCTTGTGCTTTTTCAACTCTCAGGTCGACCTATTCTGCGAAACATGAGTACCTATAGTCGGGCGCAGGACTCTGACCCAGTCACCCGCTTAGGTCGTAACCAGGTAGTAACGTGCTATATGAGGACTGAGTCTCCTCTCTCTCTCACACACTATGGGTGAAAGGGGGGAGTGAGATAAAGAGACTAGGGGTCTTTCCACTCCAGCGGGTAGACCTAGAGTTTAAGAGGTTCTTGGAACACCAACTCAAACTTCTAGCTCGTTCACCAGGTCGGCCTTGACTACTTTGCCTCATTTAGTGCGCAACGTCACGGGGCCTCAAACAGTAGTGAAACCTTCTAATTCCTTGTCGAACAAGTGTGAACCTAATTTAATTATTATTTATAAAACTATGCCAGAAAGTAATTTTGACACTACCCACATCTATCATGACTGTCGATTAAAAGGCTCACCAATTATCCTGATAGGATAACAAACCAAATCCATTGTTTTAACCTAACCTAAACTAACTCCCACCCCCCCTTCCTCACATCCACTCCAACTTCCACAAGGTGGCTGCGGCTGGCTCAGTACCCGGCCCCGGGGTCATTAACCGTCGCTAGCTCACAGTCCGTTTCCCCCTATAGTCAAACTATGAGTTATAATGAGCGGAGAATCGTAGTGCTGGGTGTACTATCTTCTTTGTGGCAGATAGGTGAACTCACCCATGTCTCTGATAGACCATTTTGTAAGTATAGACTGGAGTGTTTATTACACGAGACGATACACTTTTAGGATAATGTGAAACAAGAAAACTTTTGACAGATAATTGTGAACATTGAATATTGTTATACTTTAATAAAATGGTTGCGGAAATTTAAATTTTATTACACATAACCAAAAGGTATCCCCGATTTTCACGATTCCACGACTACAATGAAGTATCCGTGATATAACAACCTCAAGCTAACAGATTATGATAGTCAGTCATCATAGTCCATGCACGAATTGCAGTGATTCATACTGAACAAAAGGGCATGTGTGATAAATTGTTGTAGTGAGAGTACGTGTCTTGTTCCCAGAGCCGTCCTCAGTAAGTGCGAGGCTTGGAGCAAAACATTTTTGTGAAGCCTTTTTTGAAAAATTGGCCTTCCCCGAAATATTTTTAAAATTTTAACACAAAAAGGTGTGCCTAGATTAATTTTGATGCAGGAATTTCGTCTTAAAACATTTTTTCCATTCGCCATGATTGAAACGCCGACGCTATCAAACAATATTGTGCATTTTTCTGGTCACGATGCCGATTTCTCGTTCATAGATTTTGTCAATAAACAATATTTTGGTCGCTATGTCGATATCTGGTTCATAGATTTTGTCAATAAACAATATTTTGGTCGCTATGTCGGTATCTGGTTCATATAATTTGTCAACAAACAATATTTTGGTCGCTATGTCGGTATCTGGTTCATAGATTTTGTCAACAAACAATATTTTGGTCACTATGTCGGTATCTGGTTCATAGATTTTGTCAACAAACAATATTTTGGTCGCTATGTCAGTATCTCGTGCATAGATTTTGTCAACAAACAATGTTTTGGTCGCTATGTCAGTATCTGGTTCATAGATTTTGTCAATAAACAATATTTTGGTCGCTATGTCGGTATCTGGTTCATAGATTTTGTCAATAAACAATATTTTGGTCGCTATGTCGGTATCTGGTTCATAGCTTTTGTCAACAAACAATGTTTTGGTCGCTATGTCAGTATCTGGTGCATAGATTTTGTCAATAAACAATATTTTGGTCGCTATGTCAGTATCTCGTGCATAGATTTTGTCAACAAACAATATTTTGGTCGCTATGTCAGTATCTCGTGCATAGATTTTGTCAACAAACAATGTTTTGGTCGCTACGTCGGTATCTGGTGCATAGATTTTGTCAATAAACAATATTTTGGTCGCTATGTCAGTATCTCGTGCATAGATTTTGTCAACAAACAATGTTTTGGTCGCTATGTCAGTATCTGGTGCATAGATTTTGTCAATAAACAATATTTTGGTCGCTATGTCGGTATCTGGTTCATAGATTTTGTCAACAAACAATATTTTGGTCACTATGTCGGTATCTGGTTCATAGATTTTGTCAACAAACAATATTTTGGTCGCTATGTCAGTATCTCGTGCATAGATTTTGTCAACAAACAATGTTTTGGTCGCTATGTCAGTATCTGGTGCATAGATTTTGTCAATAAACAATATTTTGGTCGCTATGTCGGTATCTGGTTCATAGATTTTGTCAACAAACAATGTTTTGGTCGCTATGTCAGTGTCTGGTTCATAGTTTTTGTCAACAAACAATGTTTTGGTCGCTATGTCAGTATCTGGTGCATAGATTTTGTCAATAAACAATATTTTGGTCGCTATGTCGGTATCTGGTTCATAGCTTTTGTCAACAAACAATGTTTTGGTCGCTATGTCAGTATCTGGTGCATAGATTTTGTCAATAAACAATATTTTGGTCGCTATGTCAGTATCTCGTGCATAGATTTTGTCAACAAACAATGTTTTGGTCGCTACGTCGGTATCTGGTGCATAGATTTTGTCAATAAACAATATTTTGGTCGCTATGTCAGTATCTCGTGCATAGATTTTCTCAACAAACAATATTTTGGTCGCTATGTCAGTATCTCGTGCATAGATTTTGTCAACAAACAATGTTTTGGTCGCTACGTCAGTATCTGGTGCATAGATTTTGTCAATAAACAATATTTTGGTCTCTATGTCAGTATCTCGTGCATAGATTTTGTCAACAAACAATATTTTGGTCGCTACGTCGGTATCTGGTTCATAGATGTTGTCAATAAACAATATTTTGGTCGCTATGTCAGTATCTCGTGCATAGATTTTGTCAACAAACAATATTTTGGTCGCTATGTCAGTATCTCGTGCATAGATTTTGTCAATAAACAATATTTTGGTCGCTACGTCGGTATCTGGTTCATAGATTTTGTCAATAAACAATATTTTGGTCGCTATGTCAGTATCTCGTGCATAGATTTTGTCAACAAACAATATTTTGGTCGCTATGTCAGTATCTCGTGCATAGATTTTGTCAACAAACAATGTTTTGGTCGCTACGTCAGTATCTGGTGCATAGATTTTGTCAATAAACAATATTTTGGTCGCTATGTCAGTATCTCGTGCATATATTTTGTCAACAAACAATATTTTGGTCGCTATGTCAGTATCTCGTGCATAGATTTTGTCAACAAACAATGTTTTGGTCGCTACGTCGGTATCTGGTGCATAGATTTTGTCAACAAACAATGTTTTGGTCGCTACGTCGGTATCTGGTGCATAGATTTTGTCTACAAACAATATTTTGGTCGCTACGTCGGTATCTGGTTCATAGATTTTGTCATTAATCATTATTATAACATGATGAGGATTCTCACAAGATTTTGTTAAATAAAATCACGGTTGATGCGTGAGTCAGAGAAACGTATTTAGTAAGAATCTGGCAACGTTTCGACGACTAAATTGTCGTCCTCATTCAGGCCTGACCTACTCCTTTGTACTATTTTCAAACCTACTAGAAAACAACTCCCCTTCTACATTTTTTATTAATTCAACCATTGAACCTCTGTATAACTGTCTACTGCCACTGTTAGACAGTCTACCGAGGCTCTATGGTTGAATTAATTAAAAATGTAGAAGGGTAGTTTTCTTCTAGTAGGTTTGAAAAAAGTACAAAGGAGGATATCAGGCCAGAATGAGGACGACAATTTAGTCGTCAAAACGTTACCAGATTCTTAATAAATACGTTCCTTTGACTCACGCATCAACCGTGAATTTATTTAATTAATATTTTAACATATTTCGCGGATAATTAGATATTTTAGGCACGTATATCTGTACATTATTATATTATTTTCATTCCCAAAGCGTTTAACACTTATTTTTTAATAAGTGCGACTCCTGGAAATGCCGGTCTACCCTAAGGACAACTCTGCTTGTTCCGACTGCGGTGAACGGAAGATATCTGACTCAAGATAATGGAAGAGTATTGTGGACAGACAGAATAAAAATGAAAAAATTATTGACAGAATAGTTGGTAAATGTTCCAATAAGAACATAGGAAGGTTCACTTCCTTATCTTGAAATAGAAGTAACGCAGGAAGGTGCCTAGGAACTTGACTTAAAATCCTAGACACTAATACAGGATCTAAAAAAAACAATAACTTGAAAAAACATCTAAAATTTAAATAAATAATAAAATTTAATATTAATAAACTAAAAGTAATAAAAGAACTAAAAATAATTAATGACAGATTTAATAGAAAACAATTAATGAAATCAAAATACAAGCTAAAGACCACAAGATTCTACAGCGCCAAATAAATTGCCTCGTGTAACTTCCTTGACAATCTACAATGGCAATGCTACGGTTTTAATGTAATGGATCAATCCCCGTGCAGCGAATACTAAACCTGTCACTGTAGCCCTTGGTAGTAACTATGTAAATTGGGGCGAGGGTGCACTTTGCAACCAAATTGCTGCAACGGCGCTGTCAAATTGCACGAAATGTTTCTCAAAATAAAAATGCATACGTTTGTTAAACATCAGTAGGGAATTGTACTCAATTGTCGGTTGGACTAACAGATTTTTCCAAAATATAGATATGGCCTCAAATTCAAACTTGAGATAACCTTTTAAATATTTGCAAAATATATATTATATTTTACGAGGTTTTTATTTTGCTGGCAACTTTCCACGTCGGGCTTCCAAGAAATATTTATTTCAATACGGTATGCAAAGGAAACGAGTTGGGCTTCTAAGAAATGTTTATATAAATACGGTATGCAAAGGAAACGAGTCCAGCTTTCAAGAAATGTTTATATAAATACGGTATGCAAAGGAAACTAGTCTAGCTTTCAAGAAATGTTTATATAAATACGGTATGCAAAGGAAACGAGTCGGGCTTCTAAGAAATGTTTATATAAATACGGTATACAAAGGAAACGAGTCAGGCTTCTAAGAAATGTTTATATAAATACGGTATGCAAAGGAAACTAGTCGGGCTTCTAAGAAATGTTTATATCAATACGGTATGCAAAGGAAACGAGTCGGGCTTCTAAGAAATGTTTATATGAATACGGTATGCAAAGGAAACGAGTCGGGCTTCTAAGAAATGTTTATACCAATACGGTATGCAAAGGAAACGAATCGGGCTTCTAAGAAATGTTTATATCAATACGGTATGCAAAGGAAACGAGTCGGGCTTCTAAGAAATGTTTATATCAATACGGTATGCATAGGAAACGAGTCGGGCTTCTAAGAAATGTTTATATCAATACGGTATGCAAAGGAAACGAGTCGGGCTTCTAAGAAATGTTTATATCAATACGGTATGCAAAGGAAACGAGTCGGGCTTCTAAGAAATGTTTATATCAATACGGTATGCAAAGGAAACGAGTCGGGCTTCTAAGAAATGTTTATATCAATACGGTATGCAAAGGAAACGAGTCGGGCTTCTAAGAAATGTTTATATCAATACGGTATGCAAAGGAAACGAGTCGGGCTTCTAAGAAATGTTTATATCAATACGGTATGCAAAGGAAACGAGTCGGGCTTCTAAGAAATGTTTATATCAATACGGTATGCAAAGGAAACGAGTCGGGCTTCTAAGAAATGTTTATATCAATACGGTATGCAAAGGAAACGAGTCGGGCTTCTAAGAAATGATTATATCAATACGGTATGCAAAGAAAACGAGTCGGGCTTCTAAGAAATGTTTATATCAATACGGTATGCAAAGGAAACGAGTCGGGCTTTTAAGAAATGTTTATATAAATACGGTATCCCATAGGAAATGATTCGGGCTCCCAATAAATGTTCATATAAAGTTATATAACAAACTTTTTTAGTGCATTTTCAATTATAATGTTAGGGTTCATTAAAACTCTAATTTTTTCTAATGCACAGGAACGTACCTCCGTGTAATCCGAGGGGTTCTCGGTCGCATCTAACTGGAATTATCGAGAGTCTACTGTAGTTTAAAACTCATAAGAGGATTTTTCAATTAATTAGTAATAATTTACCTAATAATTTCTAGATATTATTTCATGCTGCCTGTACCTAGTGAAACCTATGAATTGGCTCAGACAGAGTTTTATTAGAACCAATACTTTCTAAAAAGCATTTTAGACTATTTTATCAATTACCATTTTATCATCTACTATTTTATATATTTTAACAAATAGAAAAAATAGTTTTGTTTTAATTATCTCCCAATTATTATGAGTTTTTGTAACCAGTAAGAAAACAGAAGTTTCATTAGTTGTTAGTGCTATTGCTCTCCAGACGTATTTCAATAAATGCACTTTTGTTGCTATGTTTACCACAATCGTAGTCAAGTTTATTAAAATTAATATTTATAGGTAATTCATTTTCTGCGTAGGAAATTAATAAAAATGATATTTTATATAAATTTTCTAAATATATGTAACCTTCTGTATCAAATGAAAATAAAGATCCTTTATTTTAAAAATTGTTTAAAAAGTGTGGAAATTCAAACTTTTTATATTGTGAATGTTCTTTATTTTAGGAATTTCGTATTCAATTTATTTTTTATTTAATTGACATTTTATGTACTTATATTATATTTTATATCAGTTTCAAAATTAAGCAACTATGTTAATAAAAGAGATTGTGTATATATATATATATATATATATATATATATATATATATACCACTTACACTATAACGTACCTTAACAAGAATCTTACTTGATATATATATATATATATATATATATATATATATATATATATATATATATATATATATATATATATAAATATATGTATAAATATTTATATTTATATATATATATATTTATTAAATATGGTGATATGTTTTCTTGTAATATAGTAAATAAATTTAAAATATTTCAAAAAAAAGAATACTTTTAATGAATATATTTATTCAAAGCTATTCGCCGATAAAATAGTACCAGCATCTTCAGGAAAATAAATATCTAATAAAATATTTTTACAAAATTCTGTATTTTGTATTCTGGAATTTTGTAAAAATATTTTATTAGATAATTATTTTCCTGAAGATGCTGGTACTATTTTATCGGCGTAAAGCTTTGAATAAATATATTCATTAAAAGTATTCTTGTTTTTGAAATATTTTTAATATATATTAATTATATATATATATATATATATATATATATATATATATATATATATATTTAAAACTTTGTTTTCTTGTATTCACTTATCACTTACCATATAATGTAACTTAAACAAGAATTTTACTTTGTATCCCTATATAAGAGTCGACTTGTTACGAGGACTAATTACGGGTTCATATTTTCGAGCTTCATCTGAGACTAAGAAATTCAACTCGCATATACACAAAGTAAAATTCTTAAGTATATTATAGTGTAAGTAATATATACTGTAGTCGAATAGACTAGAGAGAGAGGGGGAGAGGGAAGGAGGGAGAGAAAGAAAGAGAGAGACTAGTAATAATATTTTCCTTTGTTTTTATTCTGAATACTGAAAAGATATTTTCAGCAAATATTAAATATCACTATAGAATATCCTATTGGTACGCCTCCCTTTAAACGCAGCAACTATACGGGAATGATAAAGCGGCTTTGGCACGAGATAAGTCGGGAATTTCGTTCCACATGAGGGAGATGTGTGAAGGAATATTTATGCGTTTAGATAGGTAATCAGATTTTTCATTGGATGTATTTTTTTACATAAAAGTTGATTACTTAAGCCACGCAATCAATGGCAACATAACGACTTGAATATATACAATATACTGTGGAAATAAAAAAATCCTGTAACATAAAAAAATTATTTTATATTACTTTCAATAAATACTAAATTTTATCAATTTTTTTTAATGTATAAAACATTTAACTTTTTTAAAAATCCGCTTCATGAGTTTTTATTTTTTTTAACACAGATAAAGCTTTTAGAAAACCAAATTATAAACTATTCTACTGCGTTCTGGTATTATACATTGAATAGTATAGAATATTATAGGTAACCAATTTGAATAAGTACAAGTGCGAGCGCGCGCGCGCGCGTGTGTTTGTGTGTGTGTGTGTGTGTGTCTGCGTGTGTATGTATGTATGTGTGTGTGTGTGTGTGTGTGTGTGTGTGTGTGTGTATGTGTGTGTGTGTGTGTGTGTGTGTGTGTGTGTGTGTGTGTGTGTGTGTGTGTGTGTGTGTGTGTGTGTGTGTGTGTGTGTGTGTGTATGTGTGTGTATGTGTGTGTGTTTGTGAGTGAGTGTGTGTGTGTATGTGTGTGTGTGTTTGTGAGTGAGTCTGTGTGTGTGTGTGTGTGTGTGTGTGTTTGTGAGTGAGTCTGTGTGTGTGTGTGTGTGTGTGTGTGTGTGTGTGTGTTTCTGCATGTGTATGAGTCTGTGTGTGTGTTTGTGAGTGTGTGTGTGTGTGTTTCTAACAGTAGTCAAAATCATTTAATTTGTAATTGTTTCCTCATTATTTTGTATTAGGTTCAACTTTCCAGATTCATACTGTTCATCTTTTTTTTGTAGTATAAATACAATGCAGGACTCTCACAAATATCCTCTTTTTTAGAGGATATACACATCTATGTTTTCATGAGATTTTTTAAATGTAAAATACTGTATAGTCATTGTACAAAAATTATTAACGGAATATTTTATCTCCCAAATCCATCACTGCAAAGTAATTGAAATCGATGTTTGATGAAAGCTTTTACTATGGCTTCCATTATAACGCCTCGATTGCAGTTAATTCACTGGGCTATTTGCGGTGGACAATGGCTTCCAGTCAATTGCACGTAATTGCGGGGGCCACTCCGCGTCTCTAAGTCACGGATACAAATAAAGGCAAAACATACGGGCTAATGTGTTCTCATACACGCTAAACACATCTGTTTGCGCATGTCTCTTCTCCTCTCTTTGTGTCACACTTCATTGCAGCTCTTCTGCGTTAGACCCAACATTGGGTACCCTAATGTCTATAGGCTTTCCATGTATAGCTACGCTATATTTACACGTTGTTTCTCTGCAGATATGGGACGTGTTATTAATAATATAATAATGAAGGTTTTAAAAAGATGCTTAGTAATTAGTTTACTCGGTGACGTAATTAAACGGACAAACTCATTATGAGTTCTTCTTAAATGGAACTACTTAAATGGCACTACTAAAATGGCACTTCTTAAATGGCACTACTTAAATTGCCACTTTTTAAATGCGTCTTTTTGGATGCCACTTCTTAAATGCGTCTTCTTGGACGCCATTTCGTAAATGACACTACGTAAATTGCCACTTCTTACATGCCACTTCCTAAATGCAATTTCTTAAATGGCACTTCTTAAATGCCACTTCTTGAATTCTACTTCTTAAATGCCATTTCTTGAAATTCACTTCATAAATGCCACTTCTTGAATGCCACTTCTTGAATCTCACTTCTTAAATGTCATTTCTTGAAACCCACTTCATTATTGCCATTTCTTAAATGTCACTTCTTGAAACCCCCTTCTTAAATGAACCTCTCTTAAATCCCACTTCTTGAATGCCACTTCTTGAATATCACTTCTTAAATGTCATTTCTTGAAACCCACTTCATTATTGCCATTTCTTAAATGTCACTTCTTAAATCCCACTTCTTGAATGCCACTTCTTAAATCTCACTTCTTAAATACCATTTCTTGAAACTCACTTCATAAATGCCACTACCTAAATCCCACTTATTAAATGCCACTTCTTGAATCTCACTTCTTGAATCTCACTTCTTGAATCTCACTTCTTAAATGTCATTTCTTGAAACCCACTTCATAAATGCCATTTCTTAAATGTCACTTCTTGAAACCCCCTTCTTAAATGTCGCTTCTTAAATCCCACTTCTTGAATGCCACTTCTTGAATCTCACTTCTTAAATACCATTTCTTGAAACTCACTTCATAAATGCCACTTCCGAAATGCCACTTCTTAAATGCCATTTCTTGAAATTCACTTCATAAATGCCACTTTTAAAATGTCACTTCTTGAAACCCCCTTCTTAAATGCCATTTCGTAAATGATTTTCTCTTCCGAATCATGTTCAGCGCATGCGCGAGATACAGATCTAAATATGTTTCTGGATAATCCTCTGCTCAACGTAAAAACTACATTTCACTAACAATCAGTCTCATTGATTTTGTTTTGCTCACCATGACGTTAGGTAAATTTTCACAAATTTTGGGGACAGGTTTTGCCCAAAAAAATTAAAAAATCCACTCCATGCACTTATATAAACAATCCCACTGATATGATCTTCCTATTCGAAACAAAACTCAGAAAAACAGAATGGAAGAAAACTTTTAAAAGGAATAACATACATAAATGGATTATATTACACAATAAAACTAGTAAACACAACTAAAGCTATAACTGTACATGTGAAGCCTATTATATATTATACATTGGACAAGCAAGCTCCAGTTTTCAAAAAAGAAAACATACAAATAATTAAATACTACAGAGTTACACAACATAACCTAGAAATTTTCCAAACAAAAAGAACCATTTGTGCATATAGCCACTAGCATTATATGAAATGTACTAGTACACTACATCTCAAAGTAAAAACACATTAAATGACAAACACAAAACAAATACGATAAACGGTTTGGTCATATAATATCCTTTTGAAACTGGGACCACTCGTCTTAGGACGCATCTTCTAGCAGCCAACCTATCCTAGCCACTGACGATGATTGTTGAAGTGCAATCGCAACCTTGTATAGGTGCTTTTTTATAAACTTTTATAAGGAAATTCATTTAGCTCGTAATAATACAAAAATTATTAGTTCTTACATACAGTTTCAATATAATTGATAATTATGAAACTACAATCGTAATCCTATTTAGTATAGATATGGCCATTGAAAATCTACTCCACTTGTACCATTAGCACCCTTTTTTACTCCCAGCCCAAGATTGCGAAGAACCATTCACTCAGCGTGTAATTGTATAGCTACTTCGCTCACAGTCTCGTGGAAAAAGTCGTGTATTCAGTCCATGAAACATTCTTTCCATCTGCAATTCTGAAATCTGGTAAAATCGTTTTGTTAAGTTTTGTCATGACCTGGAGTGACGCAACATTGTTACTTTTTATCAGGACTTTTATGTTAGTCTTGTGACTCAGAACAGAATATTGTCAAGCTTTTTCAGGCTGCTGACTCGAGGCACGTATTTTAATAAACTGAAATAAAAAGCGTTTCAAGATAATTACAACAAACATCCAGCAGTAGCTTTGGTCTATAAAAACTTTCCGTATTTGTCTACTTTAGCAGTTTTTTTTACTTATTGATACGACAGTTACTTCTGCTTTCTAACTAAACTGGTTTCTTGTTTATACAAAGAGAAATCAATCCATTCCAACGCTCTCTCTATTATGTCAAATTTACCTTTTATTTTTTATTACCATATGTTTAACTGTACAGTAGTCCCTCGCTATTCTCGTTTGCCAAAATTACTGGAAATACCGCTAATATGTATCGTATATTTTTTTAAACGACAAAAACACTATAGTTACTGTGCAGGTTGTAGGATAATGTGTTCTCGCCTTATTTATTTTGTACAGTACTGTAGTTACTTATCCCAAAGAAATTTGATTATTCCAAACCTACGTTATACTGTATACTACTAGGCCTACTACTCAAAACATAGGCATTCCTTATTTATAACAAGTGGCGTTATCGTCACTGACAAACAACGATGAGTCAATCCGACGCCCGCATCCTACTCCATACACAACTTTAGCATCACTTCTGTTTACTTACGTTTGTTTAAAAGTTTTCGAAATCCAAAAATCGATAATCGTTCCGGCGGCCGTAACTAACTTGGATTTTTTTTCTTTCCGTCAGTTATCAAACAGGTGTCGCATTCGATTGTAGTGTCTGGTAGTTTTGGAGACATCACGTTTACTTGTGGTAGTGTTTAGTTCGGATTGAAAGAAAACGTAAATAAACAATAACAAATATGTATGTAATTGTGTAATACGTAAATATACCATAATGTATTATAAGTGTACAATATGGCTGTAATTAGTATTAACATTTTTTATGTGGAACGTAACCCTTCCCTTTCTATATAAAGTTGGTTTCAATATTCGCGGTGAGTTCGAGGAACGTAACCTCCGCGATTAACGAGGCATCGCTGTATTTAACAGAATTTGTAAATCAATAAG